>VXAC01002033.1:311395-332504 GCA_013399225.1 Rhipidura dahli
GGGAGGTTTGGGAGGTTTGGGATGCGCTGCCCTCGGGAGGTTCGGGATGCGCTGTCCTCGGGAGGTTTGGGAGGTTCGGGATGCGCTGCCCTCGGGAGGTTCGGGATGCGCTGCCCTCGGGAGGTTTGGGATGCGCTGCCCAGCCCCCGGCGATGATGACAGCGAGCGCGCTCCCGCTCCCCAGCGCAGCTTTCCGCTCCATTCCATGGAAACTGCCAGGTGTAATTTCAGTTCATTTCCTGCCATTTTATCCTTTCCGCTGGATTGTTTACAATCCACCGCTTCCCTCCCCCTGCTCGGGCTGCTTGTGCCGCTCTCCAGCCCTCGGGAATCGTTCAGCCAGGCCGTGGAAGAGCACTACAAACCTTAATGCCGATTTTCCTGAATTGTCAACCCCCACTGCCTTGGTGTGACTCGTTAAACCCCTCGGACAGCACGGACAGCCTTTTACATCCCATCGTGGCAGGGCACAGCCATCATCCCTGGGAGCAGCATCCCTCCATCCCCGGGAGCAGGTCACTCATAAAACCCCCTCCATTCCCCCCAAACCTCACCAGATATTCCTTTTCCTTCAAATGCCATTGAGGGTTTCCTTTGGTGTGGGACATTTCCACGGAAGGAGGACATTTCTGAAAGCCAGCCCTTCGTTCCCAGAAAATAATCCAGTTTTTGGCAGGCTGCAGTTGCAGAGCATCCATGGCCTTTATCCACAAAGCCTTGGGGATGACAAGTCCCCGTGGAGAAGTCAGGGATGGAAATTTCCAGCAGAGCTGTGGCAAGAGATGGGTTTTTGTGCTTGTGAGTTTCAGAGGCACTTTGACAGGCCCTAAGTTGGAGAGCTGAACTTTGTTTCCTTTTTATATTACCCACAGTAAAAGAACAAAAAAAGTAAACCAAAAAACTCCAGTCTTCAAGTCTTCAGAACTATTTTTTTTTTTACCAGCAACAGTGAGAGTTGTGTGCTGAGGTGAAGAATAGGGGATGATCTTACAGTATATTTTAAATAGCTTCTGAAAGATAGGCAACCCTAATTAACATTTTATGGTACTGGAATTATAACAAGAAAAGCAATTTAATCTGTAAACTCTGTAACAATGACAATGATAAACAGAGGGAGAAGATGTTCAGGGGAAAACAGAAAAAGGAATGGAGAAGAAGCAAGGGTGGAGGAGATGCAGCTCCAACAGTTGTTCAACAACTGAAAAAAAATATTTTTGGAGAATGAGGAAGACAAAGTAAAGCCAAATGACCAATGAAGGAAGCCACAGAACTGGGGAATTCCTCCCTCTGCAAGTTCCTTCTCCTGAGCAATGCTTTAATCCAAGTCTGCTCCCCCCTGATCTTCACACCAACTGAAGCAGCTCCAGGAACAACGCTGCAAGGAAACCAAACCAGCTCTAATCCTCCTGCTGGCCTCAGTTCATCAACAACTCCGTGCTTCAGTTTATGGAGCTGCAGAGTTCGCTGCAAAGATTTCCTTTATTGGTTTTGAGCAGCTTCAAGGACACCAGTGGCACTCAAAGCCCAGGGAATTGTATCTAAATAACGATTGTTTCCTCCAGCCTGCGCCCGGCTGGGCTCCAGCCAGAGAGCCCCGAGCTGGGAGATGCTGGGCAGGGGCCTGCAGTGATCAAAACCACAATCAGAGGGAGGAGGCACAGGCAATTGGAGATCAATTTTTCAACCCCAAGAGGCAGGAATTATGCTACTTAAACAGATTTTCTTTTTTTTTTTACATTTTTTTCCCTGAGCATGACTTCAGTTCCGTTTGTTCTCAGGCTTCTCTGTCTTGAATTCTTTGTCACCTGATGGCTGGACTGCAAAAAGAGAAGTAGGGATTCTTACACAGATTTGGGGACATTTCTCTTCAGTTCAGTTGTAAAATATATGCTGAAATAAGCTACTGCCTTGGCAGCTTTGCAACAGCAGACACAGGACAGCAAGGAGTTGTTCCAGAGCTTCATTTCAGGGGGTCAAAATGCACTTAGTGGGGTGCTGGGGGAGCAGGGCACCTGCAGTGGGGAGGGTTTGCCCCACAGGGCCGATTTTATGGGTCTGTGGGAACGAGAGGAGCTTTAAGGTGTGTCCCAACCCAAACCATTTTGGGGTTCTGCGATCCCCTCTGATGGAAACTCAGAGATGTGAAAGTCCCACCGTTTATTTCTGAAGTCAGTGCTCCACGGCAAGGTTTGTGATTAGTGGGAGCACCTGGCCAGAGGAATTGCTGGCTCCCCACGTGCCGATGGATGCTGAGGCTGGTGCTGCTGCTGTTTATTCAAGTGACGCCTGCGTGCTCCATGCATCATCTCCAGCTACAAAACTATAGGACTCTTTAATAAATATTTTGCCTCTAATGTCTTGGTGCGAGGAGATTTATGCACTGATTAGTTCTTTCATCTTGTTTGTTTAAGGAGCTCTTGTTTACAGGGCTCCTGACAGAGCTGCAGGGATGGCAGCCTGTGCCAGGCGCTGCAGGGCTTCTGTCCCCAGCAGCCACCACCTGCTCCCACTCCGGTCCCACGGCGTCCCCCCAGCGCCACACGGCCTGGGACACCTCCTGGGATGGGGGGCTGGAGAGGGGGCCCTTCCCTGTGATCACCACAGGAATGTTTCAGCATGCTGCTCCTTGCTCTGGTTTTGTCAATCGTGGAGCAGACACTGCATTTGCTATCTTAGGTATAATTAAATAGCAAATGCTACACCTTGTTAGAGAATGTGAAGCAGAGGCCGTGCTTGTGACACGGTGTGAAAGATGAAAGAATTTATTATCAACATTTTAAAATGCGTTGTCACATTTTGACAGTTATTTTAAAATCCTAAATAATGGAAATAGTTTCAAGTTCCAGCAAAGAGACTGAGTTCGTGGTTCTCAAACTGCAGGGACGCCAATGAGTTAAAATCAGTTTTCTTTCTCTCTCTTCTGCTCTGCCCATTCCCTGGTGGCTGAGGGCTCCCTGCCTGCCCGGGCAGAGGGGCTCGGGGAGGGCTGGCAGCAGCGGCTGTGGGGTGCCCAGGGAGCAAGAACCCCACATTTACTGTCCAGCCCCTGTGCTGTGGGTCCCCTGGTGCCACACGGGAGCCCACCCAGCTGTGGATTTGGGGGAGCTGTCCTGTCTGAAGCCCCCGGAGGGGGCTCAGCCCACACGATGCTGCTCAGAGTCTGGGGTCACATCCCCAATCCCATGGGAGCGGCATCCCCAGCTTCCCGAGGCTCAGAACACCCAGCACCGGCCTCCCTCATCTTCATCCCCACCCTGACATGCCCAGGGCACGGGACCTCCCTGCCCACCCCGAGGACGCTGCACAGAGGGGTCCCCAAGGATGGGGACAGCGAGGGGGGGCGGTCAGTGCCCGTCCTCAGCTCGGTTCTCCTCCCACGCTGCTTCTTCCGAAGTGACTTTTGCTTCTAGGAGCTATTTCAGAGTGGGAACCGGGGGTCGCGGTGCCCTTTTTTGTGGCAGCAGAGGGTTGTGGCAGCCCTTTTTTACGGGATAAAGCTGCCAGGGTGAATCCCGTGCCCTTCCCACCTGCCAGCAGCAGCTCAGCCCCGGCTCGCAGCGAGCTCCCCTCTGAAGAGCAGGGACTGCCGCAGCCCCTCCGATAAGGAAATGACCCCTCCCTGCAGAGCCTGATAAGGAGGGGAGATGCAGCCTCAGATCCTCCGGCAAAGCTGCCTCTGGTTCTCTTTTGCAGCAGATCGCTGCTGCGGGGCTGGAAAACACCAGAAAATATCAGCGTCCATCCATCGCTCAGAGCAGAACATCTGCCTCGAACAGCACCTCGTTAGGCTGATGTCGCACCGTGGGAGATGGTTTGGGGCTCTGTGGGACAATTACTGAGAATCTCGGGTTTCCTTCAGTGACCATTGATTTTTCTTTCTAATTTACATCTATAGAATAACGTTTGTCGGCGTAAAAATACAGGAAAAATGAGAAATTGGGGGTATTTTTAGTTTGCCTAACGAGGCACCACAGGCATGATGAGAGTTCTGAACACGCCAGTAATCACAGGTTAATGATCTCATCCTCACCGTCGGGTTAATCATGCAGACAAATAGCAAGGCAAATCCTGGAATATTTATTCACTGCTGGAAGAGTGGAAGAGCGATGGAGTTGGCTTCCCAGAATGCTGTGTTCGAAATAAATCCTGCCATCAAGGTGCCTTTTGGTTGGGTTTTCATGATTCGTATTTTGCTGTAGAATTGGTATCTTAAAAGATTCCTATTTATTGTTTTTTAGGTTGGAAATTAATTTACATCTATTACTGCAAAGAAGTCCCCATTGGTGAGGCACTTGCCAGGAAAAGGTTATTTGTAATGACCAAATTTGTCACTGTTTGGGATCTCATAAAGGTCACAGTGGAAGGTTTTCTCTTGCTTTAAATAAAAATCTGTATTTTAAAAAGAAATGTGCTTAACTTTCATTTCATAGAAATATCAAACCTGTTTGCACTATAATTTACTTTTGGAGCGCTTGACATTTACGCAGCTGCCTGTCTTTGGAGAACAATCTCTTGATTTGGCTGGGAAGCGCTCGCAAGGAAACAGTCCAAGAGGGATGGGGAACGATGCCACGGAGCACCCAGAGACCCTCCCCTGCCCCCGGGACACAAAGGCGGGCACTGCCCTCCCGGAGTGAACCGAATGCGCCGGGGGCTGAACGGGACAAGTGCTCCTCGCACGGCTGTCCCCCTGAGCAGATGGAAAAGGTGTAAATGTGGGAGAACCTGGAAAACCTCCGGGTACATTTCACCCAGGGAACAGCAGCAGCTTCTGCTCCTCCGCTTGTACAGCATCATCTCCTTCCACATCCACCCCCTGAGGGACACCAACATCCCTGGGGGAGACACCAGTCACTGTCACCTCCTGCTGCCTGGGAGGCCACTGGGCCAGGGGAGGCTTTTAAATTCCTGATTTCTCTGCCTGGCAGACACAAAACACAACAGGCTGTACCAGGGAGAGCTCACTCCTCTACAGGTTATGAGCTTTTGAGACTGTTTGTTCCTTTCACCAATCAGCTGCTAGGATCGAGGTTAAATTACAGCTTTTTGGGATAACCAAGGGGTTTACAGCAGCTAGAAACTTTTATTTACATAAATGAAAAATAAATTTTAATGGGACACTCACACCATTTGAGGGGCCTTGCTGCTGGAGCTCCTGGTAACGGAGCCGGGTGCCTCGGGGGGGAACAGCAGCAGCATCCCACTGGGGGGATCAGGAGCAGTCCTGGGGAGGGGACTCGGGCTGCTCCTGAGCAGAACTTCCCTGCTTCCACTGCTGACTGAATTATTTCCTGAGCAACCCGAGCCTTTCGAGCTGCCTGCCGGGGTACAGGAGGTGAACGTGTCAGGGCTCAAACCTGCCCGGGAGCCCCTCACCCTGCAGCCCGGGCTGTGCTGGGAGCAGCAGCGCTTACAGCTCCAGGGCCAGGCCAAGGAAGCAGCTGAGGGAGAGTTATTTAAATGGCAGAAGCATCTGAAAGAACGGGATCAGTGCAATTAATTCCAGAGATACTCCTGAGTAACGTTTCCATCAGCTAACAGGGAGAAGACAGAAGTGTTATGTCACCACCCCGCACCTTCAGTGCCAAAATAACAGTTATCTTGCCAGAGTACAGATGGGGAGGTAACGACGACCAGCTGCTGATTAACCCTTTCAGGGCTTCTCCTGCCCAGGTTTACTCCTGTTCCCACCCTGCTCTCCAAAGATGCGCCGTGCTGCTGCTGCTGCCCGAACGGACCTTTCCTCCTCCTCCTCTTCCTCTTCCTCCTCCTCCCCACAGCAAAGCCGCTGGCCCAGAGCTCCCAGGCACACACCCGCTCCTGTGTGAGGGGTGGCCTCACCTCAGCACCGCTCCTGGCTTCGCTCTGCGGGAGCTGCCGCCGAGGCTGGAAAGGGCAGCAAAGCGTGGACATGGGGTGTGCCCATGCCCATGGCTCAGCCTCAGGTGAACACCAGCAGCCCCGGGGGAAGCCCCCAGCCCCAGGTGTTCTGCATCAGCAGACAGAGTGGCACCCCGTGCCCGGAGCTTCGTTCTATTGGTTCAGCTCTTTGCCCCCAAATTCGAATCAGCTGTGGGTCATTAACGCTGATTAGGGGCGCAATAAATTGGGTTGGGGGTGGCTAGGAGCCATAGTTCTCGGTGGTTGGGGAAGGGACTGAGAGGCCGAAGTGTGTTCCAAACTTCTGTAGGGTGAGTGCTGCGTTTTCTTATTTGTTAATTTGTGGTTTCCTGGACTCATCTGGGCGCTCGGAAGGATTCTGAATCGTGTTTGAATTGCTTTTTCCTTGTTTAAAGGAAACCTTTACCACTGCATGTGCGTGAAAGATGTTGGTAAAATGAAAACTATTGTCTGGGCTTGAGGTTTTGTTTTTGAATGTGTTTGTGTTACATAAGCGCGTGGGGGCCGCTTGTGTTGTCTGCAGCGCTGTTGTCTTTGCTGGGAAGCTTCTAAAGCAGTGGCGTGCTCCTCTCGTGGTTTAACCCAGTGGGAGATGGATTGGTTTGTGTGGTCCGGCACCTGGGAATGGCATTCGTGGCGTTGTAATCTCAATTTAGCCGCTGCTGGTTTCTCAAAGGACAAATGACGGCTGTCGAGCACTGTGCGGGGCCCTGGGTGCAAAGGGATCCTCCAGCCTTTCCTCATCAGCTGCTGAAGGGGCTCGGGGAAAACAGGGCAGGACCCCGGTGTGGGGATTAAAAGTGAGGCCATGGACCGATCTTGTTTGTACCGCTATGGCCTCGGGCAATATTGGATTTGTGCTCTGTGATAAAAGCGGGTTTTTTTTAATGTTCATTGACGCGAGTGAAATTGCCTCAGGTCTCCTGAAGAATTTCCATGTGAGAGTGAGGTTGGGCCATGCGGGATGCTCTCCCGCACCCGCCGGGAGCGGGGAAGGCTCCAGGGGGCTCTCCGGGCTGGGTGGGAGCTGTCGGTGCCCGGGGCGCTGCCCGATTTGGGGCTGCAGCCTCCGATCCCGCGGCGCTGCCCGGCCCGGCCCCCGCTGCCAAGAGGTTCTTCTGCAGTGCTGCTCCCGAGGGGCACCCGTGGGTGCGGGGAGGGCTCCGGGGGCTGCGGTGGGACGGGCACGGCTGTGCTCGGGCCCGGCTCTGCCGAGCGCTTGGAAGGGCATTACGGAGGGGTGCGGCAGCCCCCAGCTAGAGAAAAGCAAAATGAACCCCAAACCAATGCGGGGAAAAAAAAAAAAGAAACCCACCAAACAACAATTCGGGCCCTTGTTCCTCAGTAAGTGGCTCCGCAAGTGAGCGATGTGTTTCCACCTGGGCGACGGGATCTGCACCCGGGAGGCTCCCGCTGGCCCTTCGCAGGCTCCCATCAGCGCATCCCGCTCCCCCGGTGCTCCTCCGGCTCCCGCTGGCCCTTCGCAGGCTCCCATCAGCGCATCCCGCTCCCTCGGTGCTCCTCCGGCTCCCGCTGACCCTTCTCGGGCTCCCATCAGCGCATCCCGCTCCCTCGGTGCTCCTCCGGCTCCCGCTGGCCCTTCTCGGGCTCCCATCAGCAAATCCCGCTCCCTCGGTGCTCCTCCTGTTCTCTCCGGGGGCTCTGGGCGATCCCTGCCTCCCGCCGATGGGTGGGTCGGGGAAGGGGCTGCCTGGGGACACCCCCGAGTCCTGCTCGGGTTGGGGGTGCTCCTGGCAGCGCCGGCCTGCAGCAGCCGCTGGATCCTGGTTTTCTTGCCCGTGCTGGTGGAATCCTGCCGCTTTGTGTTCTCTGGTGTGCCAGAGGGGTTGGGAGACCTCGGAGGGTGTTTTGGGAGGAAGGGAGCTTTCCTGGCCCTCGATTCAGTGTGTGTGTTTGTGTGTTCCTGCGGCTCCTGCCGTGCCCCAGAGAGGCTGGGTTCTAACGAGGCTCCTAAAGACCTCTTACAAACGTAACTCTGCGGCAAACAAACCAATGCAGGCACTCGGCTTGAAAAAGTCTGCATGTGTGTATATAAAATGTACATCTCGCCTGTTTGTGTGCATTAAAATCATGGCCCCGAAGCTTTTCAGGCACCTGGGAATTTCATTATAAATATTTAGCAAGAATTTTTCCACTTAGAGATAAAACACGAGACAGTTCCTACTGCATCCTGCCTTATGTGCACTTTTATTTTATGATTTGTTGAGCATAACTTTGTGCACACAGTCGTGTGGTACTGTTTGGAAAGATGGAGAAACACTACGGGCAAGGAGGAATGGCTTTTCCCACTGCCAGAGGGGAGCGGGGCTTTTCCTGCTGGGTTTGGTGCTGAGGAGTGGGGAGGGAGAGCAGAGCCCAAAGCCCCCGTGTGTCACCAGGCTCTTTCCCTGAGCCTCCTCCAGCCAGATAGAGCAGCAATTTTAATAAGATACAATGGGCTGGTACAGGGCTATCAAATGCTGAGTGCATTTTTTTTCTCCCCTCTCTAAATTGATGTGAAAATCTGGTCGGTTTATAACTACCAAACTACAGCTGCAAAAAAGTCCTGACAAGTTTGTAATGACATCCTTAATCTAATAATTGCAGGAACAAAGCCAATAAAAAAGAACTTGTCATTGTTTTAAACAACACAAGTTTAATATATTGGGATTTAAAGTTTGAGCTTAATGAGAAAAAGTAATTTAGATGTAAACAACTGGTCTGAGTCAAAAGCCTGGGGATTTCAACAGGCCATTATCCAGAACAGAGAGTGCTTTTTAAACCCGGCTGAGCTGTCAGAAGGCTTTACAGCGGCTCCCAAACCGATGTGCTGAATTCAGGCCATGTGTGCCCCAGAACAAGAGCCCCATCCCCTGCTCCCTGGGTGTTAACTCCAGGGGCCGCTGGAATCACCGTAACTAACGGGAAATGCAGAGGGGAGTCCAGATTCGTTCCAAAGCGAGTACAAGGTGCTGCTGTCGCTGCGGATCCTTTATCTTAAGGGGGATTGAGCAGCTCCGCTTCGGGCTCTCCTCCCGGTGAGCCCCTGGCCAGGGGATGGGTGCGGAGGGAAAATAACGGGACATCACCCAGCGATCAATATGATCATGTGAAGCCATTTATTATGAGCAAAATATACACTTATATAGCATTTTCAGTTCTGAATACGTGATGATTCGAGCATCATCTGGCCAAAAAGAAGTTTAATGATTGGATGCTTGCTGCTGTTAGCATGTTGCATCTAAACTTCTGATTGGACACTTGCTGTGACTGCTATTCTCCATCTTTCNGGGTTTTGACAGAAAAGGTGCAAAGGTCCTGGCTCTGTGTGTAACTCCCTGGGGTGGGCACGGGGTTGGTGCAGTGCTGAAGTTTTTGCTGCTCCCTGATGCTGCTGCATCCTGAGGGCACCAGGGGAGCAGCGGGGCTGATCCCTCGGCCTCCAGCCAGCCCCGGAGCTGCCCCGGGGTGCTGGTCCCTGGCAGCACGACAGGCTTGAGCTGAGCCCCTCCAGGCACCTGGGGAGGAAACCCCTGCTGGAGGCTCCTGGTGCACCCTGACTTCCCAAATTCTGCCCCATGAATGCTGGAGGAGACCTTCTCTACAGCCAGCAGCCTGACCAGGTTTATTCACGAAATCTTTGTAATCCTTTCTCTCAGTCCAGCAGGTTTTTTTTGTCTCTGTATCTCATTATTCTAGAACAGGAAGTTTAGAGCAAATTATGTGCTAATTATAGCTCTGCTTCACATCTACGTCTTCAGACTGTTACACTCAGGAATAAGTGTCAAATTTATGTTGAGAAATGAGAACGTGTCACAGGAAAAGAGCTCTTCCTTGTACACATTTTAAATAAAATGTGTGTTTTCTAAGTCATCATTTTGGCTAAGAAAATGATTCCTTAATGCTTTGCCTTAAGGAAAAACAGGTGAAGGTTTATGGCTGAAGCCAATAACAAAAACCTGGGTGCCAGGGTGGGATGAGTGGTTTCATTAAGTGCAGGAAAGGCCATCAAAAAGCCCCTTGGAAGAATGGCTGCAGGAAGGAAGGCACAAAAATCTGAAGGAAGGCACAGAAATGTTGTGTTGGGAGTTCAATGACACAAGCTGAGCTTATGGTCAGCCGTGGATTCTTCTGGTTCCACGTGGCCACAATAATTATTGAGGCCAGGGGAGTCTGACTGGCTCCGAGATGGTGACAGTTTTATTCTTTTGTGTGGAGGTTTTCTTGTCATCTGCTCAACTGGTTTATAAATTAGAATGGAATCTAGGCAGGAGTTTCTTGAAGTTGCAGGAGCTGTTACCTTCAGAGTGAGTTAACCCTTTGTTATTTTACAGTATTTGGGCACCGCAGTGCAGCGCAGGGACTCGGGTGGGCGGTGTCCCCGCCCGAGGGGGGGCTGGAGTGGGACCAGCGCTGAGCTCCCTCTGTCCCCTGGCTGAAGCTGAGTGCTACTCCTCTCCCTGGAGTTGGTGACCACCTCTGCCCATGCCTGGGGCTGTCCTGGCCACGGCAGGCGGTGGTCCAGCTGTGCTGGTGGCTGGTTGGTGACCAGCTCCTCACCTGGATAAGGGTCCACCTGCGCACTGGCACTCTGGATGACTTTTTGGGGTGCTGGTCAAGGGGAGTTCATGAACCCCAGACTGGTTTGGGTTGGGAGGGATCTTCAATCCCACCCAGTGCCCCCCCTGCCATGGCAGGGACACCTCCCACTGTCCCAGGGTGCTCCCAGCCCCAGTGTCCAGCCTGGCCCTGGGCACTGCCAGGGATGTGAGTTTGCCACTTGGCTGAACTTGCAATGGAGTTCAGTTTTTTGTCTCTATAAAATGTGTGTTTATCATCCCTCCTCTTGCAAACTGAGCACTTGACCAAGAGTAGGTCAGGTCCTCTTAATTTCTGCTCATGTTAATGAGAGCATTTCATTGGATTGCATAAACTTTGCATAATAAATGCTGAAAATGAGCCTGGAGTCATCCAGTCTTGCCCTAAGGCACAATCAAATATAATGAAGCTGTTGTGATGTCTCTTTAAAAGTCTCCAGACACTCTAAAAAAGTCTTCAGTCCTGATCCTTGCAGTTGATGCTTTGGAAGGGGACTCTGCATGGGCAGGTGTGTGATTGGACACTTTTATGTACTCTTAGGGCTGCTGTTGTAAATATTTCTTTGGTATAAAACACTTAGAATTGGTGCCCATTACCAGTGTTCTCTGTAAATCCGTATCTGCTGTTCATCTCTGCCGGGGTAATTCCCCCACTGCTGCGGGAAGCAGAGGGCTTCAATTCCCCATTTTTATGTTTATGGTTTGCTATATGGCTTTCCAGCCATATGTTTTTATGGGAGTAGAATAAATATGTACAGATGAGAGCTCTAAATGCTTGAGAGGCTGAAGTATGTGACTTTTGCCCTTGTAAGAGCAGTTTCTCCCCGTGTAAATGCATTCTGGGCCCCTTATTCTCTCGCTGTGGCGGAGGAGGAGCGGGGTTAACGCCCTGAAACGCTGCTGCAGAACGCCTCGGGAGCTCACTTAGCACAAGTTTGGGTTTTCTTCCGAGGTACAGAGCTGCAAAAAGGCTTTTATGACTCAATCCGTGCCTCGGCGACCTCACGGCGCACTCTGTGTGAGTTTACAGGCTGCAGGTAGCGAGCGCTGGAGGCGAAACAAGCGGGAGCCGCATTAGGGCGGCTGGGAGCCCAAAACAGCCTCGGAGATTCGGCAAGAGCTGGCACGGGCTGGGCACAGCCCCCCTGCCCGTGAGGAGATGAATGGCGGTGCTGAGCCAAGTGACAGCTGCCCCTCTCTGAATGAGCTGAAAATTGGGTGTTCTGGAGGGGAAGCTGCGCAGGGCTCGTTCCTGTCCTGGAGAAAAGGACCCTGAGGGGAGGCCTCGGGCTGCTGCAGCTTCACCCCGAGGGGCAGCTCTGATTTCTGTCTCTGTGAGCAGGGACAGCACCCAGGGAATGGCCGGAGCTGGGCCGGGGCAGGTTGGATTTTGGGGAAGGTTCTTCCCCAGAGGGTGCTGGGCACTGCCCAGGGAATGGTCCCGGCCCCGAGGCTGCCAGAGCTCCAGGAGCGTTTGGGCAGCGCTGCCAGGGGTGCCCAGGGTGGGGTGTTGGGGCATCTGGGCAAGAGCTGGATCCATGATCCCTGTGGGTCCTTCCCAACTCAGGATGTTTTCTATCCCCCCCTTTTTTTTTCTCCCATCTGTGATAACAGAAACTTATTCAAATCAGTTCCAGAGAATAATTGCAGCAATCATCATTGCTTCTGTTCCTAGGTGGGGCTTTGGCACACCCTGATCTTTAGGTTTTGACCTCTTGGCCTTCAGCCAGATAGAAAAGGCCCTTGTGCAAATCTCTTGCCCTTACCAGTCAAAAGGATGATAAATAAACAACCTCCACCCCTCCAAAGGGGCACTGGTTACCTGGGGCTGCCCCGTGCTGGGGGCTGCATGGGCCCTGTCCTTCTCCCCTTGCAGGGAGTGGGATTCTCTGCCAGAAGGATGCAGGGCATCCTTAACCACCAAACTTAAACCCTTTGTCTGCCCCAAAACCAGGAGGAAGAGGTGGTTGGCAGGTTCCCCTTGGCTAGATCAGTCTCCATCTGTATCACTAAACACTGATGCTGCAGGAAGGTCTAAAGCAACCAAACACCCAGGAAACAACAAAAGGTACAGACAAAACCTGGGGCAGGCTGATGCTGTGGGAGCTGTTGGCTGAATTCCTGTGGCTTTGTTCACAGATGGTTTTATTTAACTCCGTGAGTTCGTGCAAAGTGATGAGAGAAACACTTGCTGGATAAATCATAGCACCAGAGCTGGGACGGTGTGAACTCTCCAATTAAACTTGACAACTCCTTAAAAAATTTAATCCCACAGATGCCCTATGACAATTCCCCAAGTGCAGCAGGAACTGGAGTGTGGCATTCTCCTGTTCTGCTGGGGCATCGGTGCTGCTCCCACGCTGAGCAGGTGGAGGGAGCTCAGTGAGCACCCTGACACCAGCCTGGAAGCCCGGGTGTGTCACCAGGGTGCAAATTGCCATCATTTGGGATCTGAGTGGTCAGCAGTGGGTTTCAGTCTCCTTTGGTTTTCCTGCTCAATAAGGGCAGCTTCAGCAGGAGCTGACAAACTTCTCTTCCCAGAAAAAATAACTGGAGGAAGGACCAGGAAATGAGCTGTTACCTGGCACTGGACAACTGGCACTGGCTTTTCAAGCACGCCATGATTTAAGTCGAGTGTTTAAATTAAACCCTCCTGCAGTGGTGGGTTTGCCTCTCCCCAGGTGCAGGGGATGCTCAGCACTGTGGTTAACTGGGCAGGTGTTCTGAGCCCACTGGAGAGCGAGCACTGAGCTGAGCCAGAAGGGCTTGGTCTGTGTTTGCTGGTGGAGCAGGTGAGCTGGATCCCATCCGTGGGGCTCAGGCCCATCTCCTGCTGAGCAGAAGCTGTGCCTGGTGCCCTTGGTCCCTGCAGCTCAGAGCCCCAGGGGCTGCTCCCGGCAGCGGGCAGGGGTGTGAGAGGTGCTCACCTCAGTTCCCTTCCCCACAGACAGGAAAGGAGGTGCGAAAAGGAACAAAACACCTCTGTGATTACAACACTGATGTGATAAAAGCACTTCTGTGCCTGTCAGTGTTTCAGTGCCATTTCTATGGGAAGGCTTTTTATTCTGCATGAGACCTCAATGTGTGCAAAAGGAACCTCACTGATCTCCCCCCTCCTCCTCCCTGTGTCTGAGGGGTTTGCTCAGGGCAGGGGAGATGAAACAAAGGGGTTTAAAAAAGTGATTTGGGATGGGGGAATAGTTTCTTGTTACCCAGACATCGCTGATCAGAAGGGATTTGCCTCCATTAGAGTTGTTCCAAGAGCTGAAAGAGGCTGCAGGTGAGGGACTCGAGGTACTTCTGGGCCAGAGACTGGTGCCAAAGGTGGGGAAAGGGACCACGATTTGGGCTTTATTTGTTTTATTTTTTAATGGTCAAGCCACTTCATTTGAAATCCATGTATGAAAATAAACCACCCTAGAATCATTATTTAATAGGTAAAAGCATCATTTTCCTTGTTACATCTTTTCTTCTACCCTCATGCACCAACTTTGGCTTAAACCCCACTGTTTCCCAGCTTTTGGGGGAGTGGTGTGAGGTCTGCTCCAAGTGCAGCAAGCAGCTCAAATCTGTGTTCAGGTTACATTCAATTTACGGGCAGAACTGGTGTGAAATTCCTGCAATCCCAAGTCCCTCTTCTCTGTGTGTTTATTTTAAAGCTCATTTGTGCTAAGTGCTAGGTCAATACTTTGTCCTGAAGTTCAGGTGTGGCAGCTGTATGACAAAATGAGACCCAGAATTATAATCAGGGTTTTGCACACTGCTACAAACACAAAAACAGCCGCGGGTGCATTTCACAAGGGGCCCCTGGTGTTTTCAGAAGCAGCCACTGCTCTGTGAGGTAACTCTGTGGAACTTGGAGAGTATGAGCTTGTTCAGCCTCCTCCTTATCATTTGACATCTCTTAGATGTAATGACTTGCTATCAATCAGGATAATTTGCATATTTGGCTTAGAGAAATGAAGATGAAAAACTTTTTTTTTTTTTTTTTTTTAATCCAGGCCATGTTTTCAGTTGTGTATTTGAGGTGTTTGTGGTTCCCCTTTCTCTGGCTCCTGGAGCCCCACTGCAGCGTGGGCTGGGATTGCAATGAGCCAGATGTTGTCTGCACTGGCAGGATCACACTTGTCAGGAACCTGTTTTGGTGAAATCCTGGACTGGTCTGGGTTGGGAGGGACCTCAAACCCCACCCAGTGCCACCCCTGCCATGGGCAGGGACACCTCCCACTGTCCCAGGCTGCTCCCAGCCCCGATGTCCAGCCTGGGGCACTGCCAGGGATCCAGGGGCAGCCCCAGCTGCTCTGGGCTCTCCCCACGCTCACAGGGAACAATTCCATCCTAAAATCTGGTGTGAAGCTGTTTCCTGTCAGTGTGGAGCCGTTTCCCCTTGTCCTGTCCCTCCATCCCTGGTGAGCAGCTCCTCTCCTGGATGCTCCTGTCAGGCAGGAGGGCTCAGCCCCTTCTCCTCCCCAGGTGGGAGCATCCCAGTTCTCTCAGCCTTTCTGTGGGGCTGGCTCAGAGCCTCCCCTGAGCTGGGGCTGTGTCTGGTTTAACTCCTGAGCCTCGGGAGGCTCAGCCCGAGCAGCCCCATAGCCTGGCGTGGTTTCAGCAGGGGAATGTTCATCCTCTGACAAGAAGTGTTTGGTGTAACCAACAGCACGTCTTAAAATGGGGCTGAGAAGTAATCAATTGTGTTAATACCAGCCTGTTGTGACACTTAGGAATGCCCTGCAATTACTCATGCTGTTAATTAACTGCAAGGAGTGTACTTTTGCAATTAGTTATCAGTACCTGCCAACTACTTCAGGGGGCAGCCAGGGAGTTGTTCTCGTGGGATTGGGGTCAGGTGAGCTGGTGGCAGAGGAGAGGGGGGAGCAGGGTCCCTCTGAGCCTGGCAGCAGAGGCTGCTGGTGGCTGGAGGAGCCCCGAGGTGCCATGTCCAGGCTGGGGCTGCTCCTTGGTATCCTTTGGAGTGCTTGGAAGGAGTCCGGAGGGACGGCTGCCTTTCCTTCTGCTGGTGCCAGACGGGGAGGGGGTGAAAAAGAAGCCTCTTCTGTGGGTCAGAGTGAACTGTTCAGTTGGAAATCCTGATGAAAACCAGGGGGAAATGGGATCATAAAAAAGAAAATGCTTCAGGGCTCTTCTTTCTTGTGTCAGAGTGGTCTAATTTCTGGTGTAATTGTGCTTTCATAAAATCCCACAAAGGTTTGGGTGGGAAGGGGCCTTAAATCCCACCCAGTGCCACCCCTGCCATGGCAGGGACACCTCCCACTGTCCCAGGCTGCTCCCAGCCCCAGTGTCCAGCCTGGCCTGGAACACCCTGTCCAGAAGGTCACTGCTGTGGGGCTGGGTGGGCAAAGGGCTGCAGGCCCAGGGCTGCACCTGGGCTCAGGTGAGGGGCTCAGGTGGGCCAAGGCTGCTTTGTGTGCAGCAGGGGGGATGATTGAGAAGCAGGTGCCAGAAATGGAGGGTGTGGGGCTGGCTGTCCTCGAGGGGTGTTTGTGCTCCTGGTGACAGTGACACCCTGCCTGGTCCCAGCTCTGCAATGGGAACATGAGGCTCCATGGTGACCTTGCTCAGAGCTGTGCTCACACTTGTGCAGCACTGGCACAGTCCCTGGGACACTTTCATCTCTGCACTCGGTGATTAATTGCTGCAACCTGCACTTTAAAATGCAAAGGCAATTAAATAAATCTTTTAATTGTCGCTCCTTTTCATGTGAACCAATAGATGTAAAAGTGTCTCTAAAGCCTTATTTATCTTGCATTATATCAGCTGTAATTGTAAAAATATTCCATGGCATCTGTAATCCAAGTGCTGTTGCTGGTCTGATCCTCTCCAGTCGCTGTCTGGGTGCCTGCTCTGCCAGGCACAGCTCTTTTTCATGGCTGTGTAGCTCTGCTGGCTCTGGATGTAACCCCTGCCCCAAAAGATGGAGACTGGGAGAGAGGAAAGCACGAAATGTGCTTTGTGTGGCAATTTTAGGGCCTCATGAAATTAAATTTAATTTGGGCTGTTGATCAGAGTTGTGAGCCTGGCTTCGGGGTCCTTCTGTTTTCATTGAGCTTGGTGTCACCCCCAAGGCAGAGGTAAGAGATTCCAGTGGAATCACAGAGCCACTGAGGCTGGGAAAACCCTCCCAGAATGAATCCAGCTGCTCCCCAGCACTGCCAAGGCCCCCTCTGGGAGGGTTTGAACCCTTCTGGGGTGGTGGTTCCACCAGGGCTCCCCCAGGAACATGCCCGGAGGAGACAGAGGCTGCTTTTGGCCAGAACAAAGCCAGAGTTACATTAAATGAGTTCAGTCTGCACCAAGTGACAAAACCTGGCAGGATCACCACAGGGAGAGTGACCACCCCTCCTGACTTTGCACCCCTGGGGTTTGTGGTATTTTTTTTGAGGCAGTGCTGGTTTTGGGGACAAGCCCAGCAGCCTTGGCTCCGTTTGCCAGGTGGTGCTGAGGGGCTGCCTGGTGGGGTTCCTCAGCAGCCAGCTGATCAACTCTGGCCTCCCTGCAGGGCTGGAGCTGCTCTGACCTCCCTCTGGCTTCCCTGAGTCCTTTCCCCACGCCTTGCCCAGACATTTCTGTCTCTGTGACCTTGCCTTTTCTCTGCTCTGTGACTCCTCCAGGGAATGTCCTCAGACTCCAAGGGGTGCTTGGTGTTTTTCAAACCTCTTTGTTTCCCAAATCTGGGCTGGGGGCTGCACCTCTGCAGTTAAATGATTTGCATTATGCACCACAATTATTTTCTGGAGAGTTACATGAAAGAATCAGAGGATTTTTAACCCACTCTGGGCCACGGTCCAGGGAAAACCTTCAGTTTGCTTCATCTTCCCTCCTCCAAGAGACTCGTGGTTCTGAAATGTGTGTTCAGGCACCACAAGCCACTGTTCCCTGGAGCCTGGGAGGAGGTAATGCCTCAGGGGTGGTGCTGCTGTTGGAAAGAGGCAAAAAATATCATTATTTTGCTTATTTTAGGGAAAAAAAATTCTGAAATAAAAAATACCCAGCACTGTTTAGGTCCTGGTGGTGATTGACTTCCTCTTGTGACTCCTACAAATCAAAGCATTAAAGATTTTGTGAAGATGAGACACAAACAGGGGCTTTGAGGAGAAACCTGGTGGGTTTATTCCATAAAGGCTTTTGAACTGAGATTCCTCCCCGTCTTTCTGCCTGCTCCCTGCCAGAGCTTTGGGCAGGAGGTTTGGGCTTCTGGGCCCCAGAGCAAAGGCTGGTGGTTAGAACAGAGCTGCACCTTTAACAAGAGCAGTTAATGCCTTTAAATGGTGCAGGAATGGGGCTGTTGCTCTTTCTCTCCTGGTGATGCTCTCCCAGTGCAGGAGTGTGGGCAGCTGAGTGAATGAATTGCTGAAAACCTCTCAGATTTGTGTAGGCTGACTCATCAAATGCTGCAGTTCTTTACTAGCAAAACCACTTTGTTTCTGTGAAAAAACCTCCACTCCAGCTCTGTTGGGAGTTCCGTGGGGCTTGGTGTGGAGTAGTTAATGAGCAAGTATTTCATGGTTAATGATTTAATCAATTTAAGATGAGTAAATGATAGCAGTGCAACTCCCAACCCCTCTGAACTACTAAAAGTTACTCAAACCCTTCCTACAAGTGAGGAGGTGACCTGATAATGGGAAACAATGGGTGGGTTTTTTTCCTTTTAATTCAAAGAGAGCTCCTTGGAGAAGTCAGAAAAGAGCACGGTGGCTGTGGCTCTGCAGGGCACTCTGGGTGCTTGGCAAGGGGCAGTTTTGGCCTCGTGGTCCTAAGGACCTTAACAGCCTTCTCCTGGGTCTGTGGGGGCTCAGGAGGGGGAGATCCCCCCCAGCAGGTCCCACTGCTGCCTTCCTCCCTCCCTCCTTGGGAGAGGATCCCCCTGTGATGGGGTAAATCAGGCTGGAGCTCCCCAGGAGCTGCCTGAGCTTTCCTGGAGCTGAAAACACCCAGGAAAGCTGCCTGGATTATCCCACCCTGCCAAGTCCCTGCATGAAAGATAGCCCTGTCCACAGGGTGCTTTGGAATGGCTCTTCTGGGTTTCTGTGATGTTCCTTTGATAAATAATTCTTTTTTTTTTTTTTTTAATCAGAATGTCTGTTAGCTTCTTGTGTTTCTGGGTTTTAAGTCCTGCCAGAGTGGGCTGTGAATCCCAGAGCTGACTGGGAATGGGGTTACTGAGCAGCCCAAAGAGGTGCTGCAGGTGGGTTTACTCTGTGGGGATGAGCTGCTGTCTCACAGCCTCAGGAGTGAAACTGCTGTTGTTGTAAAGAGGCAACAAATATCATTAATATGCTTATTTTAAGGAAAAAAATATTCTGAAATAAAAAATACCCGGAGAAGAGAGGGTTCAGCTGCCGCACTGGGAATGGCCTGTGCAATTTTCCCATATTTGATTTGCATGAAGGTGTGCCAGGATATCTGCTGTTTGGCCACGAGTTTTAACACACAGCTTGTGGAACTGGGGTGGTGAATTCAGCAGGAAACCCAGGAAGGGCTGGGCTGGTTTCCTTGAAGTCCCCTGAGAGCCCAACCTGCACTCTGCATTCTCCCCTGTTAAATGTGCACTTGGGAAAGCTGAGCCCCTGCTCCCAGCACAGATCCTTCGGCTCTGGAACGGGGCCTGATGGAAATATCAGTGACTTAGAGCAGCTGCTGGTCCCCTGCAGTCCTGCTCTGGACCCTGAGCAGGCTCGTGGCACTAGGGGAGGAGCTCAGGGATGCTGAGCTCCCTTTGGATCTGCCCTGGGCTGGGCAGCAGCTCAGCACTGATGGACAGGATTCCTCCAGTTCATCAGGAACTCTGAATAACCCTGCTGGATTCCAGCCCTGACGTCCTCCCTGTGCCTGGAGAGGAGCATTCCCAGGGCAGGATGCTGCTGCAGTGGTGGCTGGGTTTGCCCGTGTCTGGGTGAAAGGATTTGTGTCTGTGATCTTCATTTTATCTTCTGCCTAGTAAGATTCCAGATGTTTTTCCCGTGGAGTAGCACATCTGTGCTTATCATAAACCTTCAAGTTAAAAAAAAAAAAAAAATCATGTGTTTAATATCAAGGCAGTGGAGAGCTTTACAGCTTTCCCCAAATTTCCTCCCTTCACCTGTAGATTCCCATCTTATCTGTGGTTGGACTGGATCACCTTGTTCTAACAACTGATGTAAATGTGCCAAGATTCAAATTGGTGCCTTGCAGTGTCAGGATAATTTTACTGTATTTCCCTGATTGCACCTCATTCTGCATCTTCTGGAGTATCTTTGCTTTATCTCTTGGATGATAATTGCAGTGCCTTCCTCACGTGTTCATCATTTATTTGGGTTTGTTCAAATCTCTCTCAGGTTGCTGAAGCTTTTCCCTCTAAAGCTGATGTGAACTAAAAGCCTGCTTTAGCTGTCTGAGGCTAAATTACATTTGGTGATCCAGATAAAAATCTTTTTTCTCTTTAAATCAATTTTGGGAAATAAATTATGTGTATCTATTGCTGGGTGTTTGGTTTTTTGGTTGGTTTTTTTTTTTTTTTCCTGAGCAGACTTTCCAGTTTGCTGCTTTTAATTGTGTTTTCCCTGAAAATTCTGGAGGATGCTCAGCTGGTTCTGCTGATGTTAAACACTCTTGTTAAAGGCTTTTGGTGTTACAAAAGTGAAAATGAAGTTAATATGGCAAACAGGGTAACGGGAGAGGGGAAGTATCTTGCATTTTACTGAAGTTATGTGTAACTCCCCAAAACGGTAGAAGAAATAACTGCTGGTGTCTGAAGAATTGCTTCTTCCCAGCTGCTTTGATTCCAAACCAGGAGGTGAATGAAGCTTTTGGTGGACTCGGGTTGCGCCTTTGGCCAGAGATGCAGCTGGAGGTGTCCCCACCCCGGGCAGGGCCTTGAGCAGGTTCCTGGGGGCTGCTGGTGCCCTGCCCTGGCCAAGCCCTGCTCCTCCAGCTGAGCATGAGCTGAGCTGGATGTGCACAAACTGCTCCGAGCCCTTGGACAGCAGCCCCCGGGCTGGCACCGGGGTGTCCCCTCCCTCCCTCCCTCGGTGTGGGACCGTGCAGGGGATGGAGCAGCTCCAGCCCCATCCCGTGCCCGTGCTCTGGGTGTGCCACAGCTCTTATCTCTGCAGGCACAGCCGGCCTTATCGCGGGGGAAGGTGGGGTGAGCTTGGCAGGGCTGCCACAGCGCTGACTCGGGTTTGTGTTCGGTAAAATCAGTGCCGCTCCCCACCCATCCATCCACCCACCCATCCATCCATCCACTCACCCACCCACCCACGCTGCCGGGCTCTGCAGCGCTGCTCCCCTCGCTGCCTCTGCAGCCTCCCCGGGGCGCTCCCCGGGCGCTCAGTGCCTGCTTTGGGGCGCTCAGCGGGTGTTTAACGGGAGGGACACGCCGGATTTAAGGCGGGCTCTGCTTATTTTCCCCTTTTGCTCAAGCCCAGCGCGTTGAACCGCAGGTTTTCCCCCGGCAGCGGCTGCCCGGCTCCTGTGACCCCATTCCCTCCGTGTAACCCTGGCTGAGGCAGCAGTGCTCGGGCCTGAGCCTTCCGTGGCACCGCGCTGCCCTCGTCCTTCCTGTCCCTGTCCCTGTCCCGGGCAGGATGGGGACAGATCGGGAGCGGAGAGCG
>VXAC01002033.1:332512-344625 GCA_013399225.1 Rhipidura dahli
GTGTCCCCACCCCGGGCAGGGCCTTGAGCAGGTTCCTGGGGGCTGCTGGTGCCCTGCCCTGGCCAAGCCCTGCTCCTCCAGCTGAGCATGAGCTGAGCTGGATGTGCACAAACTGCTCCGAGCCCTTGGACAGCAGCCCCCGGGCTGGCACCGGGGTGTCCCCTCCCTCCCTCCCTCGGTGTGGGACCGTGCAGGGGATGGAGCAGCTCCAGCCCCATCCCGTGCCCGTGCTCTGGGTGTGCCACAGCTCTTATCTCTGCAGGCACAGCCGGCCTTATCGCGGGGGAAGGTGGGGTGAGCTTGGCAGGGCTGCCACAGCGCTGACTCGGGTTTGTGTTCGGTAAAATCAGTGCCGCTCCCCACCCATCCATCCACCCACCCATCCATCCATCCACTCACCCACCCACCCACGCTGCCGGGCTCTGCAGCGCTGCTCCCCTCGCTGCCTCTGCAGCCTCCCCGGGGCGCTCCCCGGGCGCTCAGTGCCTGCTTTGGGGCGCTCAGCGGGTGTTTAACGGGAGGGACACGCCGGATTTAAGGCGGGCTCTGCTTATTTTCCCCTTTTGCTCAAGCCCAGCGCGTTGAACCGCAGGTTTTCCCCCGGCAGCGGCTGCCCGGCTCCTGTGACCCCATTCCCTCCGTGTAACCCTGGCTGAGGCAGCAGTGCTCGGGCCTGAGCCTTCCGTGGCACCGCGCTGCCCTCGTCCTTCCTGTCCCTGTCCCTGTCCCGGGCAGGATGGGGACAGATCGGGAGCGGAGAGCGGCTGCTGCTGCTCCCCGGTGGGTTCCCCGAGGGGTTATCTCTGCTGCAGGAGGGCAGCTCCCCGCTCTCACCCATCCCTCACCCCGCCTGGCCGCCTCAGGAGCTGTTTCCTCTCGTGTCCAGGCGTTGTCCCCCCGGGTTTTGCTCTGGGTGAAGTGGGGACATCACTCGGCTCCCACCCTTGTGCCAGAAGTGGCCCCGGGGGTGTTTCCCAGCCCAGCTGTGGAGGAATCCCTGGCACGGGGAGTGTGTGGGATCCTTTCTAAAGGTCTGGGGTGCTCATTGAGCAAACCCGTGTGTGATCAGGAGAAGAGAAAAGCGGGTTGGTACCTGCCCAGACAAATGTAGGTCGTTACAAATGTGTTCTTCATCCACGTGGGGAAAAAACAAGACAGGACACAACAGCCAGAAATGCAGGGTCATAAATCAGGGAGTAAATCATTCATTTACTCCTCTTAGGAATCGGTTTTATTAAAAATGGCTTTTAATCTTGCTTTTGATAAGAGAAAGTAATGGTAGCTGTATATTATGTCTGCTGCTCAAAATCCAGATTTAGAGGGCACAGGGAGGGGGAAGTCCTTTGTAGGCTTATATTTTATGTCCAGTACTTATCTTGCTGCTGTTAACAATCCAGCCAAATTGCTGCCTCCCCTGGCTGAAGGAATACTCTGACGAGAGCAAGGTTCTCTGCTCTGTTTCATTCTCTGGGCTGTATTTTACACCCTGAGAGCGCACTGGTGAAAAGCTCACCCTGTTTTCTCCTGCGGGTAGTTATGAGTCATTTTTGGCCTTCTTTTTCTGAAGTTTTTGTATAAAATCATGCTTCTTTATTTCAGCAGCTCCTCCCCTGGGCTTGATTTGTAGGGCAGCATTTAAACCCCGAGTGAATTAGCAGTTGTACTCTGGCTCTGCTCCCCGGGTGTGGAAGGAGAGCAGTGTCCTCAGCTGGAAGTGCTGTTCACACTTCCATGTAATCAAAGGCTTTTGTTTATCTGCTGTGTTAATTTTTTGAGGTTGAAGCCCCAGTTTATGCTCTTGTGGATCTTGGCTTGGGCTGTTTGTGGTCAGTAACTGCCCTTGAGGTCAGTCAGGAGTGACCTGCTTGGGGTTTGTCACATCTGTGCCAGGCTCTCTGGGAGCCTTTGTGATTTTTTTTTTTTTTTTTTAATTGGGAAGTATTTAACACGGAGAGAAAATCAGTGTGGAGCCACCCCGAGGGCCCCCAGCGAGGCAGAGCTGCTGTGGCAGCCGCGGTGTGACCGAACCTGCTGAGCTCAGCAGCAGCTCTGCAGGTGCTCCAGGCACTAATAAGGGACACAGCAATTTCTTTTCCAAGAGATTTGGTTTCTTTTTTCCCCCCTAATTGAAATAATTAAATGGTATTTAATTGCAAGCCTTCATCTGAGTCTTTGTTACATCTCATTAAGTGATTTGTTTGGATTATCACATTTGTTTCCACCTTGCGGAGTGGGAGCGGCCCTGGCTGCTGAATTTCAGAGTTGTGCAGCCCCCGGAGCTGCCGAGCAGAGGCAGGAGCCTGAAAAGGACAGCAAGCACGGGCGCTGTGCTGGTGCTGCAGCCTGCCCCCGGTGTGGCTCAAACGCTGGCTGAGCTGCACCCGCAGCTGCCGGGGCCGAGGGTAATTTTGGGTTTACTCTGCAGGCTCTGTGGGGAAGCCCCTGCTGTCCTCACCTCTGGCTCTGCTGAGGAGCAGTGCCCAGGTCCTCTCCTCGGGCTCGGGGTCCCTGTGCTCAGCTGCAGGGATGCTCCCGTGGCATCCTGCTGGATTCTGAGAGCTCCCACCTCTTCCCCTCCTGTTTTCTTCTGTGCTGGGGGCAGCCCTGGGAAATGAGTCATCCTTGGAGCTGTTGCTGCTTTTTGGGTTGGAATTTTGGATGAAGGTGAAAGAACTGTAAGTGCAGGGGACAGTGTTTTATCTCCTGTTTTAAAGGATCTGGGTTTTTTCAGGACTCGCATTGTGTTTTGAAAAGGTGAGGCTGAAGCGGCTGCTGAAGGCTCAGAAGGAACTGAGGGCTCCCAGCAAGCCTGCTGGAATTAAGAACAGCTTAAATTATGGAGTCAGGGTTAGAGACAAAGACAATTTTCCATGCAGTCTGTCCAAGTTCTTTGCAGGAAGCAGGAAAATAGACAATTCTAGGTTTTTATCTCCCTGGTTGATTGGCTGTTCCTCCTGAAAAAGTTCTGGCACTGAGTTAGTGTGGCTTGTTTGCTCCCCAGGACCCCAAGGCTCAAGGTTTTGGATGGTTATTTCACATTTGCTGCACCTGTGCTGCTGTTCTCTGTTGCTCTTGGAGCACCTCTGCAGCCAAGATGTATTTACAGGATTATTGATGGGGCTCTGGTGACCTTTCCTGTGGTTTGCTGGTGTGTGCTTGTGTTTGGCTGAGAAACAGAGCCAGGGCTGGGTTTCCTCCATCTCCTCCACCACGAATCAATCATGGGATGATTTGGGAGGGACCTCAAACCCTTCCAGTGCCACCTCTGCCATGGGCAGGGACACCTCCCACTGTCCCAGGCTGCTCCCAGCCCCAATGTCCAGCCTGGCCTTGGGCACTGCCAGGGATCCAGGGGCAGCCACAGCTGCTCTGGGAAGTGACACACAGGGAAATGGGGAAATCCAAATGTAAAAAGCCATTTTGGAGGGATCGTGAATAAAGACTGATGGAAAAAGGACACGCCCTGATCCGTCTCGTTCCGATCAGAGTTCATCTGGTGAGAAGGAGTTGAGAGGTAAATGTCACAGGAGAAGTGCAACAACTCTCAGGACTTTAAATGATCAAAGGCTCCCTTGAAAAGCCTGTTGCCAACTCTTGACGCCGTGTCACGACTCTTTGTGTCAGTCCTGAAGGAAAAACAAAACAGAGATGATTTTTGGAGATACAAGCAAAATCATCCATATCCAGTAGGTAGAAACACAGCTGCTTATTAGGAGGGGTTTTTTTCCCCCTAAAATGTCTTTTAACTGTCTGGTTACAGTGTTATGGCTGCAGGCAAAACGGGATCTGCACATATTGCATTGCCTCTGGCTAGCCAATGTTTCTGGGGTTTGTAATATTTTAAGCAGGTAGCACTGAGCGAGGCTGCGAGTCAATCTGGCTACAACCAATCAATTATTCACAGCACACTTCCAGCAAAATCATTTAAAGGAAAAGTCTCTTGCCACTCTCTAACAGGCATGCAGACAAAGAAATGATGTCTCTAGCAAAAATAAGCGGCTTACAGTATGATTGCCAATTAAAAAAAAAAAAAATCAAACCTAGCTTGCTAGAAAGAACTCCACCTGCTTGCTAAAAAATCTGTCAATTGAATGTATTTTTAATAAGGCGATGGATTTGATGACTCAGAGCTGTGGTTTGGAGAGAGTTTTAGTTTCAGCTGACCCAGGCTCTGCATCTGAATTTGGTCAAGGTGAGCGTTGTGCGTGATTTTGCCATCCACAGAGCGGCCTTGGGAAAAACGCTGCTGCTGTGGAGGGTTCCCAAAGCCCCCCCTTCGGCAGATCCCCGGGGTGGTTTGGGGTGGAAGGGACGCTGCAGTTTCTGTCGCTGCAGCCCTGCTGCCGGGGGCAGCTCCCTTCGGGTCCGAACCGCGCCGGGGCTCTGCGCTCTGATGTCCAACCAGCCCCGGGATGCAGCGTCACCGCGGGCACTGCCAGCAGCCCCCTTCTGTTCCGGGAAACCGGACCACTAAAGCATCGTTAATTGCAATTAAAGACGCTGTTGCCACTATAGGAATGGCTGCTGTGTAGGCAGAACCTTGCCAAGGGATCCCCTGGAGTTGCTGCCCCGCTCCCCGTGAGAGGTGCGGTGCTGGGAGTGGGCTAGGTGCCCCCGGGGGCTGCTCGGCCCCCCCCGGCCCGGGCTGGGTGCCCCGGGGGCTGCTCGNGGGCTGGGTGCCCTGGGGGCTGCTCGCCCTGCCCCGGGCCGGGCTGGGTGCCCCCGGGGGCTGCTCGCCCTGCCCCGGCCCGGGTGCCCCGGGGGCTGCTCGCCCTGCCCGGGCTGGGTGCCCTGGGGGCTGCTCGCCCTGCCCCGGCCCGGGCTGGGTGCCCTGGGGGCTGCTCGCCCTGCCCCGGGCCGGGCTGGGTGCCCCCGGGGGCTGCTCGCCCTGCCCGGGCTGGGTGCCCTGGGGGCTGCTCGCCCTGCCCCGGGCCGGGCTGGGTGCGGTCTTAAGTTGCACCAAGGAAAATACAGGTTGGATATTAGGAGAAACTTTTTTACAGAAAGAGTGATAAAATATTGGAATGGTCTGCCTGGGGAGGTGGTGGAGTCACCATCCCTGGAAGTGTTTAAAAAGAGATTGGATGTGGCGCTCGGTGCCAGGGTTTGGTTTAGTTGAGGTGTTGGGACAGAGGTTGGACTCGATGATCCTGAAGGTCTCTTCCAACCTGGTGATTCTGGGATGCTCCCCCTGGCTCGGGGTGCCCATCAGTCCCACCCCACAAACCCGGGTGGAGCTCTGTACAGTGAATTTCCAGCCTCTGCTCTGAGCTGTGCCCCCGGACCCGCCCCCAGCCCGCTGGCTGTGGCTGCTCTGTGACCCCGCGCTGGGCTTGTTTTATTTATCTTTCTGTTATCAATGGCTCGGTTTAGTCTCCTTTGCGGTGTTGTTTTCCCTGGAGTGGCAGCAGAATTTCCCTCTTTGTGCGGTTTCTGCGGTGGCTCTCTGTGTGCCTCAAAGGATCGGGGTCCCTGGGGAGTTCCCTGGAAGGGCTCTCCAGGTGCTGCTCGAGTTTCTCAAACACAACGAGGGGCTTTGCCCGAAGCAGCCGGGAGGGATCCCCGATCCCCACGGTTTACTTGTGGGGTCACAGATGCAGAGCCAGAGATAAAATTACAGGTCTAAATTTCAGACAGAATTACCCAGAAACATTTACATAATTTCAGTTCCTTTCACTTTTTTTATTGGATGTTCCTGCAATGAAAATATCAGTGCTGAAGTGAATATGGATCTGGGCTTAATTCCCCTGGTTTTAGTTTTCCCTCATTGGGATAATTCTTGAGTAAGGTGGTGCATGGCTTTAGTTGAAGAGTCACTCCATCCTTTCCTAGCTTTTTGTGAAATAACTAAAATCACTGGATCAGATTCTTTATATTCCTTTTTTCTTTTTGTGAAACTTATTTCCTCTATAAAAGTTGTCCATCAAAAGAAAGGAAATAACTCATCATTTAGCTTAATAAAGGATGGGGGGTTTTTTGGGTTTTTTTTGCCACTTAATCATGTTTGAAGTACGTGTTGATGTCAAAGATCAAAATCTTTCTGGAATTTGAGGGGGGGGGAAATAATCCATTTTGAACTTCACCTGTCAAACACTCCTACCGTGTGGGATCGTGGAGACTTATGAAATTTTAATTTGCTATTAACCTGAGTGGCACCTGGGAGAGGCAGGAACAGCCTCCACCGACTCCCAGAGGCTTTGGGGCATTGATCCTTGCAGGCTGAGCTCTGGGCTTCTCCAGGGATGCTGCCGGAATCGGGGCACCGATGCCCTGAGGGATGGGTGTTCAGAGGGACCATGGCTGTGTTTGGGCAGGAAACAGCCTCAGCTCTCCTGGGACAGGAAAACATTGCCTTGGAGTCAACCCCAGACTAATCAGAGTGAGGGGATAGTTTGAGCAAGACTTCTTTAAAAAGTGGTGGGGTTTTTTCTCTTCAGACAGCTCATGCAGGACAAGAAAAAGGATTTGCTGGAGCATAAAGCCAGCAGGAGATGGTGTTGGCTGTGTGGAAGGAAACCCTATTCACAGGTTCATGATACAGCCCTGTAAATGAGACTGCAGCCACAAAACCCTCATTCAGGTGCTGAACAGAAATAAATAAATAAACCAGCGCTTGGGGTGGCAGCTGATAACCCACAGCAGGCTGAACTGGGCAGTGGGAGTGGCACTGCAGGGGCCACACTGGGATCCTGTCCCTGGAGGCCACTGTGACCCCAGTGTGGCACAGAGTGTGTGGCCTCACCCTCCCAGGGCACCAGCAGCTTCCCTGGCAGCTGCTCCAGATGTCTCTTTACTTAAAGCTTTACACCTTTTTCTGTATGTGCCACTAAAATTTGGAACCATCTTCATTAAACTGTCAATTTTGGTTAGCAAATTTTTTCCCTAAAAGGGCAGGCCACCTCTGGTTTATGTTGGGGCTGCCTCGTGCTCATGTAAATTGTTCCCATTGATTCACCCTCTGTGCTCCTTGCAGGAGAGGTTTTACTGTTGAATTTCTGTAACCCTGACTGCTGGTCAGTGTGGCTGGGTTTATATTTCATAAATATATTGCAGGGATTATGTTGTGCTAAGGGTCAGCTACATATCCACAAATGGCAGATTTAAATGTCTCAAACGTGGTTGAGATTTATCCAGCTGATATATTAAACAGCTAAATTTCAGCTTTTAACTGGAATAATGGGGAAAATCAGAGGCCTGGGTTTTTGCTGGCCATAAACATCAGTGAGACCTTTTCTTCTTGTTTCCTGTTGCTTTGCTTTGGTATTTATATTTGATTTTTTTAAAATAGTGCAGCACCCTGTATTAAGGGTTGACAACTTAATTATATGTGATTGATCTGCTTATTTTGAGTGAGTTGTTAGCAGAATGTAAATGGCAAATTTTTTTTTTTTTTTTTTGGTGTGTGTTTGCCATTTGTGAGGAGAGGCAGGGAAGGAAAGTGCTGGGGCTCTGGAGCATCCCTGGGCTCCTGCAGGGACAGCCACGGGCTGGGGCAACCCCAGAGTGTCCCTGGTGACACCCACAGGAGATTTTGGGTGGGAAAAGCCCTCCAGGAGCATCGAGTCCACCCTGTGCCCCATCCCCACCGTGCCCCCCAGAGCAGAGCAGCTCTGCCTCTCCACAAACCCCTGCTGCCTGCCCAGAGTGGCTCAGGAGATCCTGAGCCTTTTTGGGGGGGGTTGTGAGCAGAGGGGGCTCCCCACGGAGCAGAGCTGGAATGGTGGCACTGAGGGGGACAGAGCTGGGGCTGAAGGAGAAAAGCCCCTCCAGAGAGGGGTCCCAGAGCTGCTCTGGGTGCTCCTGGAGCACAGCAGCAGTGCCAGAATTTTAGCCATCCTCCTTTCAGAGATGAAATGGGCCATAAAAATCAAGGGACTGCCACTAAACTGTCAAGACTTCAGTGTTGTCTGAGGATTTCAGAAGGCTTGGAACAAATTTTGGAGCCCTGTTTGATCTTCCCTCCACCAAGCCAAGCACAGAATGAGACGTGTGCCTGTGTCAGGAATTCGGGGCAGGGTGGTTGTGGCTCTCGTGCTGCAGAGCTGACTGATGGGTTTGTGGTTCCAGAAAAAAAACCAGGAAGCTGCAAACTGTCACTGTAGGTGGTGGAGCTTAAACCTGGGTGTGAGATTTCCTACAAAATGGTTTTTGCACCAAGGAGTTTTTTTGAATAATTTGTGTCTTCCAACAACAGCAACTCAAGCGCTTGGTAAGAAAAATAAAAAACCCTGACAAAAATTGTGCAGTCATTAAGTGATGCCTCACATTTCTTTCACAAGAACATTTATTTTTCATTAATACCAGCATGGGTAAAGTTAGGACTTCTTTGCTTCAGTGTGTTTGGGCTCTGTTCTGCCAGGTACAGGGGGCAGGGTGAGAGGGAACAGACTCCAGCTGCTGCAGGGGAGGTGTGGGTTGGATGCTGGAGAAACTGTCCTCACAGGAAGGGGTTGAAAAGCCTGTGGATGTGGTACTTGAGGACACGGGTTACTGGTGACCATGGTGGTGCTGCTGGTTTTCAATCTTATTTGTCTTTTCCAGCCTTGATTCTGTGTTTTTGTGACCAAAGTCAGTGACCCTGTCCTGGTTTGCAGCCCTCCAGAGCCCTGTGCAGGCAGGGTGCTGCTTTTGGGGTTTGCTCTCGGGGTGTTCCTGGTGCTTTGCCTGGGGGGCCTGTGCTTCCCCTGCCTGATGGAATCGTGCTGAGAAGTGTCCAGTTGCTGTCTCCTCACAGCCAGCTCTGTGTGTCCCTGCTCTCAGAGGGATTTGTGCCCTGGGCTGAACCAGAGCTGTTTTTCCATGTGCTGCCTGAACTCTGGGGGAAGGTGGAGCCCCTTCCACGTGTCCCCTTTAAAGCACCGACCCTGGGCAAGGTCTCAGCAGTTCCTGTAAGAAAACAGAATTACTCTGCAGGTACCAGGGTGTTTGTTTCTCTTATTTTTTTTCTTCTCCAAAACGGATCCATTTCAAGTTTTGGATACAATTGGAATTGAATTTGAGAATGTAAAATGTGATGTTATATTGAAAAAACGTTCAACTAAACTACTGACAATGTGTGTTTTGGGCCCTGGGTTGTCTCAGAGCCTGCTCTCCTCTCGTGAGGTGTCTCTCCAGATGAGCTCGGGATTGGAGCTTCCTCGATGGCTTCTTGATTTCCTGGGTGAACATTTCCCTCTCACTATTGCTGACATAGCTGCACACCATGAAGTGTGGAAGGCTCAGCCCAGGTCGGGGTGTGCCAGGGAGGGAATGTCCCCAGGGGAGCATCGTTCCTCTGCCCCAGCACGGGGGATTTGTGACTCTGCCTGGCCCTGGCGTGGGGAGCTCTGACCGTGGCCAGGCAGGAGCTGGGCTGGGCACATCCCCTGCCCCCCGTGGCTTTCCTTGCCAGGGGCAGGGATTTGTGGTGCTCCTGCTGCAGTTCCACTGCTCAGCACCCCTGGCGTTCTGCACTCGGGGTGCATCGCAACTGCGGGAGTGCCAGTGGAGCTTCATTCCTCTTGTAGGAGACGTGTTGTTTCAAACTGCTATGACTAATTACTAGCAAATGATGAGAATTTGAACATCAATTCCCAGTTTTTGCTCTGGGCAAGCCCACTTCCCATCACTCTTCTGTGGCTGGGTTCCTGGAGGGGGTCAAATGCCGCTGGCAATTGCTGTAGTTGCTCATTCTTCTGCCTTTTCTTGTGCACAGATAAACCACAATTGGTCCTGGGACTTCAATTAAGGATTGAAATTATGTCCCAGATATTTAAAATAATATTTTTGGCATTGTTTAAAGTGTTGTTTTCTTATTGTGTCAGACATGAACACTTCAGCCTTGTGCAGGAGTAGGAGAGCTCTGCCTGTACACCCCAAAGTTCCACTGCTGCCTCAAGTTTATCATCATTGCTTGTTTTATTGCTTTATTATTCTTATTCTTCAATCGTTTTCATTGCTTTATTCTTGATTAGAGTTAGTTTAGACTCGACTCTGGATTTAGCTCCCCTGCATGTCAGAGTGGACTCTGTGCTGGCTCCCCATCCTTCTGTCGTGCTGCTTTTGGCCACGAGAGCCAGGAGTTCTTCCTGAGAGCCCCTCAGGGGAGGTGAATGCTGAAACTGAACATCCCCTTCTCATTTAAATCCGAAAGTGTCTGGTTACAAACCCCCAGGTGCTGCTGCTTTGGTCCCTGAGGACACCCAGGCTCTGCCAGTGCAGGTGGGGCAGCAGCACCGAGGGGGGGGCTGCAGTTCTGGGTGCTGGGCCATGGGACGGGGGCTTGGACTGAAAACAGACACCAGAAGTTGGGAAAATAGAAACAAATGATGACACAGACTGGCTCAAGAGCTGAAAACCCTGCCTCTGCAATTGCCAGTGTGGGAGTGAAGGTGAGGGGTTGGTTGCTGCCCAGCAGGACCTGTGGGGAAGGGTGGGTGGGCATCCAGCTCCTGCTGGAAAGGCGTGGCAGGGGCAGGCCAGCAGCAGGGAACACATCCCAGAGCATTCTGGACGTGTGGGACACGTCCCATACGAGTGACCTGCCCAGGGACATCTTGGCCTCTCAGCCACAGGTGTTTTTAAGGGATTTTAAATGCAGATTTAATTTCTGTGCTGCCCAGGGCTGTGACTCAGCACTTCAGCACTGAATTCCTGGTGGCTGACAAAGGACAAGCCCGAGTTGCAGAGTTTCTCTCCCGTGGGGCACTGGTGGGGTGTCTCTGGTTCCTGGGTTTGATGATGTTGACAGCAGCCAGTTATCATTGGGACCTTTGTGTCCAGCTCTCCACAGTGGGTGGGCACAAAGCCACAAATGGGGCTGGGGCCTTCAGCCCCCCTGGCTTAAAAACAAGGGGGTAAAAACCTGCCAAAGCTTAATAAATAGACTTATGCTTGGTGTAAAACATTTTTTCATGCCTAAGGTCAGGCACTTTATTGATATTCCAGTTTGAAAAAACAGCTATTAAAAAAAACTCTAGGTTAGTCATTAGATGTTTGCTTTTGGGGCAATAATATTTGACTGATTCATTTAATGTAGCTCTGATTTGGATTAGTATTTAAAAATGTGCAAATGAGTGTTTCATGAGCAGGTCTCAGAGCTGATCTTTAAGCAGGTTTTGGAATACCTAAAAATGAAGAGTTTTAAATTGATGTTGGAAAGTTTCTCTTCCAAATGTAGCCTTTGGAACAGATCCCTTTGTCTGTGCCACCTGCAGCCGTGGTCTGTGCTGCACGGGGAGAGAATTTGTTCAGGCTGTGTCCCAGGGAGGTGCGTGCACGGAGGGTGTTGGGGTGTGCAGATAATCCGTGTCCCAGGCACGGAGGCTGAGCTGCTGGGAGGAATTAAACTCGCTGCAGGAGTCTGTCATCTCCCAGTGGATCAGGTCCATCTCTCGTGGTTATTCAATTTATTTGACAGGTACAGGTTCTTCTTCAAATGCCACTCTGAGGATGGAGTGGGAATATTCAAACCCTTGAGCTGTGCGGTGCTCATCAGAGATGGGGGAGATAAATCACATTTTGCAGTGGTTACTTTGTGTTTTTTCTGCTGTTCTGTCTCCTCTCACACGAACCTTTCTGCATTTGGGAGGATAATTGGTCTCTGATAATGTGACTGTGAAATTCCATTTCTGTTCTTGACCACGAGCATGGCTACAGTTGAGTTTATCTTCATTTATTCACCCATTTTCACCAGTAATGGCCAAGCCTGGTGGGACCCTGTGGCTCTGCACAGCTCCCTGACAGGAGGGGTGAGGATTTGGGATCTTATCCCAGGGAACAGGGACAGGAGGAGAGGGAACGGCCTCAGGCTGGGCCAGGGCAGGCTCAGGGTGGACAGCAGCAGGAATTTCCCCATGGAAAGGGTGCTCAGGCCTTGGAACTGCCCAGGGAGGTCTGGAGTGCCCATCCCTGGAGGTGCCCAGGGAAGGGCTGGAGGTGGCACTGAGTGCTCTGGGCTGGGGACAGGGTGGGGATTGGGAACAGGCTGGGCTTGGTGATCCTGGAGGGATTTTCCAACCTCACTGATCCTGGGATCCTGACTCCATTCTCCTTTTTGGCTCCAAAGGTGAAGGTGCCTTTTCGCTTCCCAGCCCTGTGAGAAGCAGAGATTGATTTTTTTTTTTTTTTTTTTT
>VXAC01002033.1:344645-367926 GCA_013399225.1 Rhipidura dahli
TTTTTTTTTTTTTTTTTTTTGGAGCAGTGATGAACCTTTCTGGTGCTGCTTTCTACCCCCCACTCACAGCTTCCCCAGCCCCTGTTGTTAGTCAGAAGAAATGAGTGATATGCAAATGCTGTTTCCTATAAACTCCAGCAGTGCCGTGATTCCAGCATCAATTATGGAAGTGCTGTAAGGCACGGCTTTGTAGCATCACTCTGAGATTTACAAAGGCACTGTCTGGAGACTCCTCAGGTTTTTAATCTTAGCACCCTAGGAGAAAACATGCAGTCCACACAGCCTCCCCATCTGATATTTTATTAATGAGATTAAATGAGTAAGTAAATTATACATGTAAATCAAACAGAAAACAGAATGGGATAATATGAAGTCAGCACATTAATCAATTTATCAGCTTGGTTTATTTGATATGCTGTGATCAGCGATCTTTGTATCCTCCAACCACCGTGCTGCATACCAAAAATAAGGAGCAAAAATCCCTCACCTCCCCCATTAAAAAGCTCATTTAATGTCATGTAGAAATTCCAGAGCCGTCTGGATGCAATGCTGAGCTCTGGGATGAGCGTGCTGAGCTGGGACCGGGTGAGCACTGGGGCCACCTCCAGCCCCACCCATCCTGGGGCTCTGTGATTTCACTGGGGCAGGGTCTCAGTTTCCCAGCCAACTCGTGTTCTCTTCAGGCTGCTTCAGAAGGAGAAATCCAGGGGATCCCGTGGCAATATGCTGGAGGTGGCTTTGTCCCAGAGGCACGTGTGTCATACCCCAGACAGAAAAACCCTTCCTTCCTTCTTTCATTTGTGTTCTGGGCTATAAAATGGGATGGATCCCCTGATGGTGGTAACGAGGGCAGGGAGGCTTTTCCCCAGCTCTGGGGAGGAGGCAGGAGCTGCTCCTGGCCCCGCTGCTCCCCTCCCTCCGGGGTCCCTGTCCCCAGCCTGGCGTGAGATGTCAGAGGCTGTTTGGGCCAAGTGCTCCCTGCTGAATGAATGAAACCCTGCTGGGGAGGGCTGCCCTGGGCTGCTGAGGAGATTCACACGCTGTTCACACTCGTTAGGTTTGGGCAGCACATCCTGCCTTGTCCCCGTTATCAACTCTGACTGCAGCGAGGGATCCCCGTGCAGTGCCTTGGTTAGGAAATGATTTAAAATCCACTGGTTTTTGGTAATGATTGTTTTGCACATCTCCAGCCCGAAAGCCACCGGGGGAACAACTGTGGTTGCTTTGTAAGTTTGAGATATGCTGCATGTAAAATCCTTGGGCTGCACCGTGGCCTGGTGTGTGCCGAGGGTCCTTGGAAAGCTCTTTGCACCCTTTGCTCATGTTAGAAAAGCTTTTGGGTTTAGGTGTTTCACCACACCTGTAAAGGAAGTGCTTTGGCTTGGCCCCAGGGTGGATGGAGAGTTGCAGACTGTTTCAGTTCCCTCCCCTGCAGCCCCAGCAGGGAGAGGTTTCCCCGCTGCAGAGCTGTCCCCAGCAGCAGCAGCAGTGTCCTTTCTGGGGCAGCAGGACCCTCACCTGCTCTCACCCACTGCTGCTGCTCTGGGATTTGCTGGAAGCCACCTCTTGACCAGGGCAGGGGTTTGTCACCCTGTGCTGGCACTGCTGGGGCACCTCCAGGGCTGGGGACAGCCCTGGGTCCCTCAGGACAGGACAGACCCTGAGGGGCTGGAGCGTGTCCAGGGCTGGGGACAGAGCTGGGAAGGGTCTGGAGCCCCAGGAGAATCCCTGAGGGAGCTGGGAAGGGTCTGGAGCCCCAGGAGAGGCTGAGGGAGCTGGAAAGGGGCTCAGCCTGGAGCAAAGGAGGCTCAGGGGGGACCTTGTGGCTCTGCACAGCTCCCTGACAGGAGGGGCGAGGATTTGGGATCTTATCCCAGGGGACAGGGACAGGAGGAGAGGGAACGGCCTCAGGCTGGGCCAGGGCAGGCTCAGGGTGGACAGCAGCAGGAATTTCCCCATGGAAAGGGTGCTCAGGCCTTGGAACTGCCCAGGGAGGTTTGGAGTGCCCATCCCTGGAGGTGGCACTGAGTGCTCTGGGCTGGGGACAGGGTGGGGATTGGGAACAGGCTGGGCTCGGTGATCCTGGAGGGATTTTCCAAGAGAAACAATTCTGTGTTTCTTTGCTCAGCAAACTCCATCCTTTACCTTTGTGAATCAATCAGAGACTTCCGAACAGTGAAACACCCCGAGAGTTCCCCTGTGAGTGGGGAATCTGTGACTCTGCACAGTTCCTCAGCCTGGAGCTCCTGCTGGATGTTTCCAAACTGCGCTCGCACGTCTGAAAATAGGGAGCTGTGGGCTGAGGGAGCTGACAGCATCTCCCTGCCTTTGGCACCAATATTAGCGAGCTGCTGGCGTTTGGCAATTATTTTCATCCTGCACCATATGGCGAAGAAAATGTTTTCATTCACCCACACAGCAGTAAAGTTTTGCTGAGGGCCCTGTGCTGGGTGCAGGATTACCCTGGAGCCACAGCCCCTCGGGTGCTTCTGTCGGTCTGCGGGGTCTGGGGTTTAAAAGGGATGTTTTGGGTAAGTGCAGCCTTTCCCTGCTGCTCTGGGGTTAAAAGAGCTGCTTTACACGGTGCTGGGACAGCACTGCTTGTCCTGAAGCTCCTGTCGAGGCTGAAGAAGGAATTGTTCCCTGTTTGCTCATGGAAGGGGTTGTTAAAACTTGGCAGGGGCTGCCCAGGGCGCTGCTGGGCTGACTGTCCTGGAGGTGTTCAAGGAATGCCTGGATTTGGCACTCTGTGCTGGTGGCAAGGTGGGGATCAGGCCCAGACTGGACTTGGTGGTCCTGGAGCTCTTTTCCAGCCTCAGTGATTTTTACTGTGATTTTTATTTTTTTTTTTTTTCCTCCTGAGTTGTTGAGCCTTCCTGCTCAGAAGGAGCTGTCTGCCCAGGGCAGGGCTGTGTGCCCATCCCTGGAGGGGTTCAAAAGCTGTGTGGATGTGACAGCTGGGGGCAGTGACAGCTGGGGGCAGTGACAGCTGGGGGCAGTGACAGCTGGGGGCAGTGACAGCTGGGGGCAGTGACAGCTGGGGGCAGTGACAGCTGGGGAGTGGGCTCGGGGGGCTTTTCCACCTGGAGTGATGGGTGTGAGATGGAAGCAGCTCCTGCCTCCCTGTTTTCCGTGTGCACCACTGAAACCCTCTCAGAGAATCCAGCACAGTGACATTCCCAGTGCTGAGAGAGGAGTAATTAGAGCCTGTGTTTTATAAATAGGCACCCCTGGATTCGCTCCTCCTTCGAGAGCTCCTTATTATCTGTGTTTTCTGCTGTCTGATACGGGCTGAGCATGTTCTGCAGCCTTGTTCTGTCAATTTGAAACCCTGAATCAGGCAACGACTCAAATCTGTGTAAGTGAAGAGTCCTTTGGTTCTGTGCTGAGAGAATTCCTGGCTTGCAGCTGGAGGTGCTAGCTGAGGTGGTAGCACAGCAGGGTTCTCCCAGGTTGGAAGTATGGGAGATAATTTCATATTTTACTGCACACTTCTGTATGTGGCTGTGTCACGGATTAAGCAGAAAATGGAAAAATGCATTTTGTGGAGGTTTTGGAATTTGCCTTCAATCCTATAAGAAAAATCCCCACTTTTGTGTCAGGAATTCTGAAGTCATTGGTGACAGAGACACTTAAAAGGAAATTTGTACTTAACAAAATCACTATTTTCATTTTTCACATATAAGAGATTTCAATAACAATAAGCAATAATAAAAAAGAGCAAGACAAAAACTTTCCTTTTAAAATGTCAGGGTGCTGGGTCTGTGTTTTTCTGAGATTTATCCCTTGACTTCTCTGGACCCTCCACCCCTTTTGCAAAGGGAATTTTCAGGGAGTGCCTTTTGCAGAGCCCTTCCAGGCTGTGGCCGATGATCCAGTGGGGTTGATTGGGATGAGCTCTATTACAGAACTTCTGCAGAACCATCAGAAACTGCTCTTTGAAAACTAAAACTGACAAATTACTGTTTATTTAAATTTTAGGCAACTCGAGCCTCTTTTCAAGAGCACTGAGCAATGGCCGGATGCTCCTTGGAAGGGTTTGTGCTGCAGCACGGGAGGAAAGTGTTGTCCTTATTTCTGTGGTATTTTTGGTACAGGAGAAAAAGTACAATGCAGCTATATTAGAGAATATTACCTGAGAATTCCTAAGCCAATTGGAATTATTACCTTTTTTTCCTCCTCAAAGATATTAAAATAATATTTAAAAACTAGTTTTACCTCCAGGAGCACTTTATTTATTTCCTCTGTGATTCTGCTGTTCTTTGGTCATTGTGAAAGTATTTAAAACTTCCCAAGTTTCTGTGAATTCTGACACAATCCACGACTCATAAAACTCAGCATAGAGTGAATTTTTTGGGGGGTGGTTTTTTGGATTTTTTTGTTGTTGCTGTGCCCCCTCCTTGTCCTGTGTGTTGTCCCCCATCCTGACTGCCAGCAGCAGTCTCGTGCCAAACCTCAGACTGGCTTTCCTTCTGCTGGTGATGCCAACCCAGGTGGTTTGGCAGCTCCGTGGGGATGCTGGGGCCCTTTCAGGATCTCAACTGAGGATCTCAAACTGCTGAGGGCAGGGAAATGTCCCTTGGATTCTCAGAGCCCTGTGAAAGGATTTTGGGCACGATGCCTTCCATTGCTGCAGGGGGGCGGGGGGTGATGGCAGAGATGAGACAGGAGGGGTGGGAGGGACCCCAAATCCCACCCAGTGCCCCCCTGGCATGGCAGGGACACCTCCCCCTGTCCCAGGCTGCTCCCAGCCCCAATGTCCAGCCTGGGGCACTCTCAGGAAGGTGCCAGCCCACAGCCACGCTGCTCCCACTGCCTGTGGCCTCCTCCCGTGTGCAGTGCTGGCTCTGGGGTGCAGATCAGAAGCAGCAACTCCCTTGGAGTTTATTTCAGTCACCCAACTTCCATCTTTTGTCTCCAGCGGGTGCAGGGGAGTTAAACACACAGAAGGGAACGAAGCAAAAAGCCAAGTGTGAAGTCTGGGAATCAGTCTTGTGTATTTGTGCAAACTGTTGAACGAATACTTGCAAATAACATCTAAATTTAGCTTTTTGCAATGGGTCTAAACAAAAATACGCAGCTGAATCAGAAGGAATTATCATATGGCTGTAGCAGGGCTGGGCTGGAAGGACCTGGTGCTGGAACAGCCAAATGCAGTCAGAGCCAGGGGAGCTGCCTGCTGGGAAAGGTTTGCCTGCCCTCTCTGGGGAGTGCCCAGGTGGCCAAAGGCCAGTGCCAGGCTGGCCTGGAGCAGAGCAGGGTGGCAGCAGGACAGGGAGTGTCCCCCTGGGCTGGGGCAGCTCTGGGCTCTGCATGGCAGGAGAGACCTGGGTGGGAGGCCAGGCTGGGCTCCCAGGGCTGGGAGGGCTTTTCCAACCCCACTGATTCTGGGGAATAATTTTTCTATAAAGTGTGCACACATCTCTTTTATTGGTTTATTTTTTTTTTCTCCCTAAAAATTCTTCCTGGGCTCAAGGAGGAGGGGGGGCAGATTCAGATGAAAGAATTCAGTCTCCAGACCAGCTCTGATTGGCACAACTGCTCTTGCCCCCTGACCTGCTCATTTTCCCATTGATCTGCAGGTAACAGGAAAGGCAAGATATGAATCTAAAAATGAACAAAACAAGATAAAAAGCTTCATCCTTGCTATTGTCGATCGAGATTTATAGGATCTTTTGCAACATGAATAAATGGTGCTGGGGAAACATCTTTCAAAGAGGAACAAATTACTTGATTGTTTGTTAAGGTCAAGTAAAAGCAACATCATTGGGCTCATTAAAGGTTACAGAGCTCTCCCTGAAATTAAATCTGGGCTGTTACATCCCAGCTGCCTCTGGCTGAGCTGAGCACTGAGTGTACCGGAGCACTCCATGGGCTCCTCACAGGTGCCAGCCAGGTGAAGTCTGTCCCACCCAAGCCCCAAATCCCATGGGGGGGTCCTGCTCTTGGAGCCAGCACAGGGACTTTGCAGGGATTGAAGTGGGGCTCTGCGAGGTGTTCCCCAAAGGCTGTGGCATGGCACTGACGAGCCCAAGTGTGCTGATAAATGTTCTGCCTCAGCAGTGAAGCCGTTTGGCAAACGCCTGATGAGCTGCTCCAGCTTTACAGGTCTGGTAGAGGAGGAGCCACATTCCACTCTGGATTTCAGCTCTGCAGGATGGGAGTCTGCTCCGATGGATCAGAGCTCTCCTGGGGTGCACCCCCCTTTTTCATTACAAAATTGTTATGTAAATGGCATTATCTAGTTTGGGCACAGCTCACTGATAGTGGGATAGAAGGAGAATCAGGTGTGGGGTTTGTGCTGCTGCCCTTGTCTTGTTGCTACGTGCCCATGGCTGGCTCCTTGAAGTCACATCCTGTAGGACGCTTCCATTTCCAGCTGTTTGGTGTGGGATCTCTTTGGTTGCTCCCTCGAGAAGCTCCCAGGTCTGGAAAGGCCCTGGGGAGGTTATGGTGAATCTCAGAGCATGTGCTGGTGGCAGGGTGAGGGGTGGGACTGCTCCACCTGCTATGCACAACTCGATGTTGGTGAGAGCACCCAGTATCCTGTGGCCAGCTCATTCCCAATGGCATGGAAGCGTTCCTGACAATATTTTCCATAGTTCATGCTCACCTTGTGCTTGTGAGAAGCTCCTGGTGCCGTGTTCTGTGGGCTGGGCAGTGCAGGCTGCAGCAGCTGTGCGTGGGACACGGGACTCGTGTCACTGGGCACTTGTGCGTCGTGCTAAAAGGCAGCTCTGTGTTCCAGGCAGGGCCACCGAGGGGGAGCCAGTCCCTCTCTTCCCCCTCTCCTTCCTTCCCAAGGAAACTCTGTAGCGTGGTGTGCCGCAGAAGAAGGGGAAGAATTCCCTTTTGTGTGCACTCGGATCTCTTCTGGCAGCTGGGAAGGTCTAATGGGATGTGGTAATGAAGGGAGAAGCTTCCAGGAACAGGGGTCTGGCTTTCCTGAAAGCAAGTGCTAAAAGCATCCTGATTATTAAAGATTTTTTTTTTTTTTTTTTTAAATTGGAACGCGCTCCTCCCAAATCCTTCCGGTGCAAACTGTGGGTGGGGAAGGCTGGCACAGGGAGGGATCCACACCCTGGCAGGGGATGGATGAAAGGGAGACAGCGTGGCACACGAGGGGCTGGGGCTGGCAGCGTGGGCTGCGGGAGGGAGGGACAGCTGTGACAATGTGTGGGCCAGATGTGCCTCAGCCGCTGTGGGAGCGTTCGGGAACGGCCTCGGTGGGGCAGTCCCGGAATTCCCGTTCCGCAGCGGAGGAGAGCGGCTCCTGCGGGGAGCCGGGCTGGCCCCAGCAAGGTGCTGAGTGTTTAACCTGGGCTGGGGGAGTTTGGGGAAACACACGGAGCCTGAGCTTTGCTCCACATGTTTGCCAGTCTGGCAGGGGTTGGTGTGTGTGTCTTGGAGAAGACCCCAGGGGCGAAAGAGGCTGCTCGTTCCTGGCTGCTGAAGGAACTTCATCTATCAGGGTTTTTTTTTTTTTTTTTTTGCTCCTCATTGGAGGTCTCTGGGTGTCCCAGCAACATTTTGGGAAATAATCTGTCAGTGGATTTATGTTCCTTGGTGAAAGGCTCTTGATTCCCTGGTACAATCTCTCAGGGGAGGGTTTCCACATGCCCTGCGAGAAATTTGGGGAAAAGTATTGGTGGTTTATCATTCCCTTGGTGTGAAAGTCTCTGGCTGTCCCAGTAGAATTTGGGGAAATAACCTGTCAGTGTTTTATTTGCTCTTTGGCAAAGGTCTCTAGCCTGGAGTCTTTCCTTCTATGTAGAATGTTAGGAAATGGAAGTACCAGAGTGGCCGACCCTCTTGTTCCAGAAAGGTCCGGAGCTTCCAGCAGGTCCCAGGGGCTCCTGCCTGGAGCTGCCGGTGCCGTTTCCAGCCCTGCTGCCTCAGCGCGGGCCGAGACTCTGTGCCGGCTTTTGGCAAAGTGGTCCATTTCCATTAAATATTGCTTGGGGGAGAGCGGGCCGAGGAGCCGGGCCCGAGGATGGGGATGCGGCACGGCAGGAGGCTGGCACGGGGCTGCGGGGCTCGGAGCGGGGGGGTGCCCTCGGGCCCGGGATGCCGGGAGGGCGGAGCGGGAAGCCCGGCAGAAGGGGCCGAGCATCCCTCGCCGCCGGGCCGGTTGCCAAGGCGACGGCTGCGTGGCAACGGGCTNGCAGCAGCGCTCGCCCTCCGCCGCCGGAGCCGGCGCGGAGCGGAGATGGTGCCGCTGGTGCGGAGCGGGAGCGCCGGGGGCTCCCACCAGTGGCTGGCGATCGTTTTCCTCGGCCTTTGCTGGTTCCTTCCTCCCGGGAGATTCGCTGCGCCGGGCGGAGACTTCCCGGGCTCTGCCGTGGACAATCTGGTGGTCAGGAAAGGGGACACGGCGGTGCTGAGGTAGGAGGCGATCGCGGGAAGGAGGGAGGGAGGGATGCGGGTACGGAGCATCGCCGCCGCTGCTGCTGCAGCACCCCTGAGATACCCGAGGCTCCGCCGGAGCTCCCGGCCCCTCTCGGGGATGCTGCGGCGGCGCTCGGCCCCGGGGCTGCCCGCGGGGTGCCCCGGTGATGCGGGAAGTTGTCCCCAGCGCCACCCGGTACCCGCAGCCCTGGAGCTCCGGGCCGCTCGTCGGCCCCGGGGTGGTTTTGTTCCGCGGTTTCCCCTTTTTAAACTCTATTTAAGAAGCCCTGGCTGTTGCTGGAAGTTCAGAAATGGCTTGTTGGGGTGAAACGATGCAATTTTGGCTTCCAGCAGCAGTCTGGGGGCTCTGCAGAGCGAGCAGCGCGGGGCTGTGGCAGGGAGAGGACGATTGCACCCTGCCAGGAGCATTAACATCGGTATCGTTTATTTTGATACATATTTCTGTATTTCTCAACGACTGGCTCCATGCCACGAGGAGATTTTTTTGCTTCCCGTGGCTCTGTTCCTGCCTCTCCTGATGGACCCTGTGCTTTCCTCGTCTCTTGACTGGAGCAAAATTTATTTACTGGCAGTCAGACGCCACAAGCTACTCGAACCTTTCGTTCCGGTTTGTGTTCAGCAATCCTCTGCCTTGCTTTGATTATTCCCCAGCCCCCCACTCTAACTTTTCATCCACGTATTGTACTTTTGCCTTGATCCCTACTATAGTTTAAATCCCCCCATTTTCTCCTTCTCTGGAATACGCTTGCAGTTGGTTGAAGCTCCTGGCTGGTGAGAAACCTCTCATTTAATTGGCAGCACTTCTCAGCTATGAAGTCTCTGGCTGCATTATTTTTTGTTGGGCTGTCACAGAAATCTCCAGGTTGCAATGCATTTTATCCATAAGCATTTTTAATGATCCAGCAGTGTTCTGTAAAATGCTGCATGAGGCATTTTTGGTAGGGATTTGGAAGGGCTTTTAGGCTGCTCCTGTTGTAGTAGCTCCTGAAAATACAGTAGATGTCTATGTAGGGCAGCTGACAAGTGGTTTTTATGTGTACCTCAATTATCCTCTGTATTTTGAGACGTGCTCAGGTCCTCGTGCTTTCTGTGGCACAAAAGGAGAATCAAAGGAAATGATAATTACGAAGTGGTTTATTTGTACTGCTTCAGGTTTACAGGTTGCAGACAAAGTAACTTGGTGGGTTCACAGGCTGTTGAGATGTACTCAGCCCCTATTAATATCTAAAAATGTTTAAAACCACATTACTAAAAAATGGTGTGATTGCTCCCAAGGTTACCTGCTGGGGGGCTCAGCTGGAACACTCCCGGGCTGCCAGGCCTCAGGGTGTGTTTGGAGCCCGGTGCTGGTGCAGCTGGGTGGGTTACATAAACGGAATGGGAGCTCTGGGCTGGAAGCATCGCTCGGGTCTCGCTGGGGAGGGCCGGTGTGTGTTCTGTACAGAGAGGCTGCTCCAGGAAACGCTGGCAGCGCCGCCGAGCCCCGGGATGAGCGATGGAATGCTGGAATGTTGTGTGCTACAGCTGCAGGGTCTCCTTCCTGATGCCCTCTGATTAACTCCTTTCATCTTCCATGCCTTCCCTCGGCAGGCTTGCTTTAAACCTGGGGTTATCCTGTTTTAAGCTGGCCACTTGAAAGGGGAAATGCAGGATCATCAGGGAAGAAAAAGGGAGAGCAGCAGCCCCAGGCTCTTCATCCATCCCAGGTCTCTCACTACCCACCCTCTCTGCTCCTCTGGGGCTGTCCCTCGCTGGGTGCTCACATTGTAGACATCTCCCAATGTACATTAAAGTAATCGCTGTGGGTATTGGCAGCATCGGCCACTGGCTCTTTATTTAAATACAAACTCCAGTGGGCTGGGAAAAGCCATTTGGGTGCTGAGAAAGGAGTTTGTTCCCCCGAGCTCTGGAGCCGCACGAATTCAGCTCTTCCCGTGGCTGTGCTCTGCAGTTCCAGCCTCTCGTGGCCGGAGGGCCGTGGGCTCCCCGTGGCGTTGGTTCCCCTCCTGCTCGGGGCTCAGCTGCCCTGTGCCCGCCGGGGCTCCCAACAGCCCCGTCCGGGGGTGCCGAGAGCAGCCGGCTCCTGGGGCAGCAGGGGCGGCACTCCCGAGGCTTTGAGGCCGCATTCCCAGGAGCCCGGGGGGATTTATGGGCTGGGGGCTGAGCTGGAGCCTGCCCGGGCCAGGGGCGCACACCCCGAGCGGGGGTCTGGCCGCAGCCGGGCACAGCAGCCCCGAGGGATTAACGGGGCTGCCCGGGTGGAAAGGAGGACAAACTTTTCCTCACGGGTCTTGGTTTGTGCTGGGGCACCAGAGGAGAAGGCACAGGGTGAATCGGGGGCACGGTGGGGGAGCCGGGCCCGGCCTCAGCTCCCACATCAAGGTTTTGTTGTCTTGCCTGAGGATGAGGAATAAAGGCTCCTTGGAATGCTGAGGGCTTCCAGGAAAAGCCTCTGTGTGCTGACATAAAGTGAAACAAATAGTCCAGCTGCCTCATTTTAAATGGTTAATTAATATATCAGTGTAATTAACCAATTTTGGATCAAACACACATTTTCCTAATCCTGCAGAAGCAGGACCGTGAGGATCGTTCCCTCCCTGGCAGCCTGGAGCGTCTCTCCCTGTCCCGGTGCTCCTGGAGCATCGCCCCCCGTGTGCTGCTCTTGCTCTGCCAGACCCCCACCCCTCCCCTCATGTCCCCCCGATGGGGGGATGTCCTCCCCAGGCCCGTGGTGGGGCTGGATGGTGCTTTGCTGGTGCCCGGGTGGCACAGGGGTGCTGGGGTGCTCCCGTGAGCTCCCTGACACCGGCAGAGTCCCGGTGCCCACGTGTCCCACCCCGAGGGGCTGATGGAAGGGAAGGTTTGCCAAGGATGTCTCTGGGCACCTGTTTTGGTACAGGAACTCCTCAGCACGGGGATTTTAAAGAAAACCCCTCCTTAGCCGAGGAGTTCTGTCTGTGATGAGTTAATTGCGCAGCCTCGGTAATTAAAGCCTGGTCCCTTTTGTTTGATTTCAAAGGGTGATGGATCCCCGCAGTCCCAGCACTGTTTGTGTTTGTTGAAGTTATAAGGAATCCTGTCAGTAACGCAGTTGTTTTGCACGGCAGAAACAATTTTGGGAAGCTGCTGATTTCCAGCAGCAGAATTCCTGCATCCTTTCTGTATTCTTCCCGGGCAGCCACTTTAAGATTTCACGAGAACACACGAGGAACGAGAGAGCAAGTCCTAAAACCACGATTTTATTAAAGGAATAAATTGCTGCGGTGGCAGTTCAGGAGCCAGGCTGCATTTCCAGAGCCCAGGCTGTATTTCCAGAGCCAGGCTTTTCCCGTGACCCGGTACAAGATCCCCTGTTAGGAGAGGGATTATCCTGTGTTTCAGCAAATCCACCTCGCTGACAGCACAAGTGGCAGTTTCGGGAGAGGTGACAAATGCAGAGCCCTTGTCAGGGAGCCGACAGGGGCAGCCCGTGTCCCCTCCCCGCCTGCCCCGGGAGCAGGGCTCGGTACTCAGGGAAAGCGGGGGCTGCTCCCCCCTTCCCGGGGATGCGGGGGGAACGTGGGGACAGCTCACCTCCGGATGGCAGCAGGAGGCATTTCTGCCGCTGTGGGAGAAATAAGAATTCCCGTTTTCCTGCCGTGCTGGAGCTGCTCCCGGCAGAGCCGATGCGTGCGTGGGGCTCCCGTGGCTTTACCTGACCCAGGGGACAGGGATGTGTCAGCAGTGCCTGCAGAGCCCGCCTGCAATTTGGAGCCCAAATCCCCCTGGAGATCGGAATGTGCAAAGCTGAGGATGATCAAAAGGGTTTTTCTAGCAAGTAAGGGTTTTTATCGTGTGTTTTGTTTTCCTCAGAGCTCACAGATAATGAAAACAAGTCGAAGTGAAAGTACCTTTATAGTACCTTTACGTTGTGTCAGCGCAGCAAATTGGGCTTTAGAAGCTGTCATGGCTTTTAAAAAAGCACTTTGGGGAAATGTGGAGTTTGGGGACTGTGTGCTCTGAAGTCTGTAAAATACTGTGGGTTCTTTACAGCAGAGGGTTTAAACCTCGAGCTGGGGTCCCAGGGAGCAGGAGGAGCAGGAGCAGGGGGAGCTGTCCAGCAGATCTCATGTCCACCTGTGGTCACACAGGGCGTGGGTTCCTGTTGGACCTGGCTGGGAAATCCAGGGGTCAGTTCTGGGCCAGCAGGTCAGGGAAATGCAGCCACGTGTGTGTGACCACAGTGGTCCCTTTGGCCAGCGGGGGTGAGTGTTGGCTGAGGCAGCCAGTGGTCACCTGAGAGGGGTGATTGTAGGAAAACACCTTTTTTTGGTCAGAGATCAGGAGGTTTGGGGCTTTTTGGTTTGTTTGCTGAGCTGGAAATACTTCATGTGCAGCCTGGCTGCTTCTCTGCACCTCGGCGAGTTCCAGGTCCGTGTGGTGGGCAGTGGCACTGTCCCCTGCTGTGGGCACCTGGGGCTGGCACCAAACACCTGGGCTGAGCCCCAGGGATGCCCAGCACTGCCCAGGGCTGCTGTGCAGAGGTTTGGGCACATGGGAAGCAGCTGATCCGAAACTCTCTGCCTCTTTTGGTGCCTGCTCTTCGAGGTTCTCAACTTCTGCTCTTCCGGAGTTCTTCTGCTTGTGGAAGAAATTCTCACCTGAGGAATCCTCGTGGCCCTTGGTGTCTGGGACCACCTCTGCCCCAGACATGGGGAGTGTGACCCTGTGCCTGCCCAGAGGGGCCGTGGGGCCGGGGGCAGTGCCAGGCCAGGCCGTTCTGGGTGCTGCCTCAGGGCTCCCTCGAGTTCCTGGGGGTCCCAGCTCTGCCTGCCTGTGGAACACGACTTTCCCAGCTGTGAGTTGTCTCTTCACTCCTGTAGGAACACGGGATTCTCCTTGTTCTCCCAGGGGCTCTGCTCTAGGGAGTGCTGCTGGTTCAGGGGGGAGATGCCCACCTGCCATGGGTTTTGGAAAGCAGGGCACTTTTGGGGTCCCAGCTGTGGGGGTGACCCCAGGGGCAGCTCCACTGCTGGGAGTCTTTGCCCAGGGAGTGACAGTGTCCTGGAAAACTGGTGACACGTGTGTCAAACATCCATCCACTGTCATTTGTGTTACTGAGAGCTGAGCACCTGGGAAGGAAGCTCTGCAGCAGGAAGAGCAGGTGGATAAGGAGTTTATGCAGCAGTTGGAATTTCGGGGTACTCTGCATCCCAGCATTGCAGTGCCCTGGTGCTGGGTGCAGCTGTGAGCACAGGCAGTTGTGTCTGGGGAGAGTGTAATAAATATAAAAGTTCCCTTATTTCCTTTTTGATTTCAAAAGGTTCCTTTCTTGACTTCCATACTCTTGATATTCTGGTGCAGTTTGGGATCATAAATCCTTTGGCTCCAGGGAGTTTCATTCCTAAAATGTGACTGTGGGTCGTGCAGGCTCCTGTGCACACCCCCAGTAAATGAAGTTGTTGTTTGCATAAGAATTTTCCGTTTCCAATCCCTTCCAGTTATTAAACAAGCACATTATGGCACTTGCCTCTTGTCTGTGCGGCAATAATAAATAAATTCAGCGTAAATTAAAATAATTTATCATTTTAAATCATGGTGAATGTTTCAGCTGTTCTGCAGAGGAACTATCAAAACAAGGAGTCAGTAAGGGATGAAAACTGGGATTTGTTCCAAAGGGCTGTTTTGTGGAGGAGAAAACAGACACTTAATGACTTTGTTCTTGTCCCCCTGTGCAAGAGCTGATGTCCCGGGAGAAGGATCTCAGGGGTCCAGGGGACTGGTGTTGAACAAAGGTGCTGGGACAGGGATGCTGCTTCTTCTCTGGCTCACCTGGAGAGCTCCTGGGAGCCAGGAGTTATCCCCGTGGGCTCTGCTGGGGAGCTGAAACCCTGGCTCAGACATGGGGGCTGTGGGGCTGGGGCTGGGCTGTGGGAGCAGGGCCTGGGGCAGAGCCTGGGGAGTGGGGCAGAGCCTGGGATTGTGCCACAGCCTCGGGCATGGGGCAGAGCCTGGGGCGTGGGGCACAGCCTGGGGCATGGAGCACAGCCTCGGGCATATGGGGCAGAGCCTGGGGCATGGGGCAGAGCCTGGGAGTGTGCCACAGCCTGGGGCATGGGGCAGAGCCTGGGAGTGTGCCACAGCCTGGGGCATGGGGCAGAGCCTGGGGCTGGCTGTCCCAGAGCCCCGTGGGATGAGCTGGTTTGTGGCCACCAGAGAAGGGCGGTGGGGGATGTGGCTGAGCTCGGGCTCTCCTCCCGTTCCCTGTGCTGCCCTCTGGAAAGGCTCAGCCTGACCCAGGAGCTCCCCCATAACCTTCACCTCCAGCGAGCTGTGGTGTCACTGGTTTCAGAATGGAGCTGTGGTCGCAGGGTGGCCAAATCAGAGTCAGATCTGGCAGCTGCCATTTGGTGAGTGGCACTCTGGGCTGAGGCTGGTGACACAGTTCCACAGGAGCTGTGCATTATCTCTGGGCCATCTGCCATGGGATCAGAGGCTCCACACCCAAATCCCGCTGGTTGGAGGCTGCTGGGGGTGGTGGGAGAGCAGGGAAGGGGCAGGGCTGTGACAAAGGCAGCTGGGAACTGCCTGCTGGAGCCCCAGTTCTTCCCTCAGCCCTTCCCAGTGCAGGGCTGGCATGGTCAGTGCCTCTGGAGTTTCTGCTTTTCCAGCCCTGGGCCTGCCAACCCTGAGTGTCCCCTGGCAGTCCCCGTGTCCCTGGAGCATCTCCTGGCTCTGTGACCCTGACCAGCCCGGCTGTGTTTGCTCCCTGCAGCATCTCCTGGCTCTGTGACCCTGACCAGCCCGGCTGTGTTTGCTCCCTGCAGCATCTCCTGGCTCTGTGACCCTGACCAGCCCGGTTGTGTTTGCTCCCTGGAGTGTCTCTGTGAGACAATTCTGTGCCTGTGGCTGTTGCTGTGCCCCCTGTGGCTCAGCCCCGTGGGTCAGGGTGTCCTGGGCTGCCCAGCTGGACATGGGACTCCATCCTCCCAGGGCAGTCCCTGGGGACAATGCCCGGGGCACAAACCCAGCGCTCTGGGAGAGATTTTCCCTGCAGACTTTGCTGGGCTGTCCATGCCCTGTGGCCAGGTGAGGAGAGGAGGGGACAGAACCAGGGGAGGGCAGGTGATGGGAGGTGAGAGGTCCCCAGTTCCCAGGTGCAGAGCCTTGGTCACACCCACGGCAGGAGGGGCGGGAGGAAATGTGTTACGAAAGTGGCCTAATTACAACGAGCAGTTTTCCCCCTGGCTGGAGCAAGTGGACTAGAAAATCGTGCTAGACTTTTCATTCAGAGACTATTAAAGAGTAGAGGAAGAGAGAACAAAATATAGCTTTTGTCACAGCTCTTTTTATTTTTTCTCTTCTGGTATAGAGTCCTGCACATGGTCAGAAATTAGTTTCAAATTAATTTAATTATCACATTTAGTTTGTGAGCTTTTTTTAACCCATATACACCTCCTTCCTTCACGTTGCATTTCTGGTGGTGTGAAGGGGCAAGCACTGAACACAAACCTCAGCCTGGGAGTTGAATGTGGATATTGAGGTCACCCAGGGGTGGCCCCAGGCTGGGGGGACACGCTGGGCTGAGCCTTCCCAGGGAGCCAGGAGGGAAAATGCCTCTTGCAGCCCAGCTGTGAGAGGAGGAGGTGGAGGAGCACCAGGCAGGAGCAGGGAAATTTGGCTGATTGTGCAGGGGGATCCCAGGACATCTGTGGGAATGGTTTTGGGCTGCAGGAGGGCAGGTTTAGGTTGGATATTTAGCAAGAAGTTCTTCAAGCCAAGGAAGAACCAGTCTGTGGTTCCTGGGATTTCACACGAACTCGGGTTCAGTGACCTTCTCCAGCTCTGGTTTGTTTGGAGTTGGGTTGGTTTCTGCACCTGCAGTTCCAAGCATCACCCCCAGAATATTTACCCTGAGCTGTTGTCAGGGAGGCCCTGGGTTCTCCTCGTGGTTTATTGGAGCTCTGCTGACCAGACCAACTACCCAAACACCTCTTGGGCTCCATGGACAACCTCTGAGTGTCCCCTTCCCACAGAGCCACTTCTGGACTCTTGGCTCCTGGCCTGGCTCTGCCCTGAGTCACAACAGCTCAGAGCTAAAGAAATGCCCTGAGTCATCCCTAACCTTCTACCCCACTTTGTTATTTCCATTAATACTTCAAAACAATGTTCCTTCTGAGCCCTCGCTCGGTTAATCTCATGAAAGGAAAATGGATTTGGAAGTGTATAAAACACACAAAGTCACAGAATCAAAAAAAAAATAAAAAATGGATGGAATTCACAGAAATCAAGCTTTTCAGGGCAGCCAGCCCAGAGCTATCACACTGGAATTGAAAATAAATTTGGTTACAGGAAACCATCTCCTCTGCTGTTCCCTTTGCCGGGCTGATACAAAAGATAGCAGGAGGCAGCAGAGCCCGGGGCAAAGGGGAGGTTCCTGGAGTTCCTGAGTGGAATCCCAAGGGTTTACACACTGCTCAGGGTCAGGCTTTTCCCCAGCTGGGGTGATGTTGTTCTGCGGGCAGGAGGAACCTCCCTGCAGCCCCATCAGTGCTGGGAGAGGAGGGCACAGGAGAGCCCAGGCACCCTGAACTCTCCATTATTTATAGCTCCACTTGAGGTGCACTGGAACTCAGCAAAGCCTGCAGGGGAACTTGAGCTGCTCCCCTGGCACTGCTGCACTCGTGGGATGAGCGTCACAGGGAGCTCCTTGCTCCTCCCCAGCCGTGGGGCATTTTCCATCCAGCACCTGGTGCCAGGATCTGCACGAGCCAGTCACAGATGTGTCACAAAAACATAAAATAATTACCCCCAGATTTGGGAAGAAACCACATGATTCATTAATTTAAAGCAGATAAGTTACAAGACCCAAGGCACGTGTGCTGGGGAAGAGTTTGGGTGTGGAAGAGAAATCCCTCCCTGGCAGGGTGGGCAGCCCTGGCACCGGGTGCCCAGAGCAGCTGGGGCTGCCCCTGGATCCCTGGCAGTGCCCAAGGCCAGGCTGGACACTGGGGCTGGGAGCAGCCTGGGACAGTGGGAGGTGTCCCTGCCATGGCAGGGGGTTTGGAAGGAGATGAACTTCCAAGTCCCAGTCTGTGATTGTGTGAATTTCTCCTTGCAAGAATTCTGTGTTTATAGAACTGCTTTGTTTGTTTGGGTTTGCTTGGGCTTTGTTTTGGTTTGGTATTTTTCATTTCTTTGTTTTCTTTTACTTTTCCCTTTTGTTTTGTTTTTGGTTGCCTGTTTTGTTCTGGCAGCTGTGTGGAACACTCCAGCTTCAGGGGTTTTCTGGGAATATTGGCTGCCCCAGGGCCTGGTGTGGCACCTCCCTCTCAGCAAAGCTCTGGGATCAACATTCTGACCCTGTTCTGGGGGAGCTTTTTAACATTCCTGTGCCTTAACTGAACGGAGACTGTTCCTGTAATGGTTCCAAAAACACTTTCACCAGCTAAGGAGTTCTTTAAATAGTCCTCACCAAGTGAGGCTGCTGATTTGCATGACAGCTTGATTAAACGTAACCTGCTTCCACACTTAATTTATTGTGAAACTGCCCAACATTTTCATTCCGTGCCATTAATTTTGCATTAGTAGACTGGCTTGATTATTTAAGAAGGAAAGTAATTTTATCATCTTCGTTGGTGTGAGTTCAAATCCATACTGAAAAATGGTCTGAACGTGGTTATAAATAACAAAAGCCTTTGCTCCACATAAAGATCTGTTGGACCTGGTGGTGTGATGCAGAAGGAAATGAAGATTTAGGTGGTTTAATGATCATCTTTGCCTTCAGCAGAACTTGGGCTGCAATCATGGCTCCCTATTGCAATGTCTGTTCTGGGTGTGTGGGCTCAGGGACCCAAAAAGGCAATATTTAAGGGTGCTTCTTACCCAGGTGCTCCATTTTCCCCAGGAAGTGATATTTTTAGGAAAACACAGTCTCAGCTGCTCTGGCAGAGCCGTGGCCCTTCCCTCTCGCAGTGGATGTGGTACAGAAATGGGCCACAGCTCCTTGCTTTCCATGGTGCTGGAGCTGGGCTGCCTCACGTTGGTGCCAAGCCCTGCAGAAAAGGGTTCAGGCAAGGTCCTTTAAAACTTATTTCTACACTGATTTGATCAGTTTCTCTTTCCAGGGCAAGGCTTGTACAGCAGTTAACAGAATATTTCAGATTTCTTGTAAAAGTGGAGCCTGAACTAAAGATTATTTAGGTTATCAACCATCTGTTCTCAGAGGATGGTTTCAGGATATGCCTGTGAATGCATTCTTCTCATAAAATGCCTCTTCTTTTTTTTGTTTTGTTTTTCAATTTTTTCCCCTTTTGAAGAATCCTTTTGTTCCACACTTTTGCGCTGCAGGCAGCTTCTGGATCCTTCTGGATCCCCTTGGTTGCTCCCTCATTTCCTCCCTCTCTGCTCTTGGGTGTTTAACTTGCAGTCTCCATGAGGATGACACAGAGATGTGTTTCCATTCCAGATCTGCATCCTGGATTTGCAGACTGAAATGTTCATTTTATCTGCTGAGCTGTCCTTGTCAATCCCTACCAAGGGGCTCAAACATTCCAGTAAAAGGAAATAAAATCCCTTCTCTCTCATTTCTGCCAGGCCCCAGTGAAGGACTTTTCCATCCCCACCCTGCTTGGCAGCCTGGCCCCCTCTCTTGGCTCTCCTGCCCATCCACATTCCAATCCTTGCAGATTCTTTCCATGTGACATCCCTAGGAAATGAGAATTTCCTCTTGGAAAGGGCTGCCTAGCAGAGAGCAAGGGTATTTGCAGGAATGTACTGAAAATTCATATATTAGGGATGGAAACATCTGAAAATCCCAGGATTACTGAGTTTGGAAAAGCCCCCGAGCCCAGCCTGTTCCCAATCCCCACCCTGTCCCCAGCCCAGAGCACTCAGTGCCACCTCCAGGGATGGGCACTCCAAACCTCCCTGGGCAGTTCCAAGGCCTGAGCACCCTTTCCATGGGGAAATTCCAGCTGACACAGGGCTGGAATAGGCGATAAGAAGAGGGAAGCTGCTCAAAGGGGCACCCCAGTCATCTGGGTCCATTCTGAAACCAGAGTTTATGCTGGGCCCTAACGCAGCACCAGGGCAAAGCCCCCCAGAGCTGGGCACAGCTGGGCATGGAGGGCAATCCAAAAGCTTTGCTGATATGGAAACACGCTGGGACCTTTTTTCCCAAAGCTGCTGACAGAGCAGAAAGGGGCAGAGGAGGGAGAAAAATATTGTATGGGAAATGAAAAATGTTTTTACAGGGAGCAGCTTCAGGATCTGCGGCTAATTAGTTTGGCACGGTGGCACTGGGCACCCTCATTGTGCTGGGGAATGTTTTAATGTCAGAAAACTCCGAAAATCCAATCTTGGCAAAAAACCCATAATGCAAACTAATGACTAAAAGCTGCAAGTGAACAATTCCAACTTAACTGTGAAGCGAGGGTTTTAGAGGCAATTAACTGCTGGAATCTGCTATCAAAGCAGTGCAGGGCTCCTCTCCTCTCGAGGCTGGTCCCCTCTGCAGAGGATGCACTGAAGCTCTGCTGAGCTGAATGATGTCAGGAAGGGGTTTCTTGGACAGAGGGAAGGGAGAAATCCCCTTTTCCCAGGCAAAGGAAAATTCCCTTTTTCCCAGAGGGGTGCAGGGCTCTGCTGCAGCCCAGCTCCCCCCACCAGCACTGCTGCTGTTACAGCAGAGAACACACATGTGCTCATTGCAGGCTGTCCCAGATCCAGACCTTTGTTTCTGGGTGTCTCTGTGCAATTCTTTCTGTTCTTTAAGATAATATTAAGTTGTTATTTAATTTTAATGGCAACAGTCTGGTTTCTTCGGTGACCCAAATGAGAGCTGTTGTGAGTAGGAATGGGATGGAGAATATTCTAATGTAGGCTGGAGGTGTGGGAAAAAATGCACAGCCTGTTCAAGGGATCCTTGGCCTCTGCCTTGTCATTGTCACCCCTGGGGCACAGGGCTGAGAGGGCAGCTGAGCTGCCTCCAGCTCCTCGTGGAGCCAAAGCAGTCAGCTCCAAGCAGTGCTGTGCCTTTCCCCCCACAGTTATTTAGGAAACAATTTACTCCTGTGTCCTCTGCTCATAAAGCCATAAATCCGTGCTCTAAGCAAACGGCTCAATTTAATAGTCAGTTTTATCTGGAAATTGTGAAAGTCAGGACTTTGGAGAAGCAGTGATTTCTGTCAACAGCAGAAAAATGATGCCTCTGTACTCCTGGGTTCCTGCTTCATTCCGGAAAACCTGGCAGCGTGGCCGGGTCCCTGCTAATTGCAGGGGACTGCACTGGTGGCAATTAGGAGGGAGAGGAGTGGAGCAGATCGATATCCTTGAGAGCAGCCTGCTGTCCTCTGGGGATCCGTGCGGAACGGGGCTGCTGGCTCACACCCAGCTTGGGCTGCAGCCCACGGCCTGGGGTGAATAATTGGCTTTAACTTCTCTGAGGGTCCGAGAGTCCGGGCAATGCACTCTGGAAACAGGAACACCTAAAGAGAAAACAGACACAGTTCATGCAATAAACTGCATTAGAGACTGAAGCACAGGGTGCCCAGAGCAGCTGGGGCTGCCCCTGGATCCCTGGCAGTGTCCAGGGCCAGGCTGGACATTGGGGCTGGGAGCAGCCTGGGACAGGGGGAGGGTGTGGAACTGGTCGGGCTCTCTCCGTGTTTTCTCAGCCGCTGGAAGTTTTCAGGAAGTTTTCAGGAAGTTTCAGGCACTGCACCAAGGGGTCTGGGGGGTGACAGATCCCGGCGGGGTCCTGCCAGGCTCCGTGGGGTATTCCCGGGGTGATGGGAACCTGCCTGCCTCGCACGGCCCGGATTAATGAAGATATCCCCTATCTCGGGGATCCAATTTACTGACTGTCACTGTTAATGAAATCTCTCCCACTAAAACTCGGCGTTTGACATTCCCGCGGACAGAGACAGAATCCATTTCAGGTGAGCACAGAAATTCAGCCTGCGAGGTACCTGTGACTGTCACAGGTGAAAATCTCTGCTAATGAACTGTGTATTAGTGTGAGGCACGAAGAGAACTCCCTCGGTCTCTCAATTTACTTTGAATAATTCATTAGCTCGCACTCCTCACCCATGGCAGTCGTAGGTAAATCCCACACTGGAGCTGCTAATTAAAGTTGCAGGATGAAGGGAAGCTACTAATGAGATGCGAGACAAGTCCTCCAACAATGCAGAGGAACTTGTAGGCGAATAAAGTTTTATTGTTGGTTTTCACGGGAGGGCGAGGAAACGCTGAGGAATTCACACTTGTTCCAGGAAATGATTGGATCGCTCTGCACAGCTCCCTGACAGGAGGGGGAGGATTTGGGATCTTATCCCAGGGAATTAACAGGGACAGGAGGAGAGGGAACGGCCTCAGGCTGGGCCAGGGCAGGCTCAGGGTGGAATCAGCAGGAATTTCCCCATGGAAAGGGTGCTCAGGCCTTGGAACTGCCCAGGGAGGTTTGGANTGAAAAACACAGCTGCAGCTTTGGGTGGTGGAAATGAATATTTCTGGGGTTTTCTTCTACAACGTGAGGTGCAGAAACTGAATGTTGTGTGCAGAGAACACAAAACTGCCTTTGTGTCGTTCCTGTTGTCTGGCTGGTTCACTACACGGAAATTTGTGATGTTGCAACCCATTTAAATGTGTTTTCTGCTGCTTGGGAATGAGATATCCAGAGATCCGTACGGGCACATGGAGGAGGATAAAAATACACTTTTAATGATTATTTTCAGTGTACAAATTGCAGCTTGCTGCTCAGACAAAATCAGACGACTTCAAGCACTTTATCTTATTAAAGAGAACGTGTCCCAGGGCAATGTGCAGCTCGGAGCCTCCCCGAGCTGGGACAGGGACACCCCCCTCGGCTCCCAGCTGGGTCAGTCCCTGCAGGGACAGGGACCGGGGGCACCTGGGTTTAACCTCTCCTGGCAGCAAATCCCACCTGAGTTTTGGGCAGGCCCTGGCACAGGGTGCCCAGAGCAGCTGGGGCTGCCCCTGGATCCCTGGCAGTGCCCAAGGCCAGGCTGGACATTGGAGCTGGGAGCAGCCTGGGACAGTGGGAGGTGTCCCTGCCATGGCAGGGGTGGCACTGGGTGGGCTTTGGGGTCCCTCCCAACCCAAACCAGGCTGGGATTTTGTGGTTCTAAGTCAGCAGCTCAACCCCTGCTATTCCCTGCAGGTGGGGTGTGGGGTGAGAAACCCTGGGAAAGATCTTCTGGAACAGCTGCTTTCCTGTGGAAATGAGGAAATATTAACACTGCACCTTTCTAATAAAGCAAATGGAGATGGAGCTGAAGCACACAGAGCTGTGATTTAAAATGCAAGCAACCCCTGCAAATCAATACGAGCTCTATAAAAAGGGTTCAGAATGGTAATGCAAATGAATCCTGAGGAGAAACATTCCTGGCAGGCACAACGCCCTGATCCCTGCCGCTGTCTGCAGCAGCGTTTGTGGCACTCCTGATAAACCCGTGATTGGAAGATAAGGCTCCCAATTTAACCAAGCACGGCTCTGAAGGAGCCTCAGCACCAGGAAATGCAAAGCAAGCCCCAGGTCCCGGCTGTGTGCTCCAGTCTGGGGGTGAGGGTTTGCAGGGCTGTGCTCAGCAAACCCATCGGATCCCGGCTGGGCTGGGCTGGGCTCCCAGCGGAGCCTCCCCTGACCTCGGGGAGCCAAGCTCAGCCTGCCAGCAGCCTGTGAAAAATGAGCCAGGGCAGAGCAGGAGCTGCCCGCTGGGGAGGGCACCTGCGGCAGGAGCAGAGGGGTTCCTCCAGCTGGAGCCTGGGCTGCAGGACACTGCACATCCTGTGCCACACCGGGCTGGGGGACAGCAGCACCTGTCCTGTGCCACACCGGGCTGCAGGACACTGCACATCCTGTGCCACACCG
>VXAC01002033.1:376178-388501 GCA_013399225.1 Rhipidura dahli
TTTTTTTTTTTTTTTTTTGTTTAACTTCATTTCCCAGCTGAACACTTTGGGAAATCCAGAAGTATGTTTGATGCAGCGCTGTGGCGAGCAGAGTTATCAGCAAATGGCCTTCTCCTGTAGCAGCAATATCTGCAGCCGTGGGAGCAGCTGCTGGGGCTGCGAACAGAAATGAATCCCTGATGGTTCCCAGCCCGCTCCCTCCGTGCTGCTGAGGCACAGGCAGAGCCCTCTGCTCGCCTGGGGCAGCTCTCGGCGCCGGGGGCACTGCAGAGCCGGGCAGGCTGTGCTTGGGAGCAGCCTCTTTTTATGTGAAGATTTCAGTGTAAAGTTTCTCTGCAATGAGGGAAGTGTGAAGCTGCAGTGATGATTTTGTGTCCTGGGCTGATCCCACAGCCTGGGCCAGGGAGGGATTGTCCCCCTCTGCTCCAGGAGAGCTGCAGAGGGACTGGGGACAAGGGCTGGAGGGACAGGAGCCAGGGAATGGCTTCCCACTGCCAGAGGTCAGGGCTGGGTGGGATATTGGGCAGGAATTGTTCCCTGGGAGGGTGGGCAGGCCCTGGCACAGGGTGCCCAGAGCAGCTGGGGCTGCCCCTGGATCTCTGGCAGTGCCCAAGGCCAGGCTGGACATTGGGGCTGGGAGCAGCCTGGGACAGTGGGAGGTGTCCCTGCCATGGCAGGGGTGGGATGGGATGGGATGGGATGGGATGGGATGGGATGGGATGGGGTTTAATGACTCTCCCAACCCCACTCTGGGACTCTCCCCTCCTGTGGCTGTTGCAGGGGTTGGACTCGGAGCTGTGGGTCTGCCCAGGCAGCTCCTGCTCAGGGCTTTTCCTTCCAGCCCCACTTGACCCCAGTTCCAGCCCAGAGCCCTGAGCACCCATCCCAGCTCACTCCTGGCCTGCCAGCACAGTGCAGTTAAACGCTGCCCTCGACAGCTTTGCAGCTTTGTGTTCTCTCCTAACCCCCCCAGACTCATTCTGACAGACTCTGAGATGGGTAAATGTAGCCAAAGAGATTTTTCCTCATTAGGGTGATGCCTCATTCCTTTCCTGTTGCTTTTCACTCCAGCTTTTATAGCTTGCTCTGAGAAGATTGAGTTGTTTTATTCCTACTCCATTAAAAAATAAAACACTGGTGCCAAGTAAATGTTAGTTTGAGAAATAAAGTGTGAGAAATTGGCTGTGATTGCACTGTGGTGGAAAAACTTCCTATTTTATTGAGACTTAATAAGTATGGATCAGTTGTGCTGTGAGGAGCAAGCTGCTCTGATCAGAGCAAGCCAGGGACCTACAGCCAAAGGGAAAATGTTCGTGGAAAGGCTGCACAGGAGCCACTTTTCACTTGACCCGAGTTGGATGTTGTCCTTATCTGCAGCCTGTCTGATAAGAACAAGTCTAGAGCTGCTCAGTACTCCGGCATTTCCCAAAAGTCCCGTGGATTTCTCATGGAAGACTGAAACACCACGAATGTGCTTTGACATTCTGGCTTTGATGTCATGTTTGACATCAGAAAAATAAATTCTGGGCTGGGAAATTTGCAGTGACCAAGAAACTCACTCAGATGGGACCTAAAATTTTCCTGGTATGGACTCAGAAAATGCTTTCCTTTGAATCCAGGTCCTGTTCTCTGCAGTTCCCATAAACCTGGGTAGTGCAAAGATTTCCAATTCCAATCACTTACCCTTCCAGCATTAATGGAGAAAGCTCAGCCAGAATTCTTTTCTCATTATGCAATCCTTACAAAAACAAACCCCAAACCCACAACTAAACAGCTTTTTCTTCCCCAGTCCAAGTGTGTCAGTTCCAAATTCGTGGGATTGTTCCAGGTGGAAAGGTTTGTTCCTCCTGACAGCTGTCAGCTTCTCTGGGGATGAAAATTAATATTAAAGGACGACAAATGAGTGACAGAGGAAAATCCTGAAAATCTCCTCAGCCCAAGACATTCAGGTGCAGACTTTTAATGCCCTGAAATATGAATTGCAAGTAGGCAAATTACTGGTGGATTCAGAGTGTTGGTTTGTGAAGGGAACGAGGAGAAATCCCTCTGACAGGCCCAGAGAAGACAAAGCAAAGCATTTCAGAGGCCACCTGGACAGACAGAGGGCTCCCAGACACCGGTGGCACCTGGGTAGTTCAGTGCAGGAAATCAGATTTCTGTCATCATTCCTCAGTTACTGCTTGCTGCTTTCCACAGCTCAATTATTTTACAAATTTGGGCCTCTCCTGTTTGATGAGAGGGAACAGCCCCAGGCTGTGCCAGGGGGGGGATTGGTCACATTCACCCTTTTTTTTTTTCCTGTGCATTATTAATTATTGGCCCAGTGTCCCAGGGAGAAGCTGCAGTCGTCAGATTGTAAAGATTTACTTGTGCTGGAGTCCTGTGGTACTTTGTGCTGTAAAATTCCGGACTGGAGAAGAGCACAGGAAAATTTAGGCTGAGTAATTTTTCCGGATCGATAAATGCATCTGTGAGGGCGGCTGCAGATGGGGCTGGAGGCTGCCGGAGCTCATCCATCACTCACCCTGGAAGCCACAGGGACACAGAGCTGTGTCACCCCAGCCCTTGTGCTGGGGACAGCGCTGCTCTTGCTTACAGAAAATGAATTTATTGACAGCTCAGCCTGTATCGATTAAAGCCCAGCTCTTCTTGGGCAGGGGTTTTGCTGTTTGTTAGCAGGGAAATGCTGGGGATGGGCGCCTGGAGCACAGCAGGGATTGGTGTAATTGACAGCCCTGGGCACCTGGCAGATCCACAAGTCCAGAGGTAGCCCACCTGAGAGTTTTCATGCCATGCTGTGTGGAGGAGACCAATAAATAATGAACAGTAAATAACAGGAAAGGTCCCTGCCCAGTGTCCATGGCCATTCCCACACATCAGCTCCCTGTCCCAGCACAGCCCTGTGGGGCTGGGAAGCAGAATATTACACTGGGGCAGGAATTGCTGCTTCTGCTCTCCAAAAGGGATCAGTTTGCAAGAAGTCAGTTTCACACAGCATTCCATGAGTGTCCTGTTCAGCTTTTCCTGATATATATTTTTCCTGATATATTTTTAGTAGTATTTTTAGGTATAACTCTTGATTTAGGGTCAACACCCCTTTCTCAGTGCTGGTTATCTTTTATGTGTTGTAGAGTGAATTAATTACAACAGGGAAGAAAATCTCCTGGAATGCAGTGTCTGCACGTGTTTGTCACAGAGATCTGTTTAGTGAGACAAAATTAAATCGGGGAAATCTAATGGAACAGAAAATCAGAGCTCCCCGAGGGGACTGCTTTGGTTCCTTCGAAGTTCAACAGGAACACATGCACAACTAATCCCAAGGGTCTGGAAATAAATAAAAATGAAATTATTGCTGCTTCCATTGGAAGGGGCTGCCCGGGGCAGTGCTGGAGTCGCTGTCCCTGCAGGGGATCAGAACACGCGTGGCAGTGGCACCTTGTGGTGCTCCAGTGGACCTGGGGTGTCCAGGACAAGTCTGGATTGATGATCCCAGAGAGCTTTTCCAACCTTCCTGTTCTGGGGTGCTGGGATTCGCTGTCCTGCTCGGGTCAGCCTGGTTTGTGGAACGCTCGGAGTTTTGCCAGGTGTTGGGAAGTGGGGGCTGCAATGTGTGTTTGATGCTGTGGGGCAAGCAGGGATCGGGCTCAGGAAGGTTCCAAAAGAACCACAAAGTTGTTAAGGCTGGAAAAGATCCCCAAGATCCCCCAGCCCAGCCTTTGGTCACTCAGGTGCCACCATCCCCACTGCACACCTTGGCTCTGAGTCCTGGCACAGCAGTGAATTCTCCTCTCATCCTTCCACGTTAAACACCCCCAGGGAGACCTGGGCAAGGGGGAGAGGAGATGCTGGGAGCTCTGTGAGGTCCAGCAGTGCCTGGCTGCTGTTCCCAGGCCCCAGGCAGGATGGAGAACCCGACCCGGGGATGTGCAGGGCTCCTGCCCGGGCTGCCAGCACAGCTCTGCGCTCCCCAGCTCCCTCCTGGACCCTCTCCCGAGCACGGAGCTGCTGGAAAGCTCTGGGGAGCCGAGAGCCTGGAGGTCACTCCCGCCTGCAGTGGGCAGGGATGTTCCAGTCCCTTGGGATGACCCTGGAATCCCCGTGGGAAGGGCCGGCCTCAGATTACATTACGTATGCAAATCAGGTAATTAGTCGGGAGCGTGTAATTGCACGGTTTTGCCCGGGTAGTTCTGCACCCCGGGCCTCAGGTGTGGCGTGCCCAGCGTTTTCCACGCGTGCCACTCATTTATTTATTTTAATAATAAATAATTTGAAAAAAATGTGAAAAAAAGGGAATAATTTTAATTCGCTTTTTTCACACACAAATTCCTGCGTGCCTCGAGAGGAGCAGCAACTCCCCTCCCTCGGAAATGCAGGGCTGCCTTGGATTGCAGCTTCCCGGAGGAGGGGAGAAGAGTTCTCTTTATTTTCACTCCATAGTTTGTTTATAATGGGAATAAGCTCTTGGTAGAATATTTGCAATAAAAAGCTCTGAAATTGATTAAATGCCTGAGGTTCCTCTTGGCCATTAACCAAAGTTGGCAGCCATTTATTGCTTTAAACAGAGCGAGGCAGCAGAGATAATCCCTTCAATGTAATAAGTCCCTGAGACAGAATGGAGTGGAAACAGCAGCGTGGTGATGTAAAAGTTCTGGATTTTAGGAATGATGTAGGAATCTTGTATTACCAGCAACGGATGCTCCTGCTTTGGAAATTCCTGAGAAACAGAAATTGTTTGCCGTTTGTGTGCTGGCAATTTTTATTCCTAAAAGATCCTCCCCTTTACTTGCAGTTAGTATCAAAAAGAAAAAAAAAAAAAACAAAACAAAAGAAAAAATGAAGGGAAAAATTACTGGATAACTGGAAAGAGGAAAGATCTGATGTGTCAGTGTGGGGCTGCCTCTCCCCTCCCAGTGTCATCCACGTCACTGCAAAGCTCTGTCTGACCACATCCCCTCCCCAGTTTTGGAGAACAGCCCTTTATTTCCTTTATTTTATTCTGGGATTGGTCACCATTTCCTTTCTGAGCCCAGAGCTGCAGCTCAGCAGCCTCTGGATTCTGGGCCTTTGGTCCTGGCACAGCCCCTCAGTGCCCGTGAAGGGGGCATCAGCAGAGCTCCCTGTGTGCTGTGCTGGGGGAAAGTCACAGAATCCCAGCCTGGTTTGGGCTGGAAAAGACCTTAACCCCCCCCAGTGCCACCCCTGCCATGGCAGGGACACCTCCCACTGTCCCAGGCTGCTCCCAGCCCCAATGTCCAGCCTGGCCTTGGGCACTGCCAGGGATCCAGGGGCAGCCACAAGGAGAAGATAACACCACACATTTTGGGTTCTGTTCCATTGTATTGCAGCAAAATGCTACCAAATATTCTAAAACACATGTGAGTCTGCACAATGAACAGATTTAAATGCAAATACCCCCTGAAGTTTTCCTGCAGCAGTGGGATGCTGGATCCCTCCCTGGGCTCCCCTGGAAGCATCACCCACACCCAGAACTGCCCAGTTCCTGTCCAATTGTAGACAAAAAAAAATCCCTTTCTGGAAATGAACCAGAGTTAATTTTTCACTGGAGCTTTAGGTTTTCCTAGGCCACGTGCTTACCCTAAATATTCTCCCTTTGCAGTCTCTGCCTGTTTATGACAGACCCAATTAGTGAGGTCTCAGTCAGCTGAGCTGCAGCCCAGTTTAATGAGGGCTCTCTTTGAAGCTGCAGCGTTGGGGCTGAGGCAGAGGCAGCGCTCCCTGTGCCCTCCTTGGGAGAGCTGCTCCAGTTCTCTGCACCACTGTTTGTCCTCTGTCGGGATCTTCCTGCCATCCCAAGGCTCCTGCTCCTCATCCAACACCCTGGGAGGAGGGCTGGAGTTTGGTGTGGGAGGTCAGACCCTCCAGTGGCGTTCAGGGGACGATGGCATGGTTGTGGGATGGAGATTGTCCATGGCAGGAGTTCCTTCTGCTTCCCAACGCCCACGGCACTTCCAGTGCTGCAGGAGCCCGTGGTGGGCTGAGATCCTGGCCCTGCAGGAGGTGACCAGGCTCACCAGGACATTTTGGGGCCGTGGTGTCCCTGTCCTGCAGCTCCCATCCCTGGCTGCAGGCTGGGGCAGCCCCCAGGCCCAGCCATGCCCGGCTCCTCTCGGGCTCCCGGGTGAGGTCGATGGTTTGGGGCAGTGTAAATATTTAATTCCATATTTAATGGAATATTAGAGGAATAATCTGGGTATCTCCAGGGATTATCTCCAGCAGCAGCCTCTGCCCTTGCGTCAAACGGGGCTCCTGAGCAGCCCCCCTGGGTGGTCCCACAGCTCCTGGGGGGCTGCACCTCCCGCCTGGTTCTCCCTGACTCGGGAGCTGCTTTGGCCCTGGCTGAGAGTCCCCCAGAGCTGGGCTGGTGCCACTCACATTCGTCTCCATAATTCATCCTTTGCTTCTCCCCTCGCTGTCAAATACATTCCTCCCTTCAGATCCGAGTGCTGGCCACTGGCTGGCACACAGATATTGTGCTGGAACTTGAGGGATAGGAAACGTGTTGGTTCCAGGTGCAGGAAATCCTTGGGAAAACTTAGAAGTTGCTTGTCTGAGAAATTAAAGCCATCATCTGGACAGGACAATATTTACAGTATCTCTCTGGTTCTATTTCACAGCTTCAGTGTAAATCCTTACTTCCACACAAATTTATTATTTACCTTTGTCGCTGGAGACCTTGTCTGGCGTTATTTATCATATATATTGTGTGTGATTGTATTTCAACTTCAAATTATTACTGGCAGACAGGACCGTGCCTTGGCATCTCTCTTTATTACACTTTGTGCTCGGCAATTCATTCAGCCTGATGGAGCCAGGGTGTCACACGGGCAGGTTCCATGATTTATTGCTGTGCTTCCAGACTTTTTGTCTCGAGCCTCCACCTGTTCCCCAGCTGTTAGAGGAGCATGTGTCTCACTTTGGGAGGGTTGGAGCTGTGCTGGTAAAGCTCTGATGAAATTCATCTCTGTAATCCCTCCGATTACGTGGGGCTCTGTAATCATTACTGGTAATCTCCTCTCCTCTTTTGTCTGGATGTGTGTGCAACCCACAGCAAATTGCAAATGCTGTCTGCTCTGCTCAGCTGGGACATCAAAGCAAACTCTGATTTAAGTACAAGCAGCTCAGAGGTCAAACCTACAGTATGTGGGAACTGGTGAGCAATGGCACTGTGGGATCAGGGAATCCCGGGCTGGGTTGGGTTGGGAGGGACCTTAAACCCATCTCACTGCACCCCCGCCATGGGCAGGGACACCTCCTCCTATCCTGGGGTGCCCCAAGCCCCGTCCAGCCTGGCCTGGAGCTCTTCACGCTGTAAACCTGGTGAGATACATTTGTTCGAGGGCATCGACTCCGTTTGGGTATAATTCTAAAACTGGGCTGTATCTTTAGCTGTTCTTCCTAACTCCACATGTGACCTGCTCAAGGAAATTCTTCTGTAAGAGGAATATTTTCTTCCCTCTCCAAGTGTTTCATACTTCTGATTGCATTAGTTCATGTATAGTCAAACTGCCTAATTTGTGCCTTCAGTGAAAACATTGCCTCAAACCAATGGCACATGTCAGGGTTTCTGCCATATCTGATCAAAAAGCTGATTGACTTTTCTCCAGGGGCTTTCTGTTTATTGTCCCTGTGATGCCAGGGTGGGGTTTTTCCAGGAGAGGGGCTGACTTTATGCCACAGAAGGAAAGAATCTCTTTTGCAATGAGGATCCTTGAACATCCCAGGTTGCAGTAACCGTGTCAGGATTTTGGCATTTGGGTTCCATGGAGAATGAAAGGATTGGAAGGAGATGATCCTTAAGGTCCCAACCCTTCATTCTGTGATTTAGGTGAAGTTCTCTCTTCATATCCATAACAGCAGTGTTACTTATTTTCAACCACACTGTCTGTAAAAGAACAAAGAGAGGCTTTCCTGGCAGTTTTGTGTCTCTCTGTGCAGCGGTGGGGCTGGGCAGGGGCTGCTCCCACTTTGGGGGGTTCACTGTTGTGGGGTCCCGTCCTGGACATGGGGTGGGGTTGGTGGGGAGGGATTTGGGCTGAGCCTCAGCCCTTCCCGGTGGTGTTCTGCCTTGAGGCAGTGATGGCTTCACTCACATTTGGGGAAATGGGCTCCAATGCAGATTTACGGCCAAATTCTGCTGAAACTTTGCACATAAAAATTGCATTTCCCACTGGGCAGGAAATGGTGTTTGGTCCCTCCTGAGTGCCACGGACACCGTTCCGTGTGCGACAAAGGTGGCTCCCGCAGGCGTGGGGTGAAGTTCCCTCGTGCCTGTCGGGTATTTCCTTTGGGATCGTTGCTATTGCCAGGTTTTGTTCCCACAAGGAGCGCAGAGGAGAATTCCCAGAGCCGGAGCGGGGCAGGGACTCGGCGGCAGCAGCTCCGGGCGCTGCCGGGGCGGGTTTGGGCGAACGGGGACAAAGCGCGGAGCATCAGCAGCATCCCGAGGAGCCGAGCACCGAGGCTGCTCCGGAAGAGTCACAGCTCCCTCTGCTTGCAGGCAATTAGCCACGGCGTTAATTACTGGCACTGGCGCTCCCCGGGGAACAGGGCTCGGTCTATGTCTCTCGGAAAGACGGGAAGCGGAGAGGAGCAGGAGCGGGGGAATCCGGGATGCGTGCGGTGCTCGGGACGGGATGGGAGCTCCAAGGTCTCCAGTACGGATCAGGGCTTCCAATGAATCTGAAAATAGAGGAAAATTCCTCTCCTTATCTGTGATTTCTTAGCTCATCTCCTTATCTCTTAGTAAGAGAAATTACATTACTTATTATTTCATATATGTGTGTACATACATACAAAGTAATAATACAGGAATACAAATAATATCAAATAAATAAAAAAGCAATATATTGCATCAGTCAATTTAAATTAGCAGGGCCAAACTCGAGTCTGCTGTTAATCCCTGACTCTGGTGATATGTTGCTTAATCCCAGCTCTGGGTACTGCCCAAAATTTCCCAAGTTAGGATTTCTTTCTGTATCTCGAAGGAGAAGAGAGAAATATCATGTGGAAACAATCTTGTTGTAGCAGATTGGAACTGACTCGTGTATTAAACTTATAAGAGGAGCCTTTCTTGGGATTTAATTGCACAAAGGCCGGGCAGGCGCAGTGCTGTCACTTTGAGTTGGGTGCAGTGACTCCTCTGGATTGCTATCCCAGTAAATCGGGAGTAATTGAGCAGGGATTATCCCTGGCAGGGGAAGCACAGCCATTCCCTTTGTTCAGGCAGCTCCACAAAGGGCTTTTTGTGAAAAAGCACCAAGTTTGTTCAGAGGGCTGGGGCTGGGGCTGGGATCTGCAGCCTCTGCCAAGCGCTGGAACCGCGGGGTTCTGTGAATGCCAGAGAGGGCCATTCCCTGAAAACAACATCCCAAGGGATCCTCAGCTGGAGCTGGAGGGATCATGTATTCTCCAGAGCTGGGAATTCCCGTTTGCCAGCACTGTGAGAGCTCTGATGGATGGGAACAGCCAAGAGCTGTGGCTTCCCCATGTCTGGGAACAGCTGAAGCCGACTTGTTCTGGTAAATTTGCTGTGATGTCTGAGAGCAGCTGGGTGCCAAATGTGACACTGCTGGGAGAATCCTTTAATTCCTGCTTTCTTCCTGAGGCTGGGCACAGAGGTCCTGGGGGACAGCGAGGTGTCCCTGAGCCAGCAGTGCCCAGCGGCACCCTGGGGGACAGCGAGGTGGTCCCTGAGCCAGCAGTGCCCAGCGGGCCCCTGGGGTGCCCTGGGCAGGGCATTCCCAGCAGGGCAGGGGTTATCCCGTCCCTGTGCCCAGCCCTGGGGCAGCTCTGCAGTGCCCTGTCCAGCTCTGGCTCCTCAGCACAGCAGGGCCGGGGAGCTCCTGGAGCTGAGGAAGGGCCTGGAGCATCCCCGTGCCCAGGACAGGCTGGGGGAGCTGGGGCTGCTCAGCCTCAGAGGAGCCCTGGCTGAGAGGGGCCCTCAGCCCTGGGGGTCCCTGGGGGTCCCTGAGTGTCCCTGGCTATCCCTGAGGGTCCCTGGGTGTCCCTGNCCGGGGAGCTCCTGGAGCTGAGGAAGGGCCTGGAGCATCCCCGTGCCCAGGACAGGCTGGGGGAGCTGGGGCTGCTCAGCCTCAGAGGAGCCCTGGCTGAGAGGGACCCTCAGCCCTGGGGGTCCCTGGGGGTCCCTGGTCATCCCTGGCTGTCCCTGGCTGTCCCTGGGGGTCCCTGGGTGCCCCTGTCCCCCTGCCAGGGGCACAACTCCTGCCCTGGGCAGTGCCCAGCCCTGAGCAGAGCCCTGAGAGGCTCTGGAGTCTCCTCCCTGGGGATATTCCAGAGCCTTTGGGACACAATCCTGTGCCCTGGGCTCTGGGATGGCACCAGAGGAGCCCCTGGGCTCCCTCCAGCCTGGGCCAGTCTGGGGTTTCTGCAGGGAGCTGTCAGTGTGCTCTTGCTTGGCAGTAACTCGTTGCTATTAAACTCTGAAACACTTTTCCAGGGGTTGGTGGTTCCCACAGGAATGCACCCATGTGCACAGCCATTACCTGCTTGGAGAGAAAGTACTGAAAATTGGGATATTGCTCTCATTCTGTGCTTCCCCATGCTGGAACTGTTTGGGGGTGGCAGCAGCTGCAGAGATGTTGGTCTGTAGAACAGGAGCCATTCACTGGGAGACAAAACAGGTCCCTGGTTATTACATAAAAAACCCAGCACAGATCTAACAAAAAAACCCCCACAAACACACAAAAAAAACCCCAATAAAAATCAACAAACAGAGAAACAATCAAACAACATCAAACCCACCAAGCAAACAAAAAATAAAGGCAGAGAGGCAGAGAGAAAAAGGCTCCCAGGTGTGCTGTCAGGAGGAGGGGGGTGCAGCCCCTCCTGCTCCTGCCCGTGGCTTCTCTCCCAGAGGGAACGGTGGCCCTGGCACGGGATGGGCTGTGTTGGTTCAGATTTGGATCAGCTGAACCCGCATTTCCCAGCAGCAGTGCCCTGCACAGCCAGGCACACAGCACTGCAAGGTCACCCTTGGGACCTGGGAAGCCAAACTGGACGTGGCTGCAGGTGACCTGCTGTCCCTGGGGTGGGGCTGGGGGGCTCCGAGTGCAGGGGGGAAGGAAAGGAGCTGCACTAAGTGAGGGAAATGCTGCATGCACAAGGAAATCCCAAGGAAATGCCTCTTTTCAGGCTTGGGAAATAAGTGCCAGGGAGGTAAATGTATCCTTGATTTTCCAGCCGTGCAGTAAGGCTGTGAAACACGGATGTGGGGTCTGGGAGGGACGTGTGTGAGCTGAATAGGAATTTCCTGGAGCAGCTGAGGCCAGCAGCCCGCACTGGCACTGAGCTGAGGGGAGCACCGAAATGCTGGGAGGCAGCACTTCCCTCTCCCATTGGGATTCAGGTCAGGACTCTGCAAAATAACAGGAATGGGGCACGGTCCAGCACCACAGGGCGGGAGAGCTGCTCCCCACTGGAAAAGGAGACAAGAGGGACTGCCCACAGCTCTCACCAAAATGTGCAATGCCAGTTTATATCCATAATTATAACGGTTATCAAATGCCCAGTTTGTAACCACATTTAGCAAATCTCAGCGGGGTGGTCAGTTAATTAATGAGGTTAGAACTGAGATATTAAAATGGGGGAGACATGGAGAGAAAGAAAAGAAAATTAACATTAATCTGTCCTGCAGGTGTTTGTTGTCCATGAGTTTTTGAATATTCAGGTTAATATTCAGTTGTGTGGCCACAGTGAGAGAGGTCTGGGAGGGGATGCTCACAGGAGCAGCCAATAAACCTCCAAAAAAGGACCAGCTTCCCAAATCATTCCAGTTAGAAACAGGTACTCATACTGGTTTCCCTTCAACTTGGTTTCTCCAGTCTGAAATACCTGGCGTGCTCCTACAAACCAGTTATTTGATTTATCTCTGCCTTTTTTGCCACCTGCAAAAACTGCTGTGCAGCACAGCAGGAAATAGGAGTCTCTTGGAAATGGTGTTTCATTTCCAGCCAGCTGCTGTGAGCTCTGCGTGCTGGGAGGATGCAGGGAGGCCTCTCCATGCTGCGGTGGGTTCCGAGAGGGCTTTCCAAAGACCCTGAGAAGGTGCAAGGCACAGCTCCTCCCACGGAGGCCCTAGGGCAGAAAATCAGGGAATAAACGCCTGTAAAGGAGCCTTTTCTGTCGGTAGGGCAGCTTCTGACCTCAGGTGGCTTTTGTCCTTGTCACACAGGGCTGCATATGGCAGCTTGGCAGGAGGACAGCAGTGTCCCCTGCATGGTGCCACCTCCCCTGGCACCCCCGGGGCACCATCTGTGTAACGGGCTCAGAGGTGTCCCCGTGTC
>VXAC01002034.1:7875-48435 GCA_013399225.1 Rhipidura dahli
AAAAAAAAAAAAAAAAAGGCAGAAATTGATTGGAGTGGCTGAGAAACTCTTCTGTCCTGTCTTTAAAAAGTGGATATAAAGCTGTCAGCTTTTACAGCTGTCCCCACACTGCTTCAATTAAACAGAGCTATGGAGGGGAGATTCCCTTCCCAGCTTGGAGTCCTGAGGCTCCTGGAGTCAGGTCCAGTGCAAGAATGGGGTGTGAGGCAGCTTCTGCAGCATCAACTCCATCAGCAACAGCATCAGCAGCATCAGCAGCATCTGCATCCCTTCCTGAGCAAGGTACCAAGCCCTCACCTGCGCTGGCTTTTCATTTTATTAATTTACCAAATTCAAATTAGCAAAATAATAGATATAGGAGGGGAAAAAATATATCTGATTTTATCACTTGGAGAGCTTTGGCAGTGCCAGGCTGCCCTGTCAGGGCTCTGTCCAGCCCAGGTGATCCAGGCAAGGGGGTTTTGGTGGCTTCCCAAGGCAGGCTGAGCACACATTCCTCAGGTTATTTGGGTTTTTTAGCACCTTAAAACTTTCCTTGATAAAATACTCAAAGGGATAAAAAATACAATTTGCAAGGTGCTCTTTATTTGTCCCTTGGCATCCTGGAGCAAAGGAGGCTCAGGGAGGACCTTGTGGCTCTGCACAGCTCCCTGACAGGAGGGACAGCCGGGGGGGGTCGGGGTCTGCTCCCAGGGAACAGGGACAGGAGGAGAGGGAACGGCCTCAGGCTGGGCCAGGGGAGGCTCAGGGTGGACAGCAGCAGGAATTTCCCCATGGAAAGGGTGCTCAGGGATTGGAACTGCCCAGGGAGGTTTGGAGTGCCCATCCCTGGAGGTGTCCAGGGAATTCCTGGAGGTGGCACTCAGAGCTCTGGGCTGGGGACAGGGTGGGGATGGGGCACAGCCTGGGCTCGGTGATCTTTTCCAACCTGAAGGATTCTGGGATTCTGGGATCTCTCCCTCCAAGCTGGTATTTCCAAACTACCCTAAATATTCAGCAAGGCCAGTAATTCTGTATTTGTATCCCTGGAAGCTGAGAGCTGCCGGACTCAGCTCCTGTAAAGCCGGGTACAGCCCGGCACCCCGGGCGATCCCAGCGCTCACAATTATGTCAGCTCTCATCACCTGCACAAAGCTCCCCCTCCCTGGGTATTTATCACCCCTCAGACGGGAGCAGGCAGTGATCCTTTACTCCCTCATGCCACATTTCCAGGAGCGTTATGTATTTCCGAGCCATTTTCCTGTATGGAAATGCCGGGAGTTGTGTGCAATATTCCCGAACGCTCCCGCCAGTGGCGCACAGGGGAACATTCCGGCGTTAAGCACCTCTCACCTCGCCCATTTCCCCGCTTCTTCTCCTCACGTTCGGCACTGCACGGAGCATCCGAATTCCCGTTTAAGTGCCAGATAATCACTTGTTACACATGACAGCCACGCTTCCTCTTAACGCTTCAATCCTGCGAGCCGCCGTTTCCACGGCTTTGGGGTGGCTTCCGTGGGTTCCTATAAAACACTGAGCCCACCACACCCGACCCCAGGAATGACACAGCCCGAGGGCTTCACCAAACCCTCTCCGGATGTGGGCACAACTTATAACACTGATTTAAAATAGCTGAGTCCTGCAGAACGCACAGCGATTCTTGGTTAAGTTTTTCCCAGCAATTAATTATTCCTATTGATGCAATTTTCTCCTTCTTTTCTATATCAGAGCTTCACTTTGGTGCTGGACATTGTGCTCTGACTGCCCTGGCCAGTGGGATTTGCTGCTGAATGAATTCCTCATGGATTTTGGATCCAAGCACGAACCAGAGGAGCTGCCAAGTGCCCAAGCTTGGACGGATGAGATCTCAGCTTAGAAGGAAAAATACTTCAATCAAAATTAAAATGACTGTATTTATTCATTTAAGGGAACTCCCTACATGCCCCCTCAGTGTCCTGAGCACAAGGCTGGCACCCAGGAATCCCAGCCCAGGAGCCACCAGCCCAGCTGGCACCCACCAAGGAGGATCAGAAGGGACCTTCTTGCCCTCTAAAACTCCCTGCAAGGAGGGTCTGGGTGGGGTTTGGTCTCTTTCCCAAGACAGGACAAGAAGAAATGGCCTCAAGTTGCACCAGGGGAGGTTTAGGTTGGATACTGGGAAAATTTCTTCCCCAAAAGGGCTGTCCAGCCCTGGCACAGCTGCCCAGGGCAGGGTGAGTGCCCATCCCTGGAGGGATTTCACAGCCCTGTGGAGGTGGCACTTGGGGACGTGGGGCAGTGGTGGCCTGGGCAATGTGGGGAATGTTGGGCTCAATGACCTGGGAGAGTTTTCCCAACCTGATCTGGGATTTTGGGACTCTCTGTGTCTCCAGCTGTGCAGCACCCAGGGAGCCCCCCCAGAATCCCCACCCTCGGGGGTGGAGGGGTCGATTGGGTCAGAAATAAGCAAGTTTGGGTTCCTTCAAGCCCAGGCAGAGGCAGCGGGGGCAGCAGGGCTTGCCCAGGTGGGAGCAATAATCCCAGCCAGGAATTTCTGGGGGGCTCCTGCCTGCCCAAGGCTGTTTGGGATTGCCCCAGGCAGGGGTTGTTCCTTGGTGCACAAGAGGAGCTGTGCACGGTGGAGAGGTTTCTGCGTGTGAGGATCCAGGATTTGTGGCTCAGGAAGAGTTTTCCTGTCCCAGGGGATGTCTGGGGATCTGCTGGGCTCCTCCTCCTGGTAAGTGAAACTTTGGAGCATCAACCATGGATGTTTGAAACCCACCACGACCCCCAAGTTTTCAGGGATGCTGCATCTGTCAGGGGCTCTGCTGTTTGGGTTTATTTGAGGGGTGGTAATTGGGCAGGGGGCTTTCACCCCTCACATCCCCTCCCTGGAGCTGCTGGGAGCTCAGCCGTTCCCTTGTGGGGGCAGCCTGAACCTCTGGGTGCTCAGAGGTGGGGGGGACCCCTTTTTTGGGAGCAGTGGGGGGAGCACCTGCAGGTTCATGCCCCAGGTGAGGTGGGCAGCTTGAGGCGAGCGCTGAGAGCAGCAGAGAGTGAGAAGTGTCTTTAATTTGGATTTTGTTTGGATAGTGAGACCTTGTGTAAGCTCCCACTGCTTTCTCTGAGGAAAGCAGCCCCTGTGTACAACAGCGTGCCACGTTTTAGTTAAGTGGCTCGAAATCACTATTTTTGAGGCTGATGTGAAGCTGGGAGGGGGCTGCTGGAAAGCCCAGGGAGGGTTTTGGGGTTCCTGGATCTGTCTGACACAGCCAGCCCTCCCAAAACGGGGTAAAACCCTCCCCGTGCACTTTAAAGTTGCCAAAATCCAGAGGTTCTACGTGGATTAATGCACCAAAGAGGGAAGGGAAGCAGGAAAATGAGGAAACGATTTGCTGCTACTTTGTTCCTCTTTAAAGCTTAAACAAAAAGGTGGGGAATTTCTTGCCGAGGATGGTTTGTGGGATGCCATGCCTGGGGCAGCGCTGTGGGGACAGCCCCCCATGGCAGTGCCCACAGGGCAGGGTTGGTATCTGCTCATTACAGCAGGAATCCCTCGGGGATGCCAACTCAGGGCTCTAATTCCAGGCAGATGAGGCCAAAGTCAAGAAATATCTTTTCTGGGCTTCGTAAGAAACCCAAACTGCCCATTGTGGGTGTTTTCTGGCAGAGCCCCAGGAGTGCAGGGACCCCAAAGCAGCACAGGAACACTCCAGCCCTGGCTGAGCTCTGAGCACACCCTGCTGCAGATCCTTTGGGAAAGAGGGGAAAAGGAGCTGCTTGCACTCAGGAATTGGCAACAGTGGAGTACAAAAATCCAAATTAATAATACCCAAAAATTATCCAGATTTAAAATAATCCAAAATTAAAAAATCACCGTGCTGAGACGAAATGAGCTGATACAGAAATCAGCTGTATTGACTTAAAGTAGCATTAGAAATGCCATTAAATTCAAAATAAGGTTTTCCTAAAGCTCTTAAAATTGGCTAAATATAAAAGTACAATCAGTAGAGCTGCTGGTGGAGCAAAGTCACGTCCTGAAAGCCTCAGGAGAGAAATCCCTGAGTCCATGTGTGTCCTCAGCCACAGCTGATATGGGATGGGTCCCTCCATTGCACCCAGGAGCATCACCTGGTGCTGCTCAGCCAGGAGTGAGCAGCTCTGATCATTCCTTCTGTAAGGTGATATTTAAAACTCCTGTAGTGTCTAAAAGTGGTATTGTGGGCATTAAGGTGGGATCCACACTGTGAAGAAGGTGCATGACCAGTGCGGGGAAAAATACTGGATTTACTTTACTGAAGAGATAACGAAAGGAGGGGAAGGATATTTATTTTCTGTAGGATTGGAAGCAGGCACTGGCACGGGCTTTCTTTGCCAGCCCACACACGTTGATGACAGTGCCCTAAATTGTCTGGTGCCTGAAACGAGCTGGATAATTTCTCTCACTGCAGAGAAATTATTTCCACTTTCAGAAGCTCCGCCTGACTTGCTTTCGAAAATCAGCTTAGACTTGACTGGATCTGCCTGATCCGGGTTGTTTGTGGTGCTAATTGTAATCCTCCAGCCATCAGGCTTCCAGATTTCTCCGCGGATGTCCCGGCAGGTCCTGTTAGGGTAGTTAAGGGATGAAAACATTGCTGTTTACAGGCTCTTGCTGGCTCCTCGTGCTGCCGGGGGATGTTATCAGGGATGTGGTGTTATCAGGGATGCGGTGTTATCAGGGATGTGGTGTTATCAGGGATGTGATGTTAGCAGGGATGCGGTGTTATCAGGGATGTTATCAGGCTTTGCAGCCCTGCCATCTACCGGCTGCTTCCCTGAAAACTCTCAGCTCTGCAAGTCCTCAAAGAAAGCCTTAAAACTTCTTAAACTGCCAGAGGGGAGACTTAGATCGGGTGTAAGGTGGAAATCCTTCCCTGGGAGGGTGGGCAGGCCCTGGCACAGGGTGCCCAGAGCAGCTGGGGCTGCCCCTGGATCCCTGGCAGTGCCCAAGGCCAGGCTGGACATTGGGGCTGGGAGCAGCCTGGGACAGTGGGAGGTGTCCCTGCCATGGCAGGGGTGGCACTGGGTGGGCTTTGGGGTCCCTTCCAGCCCAAACCATTCTGGGATTGTTCACCTGGACCCGGGTGCTGCTCCCAGCCCAGCAGCTCTGACTGTCCCCATCCATCCCCTCCCTGCCAGCCCAGGCACCAGCTGTTCCCCTGGGCTATTTTTAAGGCTGTGTGGACAGTGGGCTTAGCAAGGGCTCCCTCAGAGCTGCTGGCACCCCGAGCCAAAGGCAGGGACAATAATAAATAACACCCCCAGTGGGCTGCAGACACAGCTCCAAAGGTTACCCCTGCAGCCTGCCAGGGAGCTGCTCAGCACCCAGAGCACTCGGTATTCCCCTTCTCCTGACCAGGATTGCTATTTTTGCAGTGCCTGGGAAGGGCAGCTGTCCCTGTGCAGGGTTACAGGTTTTACTGGGACTCGCTGGATGTCTTGCAGGAACAAAGATCCCACCAGGCTGTGATGGGATTGATGGAAAAGAGGATTAAAGGCACTGTGGGGAGCACCTGCACAACCTGCCCTGGTGCTCCATCCCCTCCTTGAGCGTTTTCTGGACTGTACCCCCAGCTTTTAACCTGTCAGCAGTCCCTGCTGGGACATCCCAGTGCTTCAAGAAGAGCTGGCCCAGCTCACCCAAGTCCTTGCTGAGGGAGGAAGCAATAATTCTTTATTTCAAAGAGATTACAGCTTGCTGATGTAAATGACTGTATCTCTTGATTTGATCATGGACCTGAGGGCTCTGGGAAGGCTCAATGGCAACTGGAGCCTTCTGCTGCTCAGGCTGGGAGTGGCCCCGGGGCTGAGGGGGCCCTTGGGGTGGGCTCAGGGTGGTTGTGCTCCAGTTCAGGTTTGCAGGAGGAAGCAGAGCTGGGTCTCTGTGGGGCAGCAGGGGAGGGGCTGAACCTGCAGCTGCCCCTGGGCTGTGGAGCCTCAGAATCCCAGAGCCCCTGAGGCTGGAAAAGCCCTCCCAGCCCATGGAGCCCGGGCTGTGCCCCATCCCCACCCTGTCCCCAGCCCAGAGCTCTGAGTGCCACCTCCAGGAATTCCCTGGACACCTCCAGGGATGGGCACTCCAAACCTCCCTGGGCAGTTCCAATCCCTGAGCACCCTTTCCATGGGGAAATTCCTGCTGCTGTCCAAGCTGAGCCTCCCCTGGCCCAGCCTGAGGCCGTTCCCTCTCCTCCTGTCCCTGTTCCCTGGCAGCAGAGCCCGACCCCCCCCGGCTGCCCCCTCCTGTCAGGGAGCTGTGCAGAGCCACAAGGTCCCCCCTGAGCCTCCTCTGCTCCAGGCTGAGCCCCTTCTCAGCTCCCTCAGCCACTCCTGGGGCTCCAGACCCTTCCCAGCTCCGTTCCCTGCCCTGGACAACCTTGCAGCCCCTCAGTGCCCTCCTTGTCATGAGGGGCCCAGGGCTGGACATAGCACTTAAGGTATGGCCTCACCAGTGCCACGTTCAGAGGGACAATCACTGCCCTGGTCCAGCTGACACATGTTTTTTATAAGAAAATAGTATAAAAATATCCTTTCCTTAGACTCTGCTTTCTTCTTAAGCTCCACATTATTGTGTGCTTTGTTTCCCTTCTTTTTAAATCACAAATCAGCTGCTCCCAGTGCAAGGCCTTTGTTCCAGCTGTGGGTGTTAAACTGGGCACTGAGGTGACCTCTGTGGTCCCTGCGCCTTTTTTCCTGGGGGCTGTAGGGACAATTCCTGTGGGGTTAATGATGGAGTGTGCTCACAAAGGAGCAACGCTTCTGCCTGGTCCCTGTAATTTTGGCACCACCGGGTTTCCCATGGGAAAGCCTTCCCTGGGAGCCATTGGCTCCGGCATTCCTGGAGCTCTCCCCGTTACCCAGCTCTTCCTGGAACAACTCTTTGCAACAGAGTGAAACGCTGGTCCCACCAAAATCAATGCTATCGACTGCCCGGCGCTGATGTATTCGTCCTGCTGAATTACAGCTCTCAGCTCTCACCCCCAGAGATGCCATGGGAAAAGCTTTTAGTGGCTACCACAGCCTGAATTGCTGCCCATCCCAATTCCTGCTCTGCTGTGCCAGACGCAGCCCCCGAGCCCAGTCAGCTGCTGCTGCGAGTGTGTGTGGCAGAGAGGATCCAAACTGCTTAGGAAGATCAAGCCCTTGTTTGTAGAGGCTTAAAAATATCATCTCACCAAGCAGAGGCTGTAATTTCCTGGGCCTTACGGGCGAGGATGCTCAGCCCTGGGAAAGGGGGTGGTGCCACTGGAGCTTGGGCTGTGTTTGACCTGGAGCATCAAAAAACTGCTCCCAGTCACAAAGGCCTCAAGCTCTGGGCATCCTGAACCCTGCCAGGGGCTCTTGGCATCGCTGGGGCCATGCCTGTCCTGCTGCTGGGCAGGGACTGGCCAGGGGCTCCCCTGGGCACCTCTGCTGCGTGTGGCCTTTGCTGGCAGAAGTCGTGTGGCTTTGGAAGGGGCACCCACCCCACTCTGCCCATTCTGTGCTGTTCCATAACAAACCTGGGCTGCCAGGACAGAGAAGGGCACTGCTGGTTGTTAGTTTGAGGCTTTGAATCACCCCAATGAACCCACCACAAAATTGTGATTATCAGCTCAAAACGTTTGGCTTTTGGCTGCAACAGTCAATTTTTTTCTTTTTTTTTTGCTTCAGACAAACCTTTGTGCACAGTTTGCTGTGAGAGCTCTGTGGCTGGGGGGGTGGCAGTGAGGGTGCAGGGATGGGGACACAGATGGTGGGACATCTCTGGACGTGCTCACTGTGACTGTCTGGTGGTGGCACCCCTATTCGTTCTCTCACTTTTAGGGCACACCTTGCTGTGCCAGCTCTGTGGTGGGCCTGGATGCCCCAAAAAAGGCTGTGGGCACCGGGTGGGCTGTGCCTGTGGGAGCTGCCAGACCTCCCACGGTGGTTCCTGTAAACATCTGTCAATATCAGTCACATATTCTAGGTTTTTAATTGATCACGCTGCCTCCCTGTACATGATGCTTTTTCCAGGGTTTTCCCATAATAATGACTCCTAATGAAGCTGATTATGTCTCCCACAAGGAACATTAATAGAGAAATGCATTGTTCTTAAGGTACAGCTCTGGATCGAGCTGAGCTGTAACGAGCAGGGGATGCTGCGAGTTCCCCTCAGCCCTCAGCAGCCCAACTTCTGCTGCACCAGATCCCAAAATCCCAGACTGGTCCCCATCCAGTGCCACCCCTGCCACGGGCAGGGACACCTCCCACCATCCCAGGTTGCTCCTTGGGATCCAGGGGCAGCCCCAGCTGCTCTGGGCACCCTGTACCAGTGCTTCCCACCCACCCCGATGTGCTTCACTGCTCCGAGGTGCAAACTGAGACACAAACGAGGAGTAAGGGACACGAAACACGCCCAGGTGTTGCATTCCCCACCTCAGCTTTCCCTCCCCGTGCGGGTCCCCGGGCACTTTTGTCTCTGGACGCAGCGAATCTCCCGTGCGTGTCCCGGTGTAAATCCCCCCGAAGTTGGGCTGGCGCTGCCCCTCGGAGCAGGGAGCGCTCCCGGAGCGTTCCTTCGGAGCGGCTGTGAAATGCAAATCACCGCTCCCGCCGCCGATTGCTTATTACCAGCTCATTAAAATGCGTAACCCCAAAAAAAAAAACCCACCCCACCTCTCTCCCCCTCATTACGGAGCTCTGCGCTGTATCACTCCACGCTATAAAGCAGCTGCGTGTTGGCTCTTTGATATTGGAAACCCTATTGTCATTAACCTCATTATGACAATACTCCTTTATGATATTTGAAGCGCCTGCCTTTCAAGGAGGATGCTATGAGGATGATAATATTTTGCTGTTTTGCATAATGCAAAGTGAGGGGTGGGGGTGGAAAACGGGCAGCAGGAGATGAGGAGACTTGGATTATTCATTAGTGTCCTCGGGAACAATTGTGCTTCTGGAAGTTTAGACACCAGTAAGCGCTTGTGCTTTGGACAGGGATCTCTCAGCAGGTGGAAATAGTGGAAAATGGATTTTTCCCCCTAAAATGTTGTGTTGCTGTGGATAAACAGCCTGAGTTGCATGAGGCATGAGGTGTTGCATTGGGAGTTTCTGAGGTGCTAACCCCATGTGGATCATCCTCCCCTGAACTGGTTCATTCTTGTTACACACCCCATCCTGAGGAAACACCCCCTGAACACGATGACTCTTCTAACCACGAAAGCTCTTTTAACTTTTGCATTTTTTAAACTTTTTTTTGGCTTTTTTTTTTATCTTGACTTTGAGACTGGAAGGAGTTGGAGTTGCAGGTGGTGTCCAGCAGGCAGACACACCTTGGATCTACACAGAGGCAGTGTTTCTGTTTGTTTTCTTTCCTTGGAATCCTCCAGCTTTTACTGGGCTGGATCCTTCATGGAAACACAATATTTTGGTGACTGCTGACAGGTCAGAAGCCATGGCTGTAATATAAAGTTAGGACTGTGTGCCCCACTTCATGCCCAGTTTAATATCTGCTACCGTTTCCAGCAGCCTGGTGTTGTGGGATGAATTATTTTAGCTCTGCAGCTTGGTGGGTTGGCACAGGCAAGTTTGGGTGGGAGTCCACTGGCATCTGCCAGCCCCATCCATGTAGGGGGCTCTCCTGGCCCCTCGTGTAGGAGCAAGAGGAGCTTTGAGGTCCCTTCCCACCCACGCTGTTCCCTGAGCTGCCCTTCCCCCTGGCTGAGCTCAGCTCCTGTCCAGCTGCTGGTGTGGGGCCTTCCCAAGTGGGTTGGCACGAGGACTCCATCACTTGGATCATCCCTGTCTGCACATGTTCCTCCAGGAGACTTCAGGATCTCGTGTCCTGGCTTCATTTTGGGCTTGGTGTTTTGTTTCCACGTCCCAGCTGAAGACACAAAAGGAACAGCTGGAGAGGGTTCAGTGCAGGGCTGCCAAGGTGAGTCCAGGCACAGAGGTTGTGGAGTCTCCTTCCCTGGAGATGAGCAGAACCCACCTGGGTTTGATCCTGTGCAGCCTGCTCGTGGTGAACCTGCTTTGGCAGGGCTTGGAGCAGGTGATTTCCAGAGTCCCTTCCAGCCCAACCCCTCGGGGGTTCTGTGGAGGCAGCAGAGGTGCAGGCAGTGCTGCATCCTCCCTCTCTTCATGGCCTCGGGATGCACCGGGGGGGCTCAGGCTGGACAGCAGCAGGAATTTCTTATGGGAGGGGTGGTGGAGTGCCCATCCCTGGAGGTGTCCAGGGAATTCCTGGAGGTGGCACTCAGAGCTCTGGGCTGGGGACAGGGTGGGGTTGGGGCACAGCCTGGCCTCGGGGATCCTGGAGATCTTTTCCAGCCTCAGTGGTGTTTCTGCCTCCCTTGTCCTGCATTTATCACCAGTTAAACACAACAAGTACCAAACCAGATCAGGATTCGGAGCCAGGATCTTCCCTGGCATCACATCCTGTGGGTGGGGCAGCGCTGAGCTTTCACAGGCGGGGTGGTGCTGAGGGCAGCAAACCCCACCCAACCCCTGACGTGTCCTTTCAGCTGATTCCCAAACTTCGGCGCTGTTCTGTTAGCGATGCTCCATCTGCATTTCTGATTGGGAATGCCTCTTTCCATCTGACTGCACTCCAGTTTGGCTGCCTCCTCTCTGGGGTGAATAACAAAGAGGATGCCAGTTGTCTGGAGGAGCAGAGGCTTTCTGAATCACAAAAGAGCCCATTTTATCAGAAAATCTAATAATGTGCAACATTTTTGTGAACCAAACCCTGTGTGACCGGCTGGAACTTCGAAAATTTTCACAGGAAGCCGTGGGGACAATTAATCACAACAGAGGCAACTTTTCTGCAATTTCTGCACCAGCCTGCAGTTACAGAATCTTTACAAGGGCACAGAGGGCTGGGGGATGCTTTTGGGGAGGAGTTTTTGTGAACAGAGTGTTTGTCCAACGAGCTGCTGCTCAGGACAGGTAACCCAGGGTGCTGAGTTCCCACGAGCAGCCTCAGCTCACGTTAAAAACACTGAACTGATCCTTTCCTTGTCTTTGTCTGGGATGTGGCTTCCTGAAGAGTTTGGAGCACACGTGCAGGACTTGCTGGCTGTAGCTGCTCTGCACAGCAGTGAGAGATCAGTGATCTATCAGTGGTTCTAAAAAAATGTTAAGCTTGGGAATTAAAGCAATTCCAAGTGTTCTCCTGGTGACAGGTGTGCCAAACATCCAGCTTCCTGCTTTTGCTGGATTAGGCATCACATATTTAACTGTATATTATGGAAGGGCCTCAGGAGCCCAGTGATACTTCCAAGAAGCCAGCTGGGTAGAATTCCAGAATCCCTGAGGTTGGAAAAGCCCCCCCAGACTGTTGAGTCCAACCTGTGACTGATCCCCACCTTGTCACTGAGTGCCATGTCTAGGAAGTCCCTGGATACCTCCAGGGAAGGGGGCTCCAAACCTCCCTGGGCAGCTCCTTCCAATACCTGACCACCCTTTCCATGAAGAAATTCTTCCAGACGTCCAAAAATATGTAATTCATTAATTTTCTGGGACGTTGTAGGGAGAGCTCTTTCCCACATGTTCAAATCTGGGGCTGGTGGGCAGGAGGGACCTGAGGCTGGAGGAAGTTGAGGTGCTCAGCCCTTGGACTGTCCCAGCCATACACATCTTGAGAAACACAAGTTGGTGCAAATTCCACAAGATCTGGACAACTTGGTCCAGTGGGAAGTGACCCTGTTTGTGGCAGGGGGTTGGACAGGATGGTCCTGAAGGTCCTTTCCAAACCAAACCAGTCTGTGATCCAAGAGCCATCCAGCTCTTCCATGGCTGTGGGTTATCAAAACATTTCATAAAAGAGCCACTGACCTCCCAAGATATCCAAACCCACCTCCTTTATTAATTACTCTCATCCAAAATCACTTATTTGCACAAGGCAGGCTCAGTCCTGGCTGCTTCAGAGTGTTCCTGCTGGTGGGGAGGGAGGAGGGACGGCTCTGCCGCTGGTATCCCTGCAAACATCCTTTCATTTCCTACATGAAGGTTAAAATCCTGCATTTCAACTCTCTGTCTTTCTTCTCTCTTTCCCTTTTTAGCAAAATCTGCTTAAATTTTGAAATAGGTTCTTGAACAACTCCAAAGGCCATCCCTGGTGAATTCCTCCACCATTAAGGCTGCTCTTTACGGATGTTTCCCGTTCATTTTGGTGGAATGAAATGGCAGTTCTGTCTCTTACATGACGGGTAAAAGCTGCAGTAAACTGAAACTGAAACAGAAGTACAATCCACAGGGGAAGCACTACCACAGGTTTAATGTATTCCCCTCAGAAATCACAAAAGTCTTTCAGGGTCTTATGTGTTTATCGTTAAACTCGTGCAGCCCCTGCCTGGCTGAGGGCACCTGTGTGTTTTACATTTTGGTGCGTGGGGGTGGTTTAGAAGCAGCTGCTGAAGCTGCAGGAACCTCTTTGCTTTACAAGCTCTGAGCTGGAGCTGCTGGTGCTGCTCGGAAATCTTTCCCCAGGTTTGGTATCGATTCCTCCTGGCAGCCCAGTGACGCTGGGCAGGGAGGGGCTGTGCTTTTTGGGATGCTGAAACAACCCAAATGCCACGGTGCCAGTGGTCATTTCATGGAGTCACGGAGTGTCCTGAGTGGGAAGGGACCCACAAGGATGGAGTCCAGCCCCTGGCCCTGCCCAGACACCCCAAAATCCCACCCTGGGCATCCCTGGGAGCATTTTCCAAACGCTCCTGGAGCTCTGGCAGCCTCGGGGCCGGGACCATTCCCTGGGGAGCCTGGGCAGTGCCAGCACCCTCTGGGGGAAGAGCCTTTCCCTGTGATCCAGCCCAAACCTCCCCTGGCGCCACTTCCTGCTGTTCCCTCAGGTCCTGTCACCAGAGCCCTCATGCACAGCTCATTACACAAAACAATTATTTATTTTAGTCCACGTTTTGTTGGGAATGTTCACCCAATGACTAAAGCAAGAGCTGTGATTCCAGCCAGCTCTGGGTGCAGCTGCTCAGAGCATCAGCAGTACACACTCCCCAGGAATGCTTTCTGACCTGCTCTGGAATGCAATTGGGAGTGGTTCTGTTAGTGCCACTTTTGGGAGCACAAGTTTTCAAACTGGTGAGGAGTTTTCCCTTATTTGATATTGTTTCCCTTTCCTTCAGCCCTAGAGAATCTTTATAAAATAGCCAAATGCTGAACTTTGACCAGGAAGGCAGGAACAAGTGGGTGTGTGAAAACCAGGAGGTGGTAGCTTGGTTTCAGTATTAAGAGAGGACTAAAGAACACCCAGATGAGAGGAAATAGGGACAGAATTACCAGGTGAGCTGGGGAGGATGAGCTGATTCCTCCAGCAAACCCCAGACAGGAGCTGGGCTGAGCCTTGTGCCCTCACCCTGGTGCTGCTGCTCCAGTTCCTCTGTTGTCTTGCACTGAAAATTTGTCACCGAGTCTGCAATGGAAATACTTCTGTAATTGCCCGTATTATATGGATCATTGACCTTCAACAGGGAAGCTGCTGAAGCAACTGTCCATTTATCTGGAAAATTATCACATGGCAAGAGCACATTAGGCTGCTTCCCTCCGTCTCCTCCAGCGAGGGTTTGTAGCTGCTGGACCACAAATCCCTGCCCTTGGTTCCAGCTGCAACTTTGGTGCTGGGATGTGGAAGAAAAGGGGATGTGGCAGTGCCTCAGTGGGGTTTGGCATCCTCAGAGGGACAGCAAACTCTGGGTTTGGGTCCCCAGGTTAAATCTCAGGGTGAAAATAGAGAGGGAAAAGCTGTAGGTCGATGAAACAAGAGCAGAGGTGGCAGGCAGCCTGCAGGACCAGGGCTCCTGCTGCAGCACAGAGCCTAAAACAGAGGGTAAATACAGTGATAAATATCATAATAAATGATAAATGCAGTGATAAATATCGTAATAAATTATAAATACAGTGATAAATATCGTAAAAAAGTGATAAATACAATACTGGGCATTGGAATGTGCTTGTTGCTGCTTTGCATGGAGTTGCTGGTGGGTTTGAGGGGATGAGGATTCAGCATTTTTATAGAATTTTTATAGCATTTTTATAGAATCCCAGATGGGTTGGGCTGGGAGGGACCTCAAAGCCCACCCAGTGTCACCCCTGCCATGGCAGGGACACCTCCCACTGTCCCAGGCTGCTCCCAGCCCCAATGTCCAGCCTGGCCTTGGGCACTGCCAGGGATCCAGGGGCATTTTCCCCAAATTCTGCCTAGTTCAGTCACAGGAGGTTTGATCATATCCCAGGCTCCACAGGTGAAATTCTTGTGCAGAATTTTGCTCATTCCCAGCACGTTTGTGGCATTAAAATTCATGTTTCAATACATTTTTTTCTGGAAAACCTGTGTGTGCCCAGCCCTGCTTCCCATGGAGGGGTGGCTGCTCAGAGGCTCTCGTGTCCAAATGAGTTTTGGGGGCAAAATAAACCCCGTTTAGTGTTTGTTCAGCAAAATGTGTTGATGGAAATTTATTTATTTAAACAACTTCAGGTGAAATGGGGGAACGGAGCCAAACTTTTCAGCCAGAGTTTGGTGTAAAATGACTAAAATAGGAATATTTACTATAAATATACCGTGTTATTTCCTTCCCAAGTGCCGCTGCAGTTTTCAGGTCTGACTTTTTGAGCTGATGTTTATCAGGCAAAACAAAGGATAAAATTAGCTGCTCGTTAAGTTTAGTCCCACTTCTCTTATCTTGTAACTCTGCCTGGGGGCTTAAAAAAAAGCCAAACGAAAAAGCAGCTCCCTGGAGGCCAAGGCCATGTGCTGTCCTTGCTGGGGTTCCAGGGCACAGTACCCTCCTGCCGCTAATCTTGGATGCTTAAAGTCAAATATTCCTGATGGCAGATATCCAAAAAAATGCGGTTTTATTGACCCTTCCTCAAGCACTGGCAACGCCTCGAGCTTTAGTTGGCTGTGTATTAATAATCCATTTAAAAAGGAGCATTTCCCATCTTCCTTGAGACTCTTGCACAGTCCTGAAGCAGTTTCTGTTGGGATTCTCTGGCTGGATAATTCCTCTGCCTCATCCCGTAATTTGCAGCATTTTCCCATGAGTACAGCACCTCAAAATAAACCCCCCTTAATTTTCTCCTATAAATATTTGTATTTTTACCCACAGCACTGATGGGGAAGGTGCTGGAGGAATATGGAGAGGGTGGATCAGATCCCTTCCTCACTTCATTCCTTCCTTCCAGAAACTTTTGCTGCTTTTTTTATTTTTTCTCCCCAGATTAAATTTTACCTAGAAACTGAAAAATTTAAATTAAAACAGTTTAATTGAAGATTTCCTCTAAAGCAGGTTAAGACATCTCTTAATCCTGGAGCAGCATCCTGGGATGGAGGGGTTGTTTGGGAGAAGGAGCTGGAATTTGCCATGTCTGACCCATGAAATTCCAGAGAGAAGAGCAGTGAATCTTCTGCCTGGCTATTTTCTTTCTTAATCCCATATTAAACTTAGGGCTCAGTTTCCAGGAGAAGATCTGCAATGGAAAACAATAAAATCTATTTTTTAAAAGCCGAATGACGTTTAAATATAGTTTATAGTTCAAAGTTTTCAATGAGCTCATTCAGATCTTGCATGGAAAGTTTGGAGATTTATTTTTAAAGACTGTAATTAGTTGTAATTTAATCTGGCCCCTAAGCAAATGACTTGAAACACATCTCTTATTCCTCTTATTTCCCACAATTTATGTTATCCCGGGATGTGCCAGGCTCAGGATTGGAGCAGCCCCATCTGCATCAGGCTCACATCACACTCAGCTGTGAATTTGGATGCTGCTATAAATCAAAACATTCTTAATTTTAATGCTCTCCTTAGTGCTCTCCTGTGTGTTTTCCAGCCCAGGCTGCCTCCACTCTGTCGTTCCATTTATCCCTTGAATCCCACGTTGGAGGCAGAGCATGGAAAGCCTCAGGAGAGGGGCAGCAGCATCAGGAACGACCCCGAGGGGCTCGTGGTGGCTGAAAATGGGATTGGGATCAGCACAGCCAGGGTGAGTTAGTGGAGGAAAGGGGGTTGTGACAAAGCATTCGTGTGGAATTTTGGGCAGGACTTGGAGCAAAAGGAAAATTCTTAATCACAGGATAAACTTTTAGGTGAAGATGCCTCGAGTTCCAAGCCAGGCTGGACATTGGGGCTGGGAGCAGCCTGGGACAGGGGGAGGTGTCCCTGCCATGGCAGGGGTGGCACTGGGTGGGCTTTGGGGTCCCTTCCCACCCAAACCAGGCTGGGATTCCATGATGGAATGATGGGATGAAGTTCCCATTTCACTGCAAAGCAGGGCAGGGCTTCTCCAAGCCATGGAAGAGCAGGGAACGGGGGCTGAGTTTTGTGGAGAGGCCAGAGAAAAGCAGCACTCGGGTCAGGGTGGGATTTTCAGCCTGGCAGGCAGTGAGGGTGCCCTCCCCATGGACTGGGGTGGCACTGGTGTGGGGTAGAGGGATGGCTTGGCCAAAACCCCAGCAGGGAGCCAGGAGGACACCTCTCCTCTCCTCCCTGTGCCTGGTGGGACAGAGCTGGGGCCACCCCTGGTGTGACAAACAGCCCTGTGCCCCAGGAGCTGGCAATCTCTAAATATTGGCATTTTCCTGGGGAGCTGCCCAGCCTGTGCTGGGAGTGGGATGAGGCCCTGGCCAGCCTTTGTTTTGTTAGTGAGAGGAGTTTGTACCAGGCTTCATTTTCGCTCCCTAAGCCTCCCTGTGATCTGCCTCGTGCATCTGTTTCCCCTTGATCTCGCTGCCTGACTGACAGCTACTTTGCACCAGCATTATCTGTCAAAACATTATTTAATGGAATCCCTTCTAGGAGGAGTTTTTGTTATTATTAGAAATCAAAATGCGGTGATAATTGAATCCCTTTGTATTCCCTGTGTAAGGCAGGGAGTAAGACACATTCGCACCTGAGGGGAAAACACATCTGGATTTCCTCTTTGCCCCAAGTCCAGGAGCTCTCCCTCTGCCTGGCTTTGATTCTCCTGCCTCGGAGGGGGAGGAAATTTGCAGTGTGTGCATCTCATCTGAGGGAAACAATGGCATACATACACTGATTTTTTTTTTATTTTATTTTTTTTTGTTTTGTTTTGATTTTTTTTTTTTTTTGCTATAGGAATGGCATTAAATAAATACATAGCAGGCTGCAGTGTCACAACAAGGAGATGTACAATTACGAAGACAAAATACCCCAAGGAAATCAACACAAGGCTTATTAATATCCAGGCCTGCAGAAGACAACTGTCAGACAATTGGTCAACAAGGTACATGGTATCTGTTAGATACTGACTAACCCATTATGATCTTTATGAAGTGTCCTTTTGGGGGTCTAGATCTTCAAATATGAGTTGGAAGACCCTTTTCTTTTATTAGTTGCTAAGCTCTTTATACTTTTACCATATTGCGGCAGGTTAGAAGTCTGAGCTTTATTGTCTTATGTTATTGAAAATCCAGATTCCCGCAGCCTTCTCCCTCAGGTCAAGATTTGTCTGAGAATACATTCTCATTTCTCCATGTACAAAGGCTGTCTGGAGAGAGGCAGAAAAAGATTATGACTGTAATATACTTAAATCCAATTTATTTGCCTGACTAGAAACTTCCACACTTCACAATTGCTTCCTACAGAAGATTTTGTATTTAATTCCTTCATCGCGGCGAGGAGCGGGAGCGATCTGAGTCCTCCAACAGGTCTGTGCTCCTCACACACCTGAGCCAGAGGAGAGGGGCTGAAAGCAGCAAATGGACAATTATTTTGCCCTGCTGCAGTTTATTTCTGCTTGAGGATAATGAATTTGGAAGGGGTTTTTAGATACCCTTGGCAGAGCCGGGGTCGGGGGGGTTCTGAGCATCCTGTGAGTGCTCTTTGATGGAGACATCAGTTGGCTCAGTGGCTTCATTCTGGTGCTCCTCTCTCACTGCTGGGCTCAGCTGCTGTGGTCACCGACCAGCTCCTGGGGCTATTTTAAACCTTCATTTGAGAAGGCTTGAAAAGCCCTGGCTCGGGTTTCCTGCACCCTTTCCCTCAGCAGAGGTGGCACCAGAGCCTTTCTGCCCGGCTCCAAAACAAACGTGGCCAGTCCAGGATGCTCTGGGCCTCACCAACGCCTTTGTTTAGGGGAAAAAAACGTAAATTGGGATGAAAAGATGCTTTGCAAAGTGCAGCACTTGCCTTTGGACTGTGGCCATGACACTGTCCAGGGCTTGGGATACCTGTAAAGGATGGATAAACCACCACAAAGGGATCAGGAAAGCCATGGAGCAGGAGCTGGTGCTGCAGCAGCCTTGGTCCTTCTTCCACCAGTGCTTGGGACTCATTGCTTGGGCAGGACAGTGCCCAGAAGTGTCAAAAAGGACAATTTCTTTAGTTATGAGAACATAAATGTACAAAAGCAGGGCACAGCATGATTTAGTGTGAAGGGCAGATCCCCAGAGGGGATGAGGGTGATGGCATCACCTCCATGGTCAGCGAGGGCAGGGGAGACCTCGGGGCTCCTGGGGTGCTGGGGCCCCTGTGATGCCTTGAGAGGCCACCTAGAACCAGAGCCCAGACAGGAGTAAGGGAATAAAGGTGGGGACTTATTGGAAAGGCCTCCAAAGGTACCCCTGGGGAGCCAGAGGTGCTGCCCAGATGGGCCCCGAGATGGACCCTGAGAGGCCACGAGTTCTTCCCACTTTTCTAGGTTTGGTTCATTTGCATCTCAGGGTTCATTCTCCAATTAAAGCTGCAGTTAATGATGGAATTGCCCTCAGCTTGCCCCCCTCAGAGGCTCTTTGGTTGATGCTTTTTGGGTCCAGTTTGGGCTGGGTGTCCTTGGAGAGCAGCCCCGGAGAGGCTTTGTTGTGTGTGCCCAGCACAGAGAGCAGCACTGAACAGGGACCAGGCAACTCCAGAGTTACACACTGGGCACTGCAGGGTTTGGAAAATAGAAAAATTAAACCCAAAGGCATCACCTGGGTCTGTGCAGGCAGCAGCTCAGGGAGAGTCCAAAGAGGGGGTGGCCAGTGCTCCCTGGTGTGCTGGGCTGGACGAGGGACAGAGGGACAGAGGGACAGAGGGACAGAGGGACAGAGGGACAGAGCCCAGGACTCAGGAGCTGCTGGCTGTGGGGGAGTGCTCAGACAGAGCCATTGGGTGGCCACTGGCACCCTGAGACAGGAGCCCTGGTGGCCACTGAGGTGCCACGAGCCAAACCCCCTGAAGCTGCAGAGGAGGAGCTGCCTCCACCTCCTTCAACATTTCCCCTCTACTTCAGAGAAATTCATCTGTCCCAAGACTAAAATCCAACCTAAAAAGATGGGAAACCCACTCTGGCCCAGCTGTTTATTTGGGAAGATGCTGCAGTTGGGGTTTTTAGCCATAAAAAGTGATCTCAGCTCAGTCCTTGGTTAGAAACAGAGACAAACTTAATTCTCCCAGAAAACTTCATGGCACTGATAACTCCAGAGCGGCTGGGCCAGATAAATTTCCTTTTCACATAAAAATGTATTTAACTGCTCCCAAACTTCTGAAACCTGTAGAATTCCAGCGTGTGGCTGTGTGGCTTGTGCTTTCCAGGAACACCATCCCTTCATTCACCCTGCAAGCTGAAACCCTGAAATTCCCTTTCCAGTTTTCCCAGCTCTGTCCCTGTGCTGGTTTTGCACGGCCACGGCACTGGGTTTTTTCATTTCCCTCCCAATCTTTGGAACAAATTCTCCTTTTCAAAGTCTGCACCCCATGGGGCTCTAAAATCATAACAATTAATGCTGGCAAAGACTCCTGAAGCCACCTAAGCCATCCCTCCCAGGGTAGGATTGCTGGAGCAGGCAGAGAAATTAATGGAGAGGGAGGGCACAGGAGCCAGGCAGGGACCTGCTCCCGAGCTAAAGTTGGAGTAAAAAGTTGAAATCACTTAAAAAAGCTGCTAGGGGGGAAGTGGCAGAGCTGCTGTGTCACCCAAGTCCTCCATAGTTAATGTAGAAGGAGTTGTGGTCACTAATTTGTCCCAGTTTTAACTCTTATTTCAGCATTTGGTTCGGGGTTTTTTTCCCCCCCGTATTTTGACTTTTCCCGGATTTTGTAGCAACAAGGGGTGATCAAACAGATTTACAATACTGGGTGTTTATCACCCTTCCAGAGGCGTTAAGTGGCTATAAATGCATACGAAATATCTGTGGTGGATCCCTCGCCTGCTCAGCAATGTGTTCTTCCTACGTTCCTAATTGCGAGCAGGAAAAATAGGAGGAATTTGTTTACCAGCTTCCTGCATAATATTCAGACATCTGGAGCTGCGAGGTCTGGATGGCGTTCCTGGGGGACAGAAAATACATCAAGGACAATTAGACAACCGGGGAGCTGCAGCCTAAAGGGAATTTATTTCCCCAACATGGGAAACGGCTCCGTGACGGCTCCGAGCGAGCCCTGGCACCCACCCTCCCTCCCTGGGCTCTGCTGCTCTTCCTCCTCTCCCTGACAAGTTCTTCCCTGCTCCTTTTATCATCCTGGCACTGCTGGAAATGCTTTGACTCGATGATCTTCGAGGGTTTTTCCTAAATTGTTTCCTGACCTGCTGATTCCCGTCGTCTGCAGGTGCAGTGTCCCCATCCCTGTCCCTCATTGCTGGGTGAATTTTCCCAAAGCAGGGGTAGCATCCTCAGGAAAACGAATTTTTGTAACTAGAATTGCTATCTGTGCCTCTTAAGGGGGTTTTAGGCTCTTTTTAGGCAGCATAAATACCTGGTCACCATCCAGCTGTGGGAGCCCTCACTTCTGGCTCCTGTCACACACCTGAGGGGACAAACTCCTTTTTGAGGGTTCCTCTGGGCTCCTGCCATCCCTCAAAAATCCAGGGATTGCCATATGAGAGCCAGGGAGCAACAGTCCCCGTGGGGCTGCTCCTCATCTGTGACACAGATGGGTTATTGATGATTTTCTGTTTCTTATTTAACAGCTTGAGATCAGCAGAGAGAGACTGTGTGGTTTGATTGAAATCAGCCAAGGAACTGCTTTTAATCATGATTTAAATCAGAAAAGTGAGAAACGTTGGTTTAAGTAATTGATTTTTAAATTTGCTTTGCATTTGGACTTTTTCAGTTGCCTAAATAAAGGTCTGTCCTCTTTGGGGGTGTCCTGGAACCAAAATTCTCTTTATAACACGTTAGGGCCTAAGACTACGTGGTTTCCACTTGTGTATTATGTGAACATACTTTAATTTCATTTAATTTTTATCCAAAGCCCAATTATCTGCTCTATTTTTATTCCTTTTCTGTTGCCTGTGTTTTGTAATTCCTGGTATCAGGCTATGGCAGGAGGTGACTGGAAGGCAGCCAAGGGACACTTTTTCCTGGAGATAACACTTTTTGTTCAACACAGACCTGACAAGAGATGCTTAAATATATTTGGCAGGAGGCCACGAGGCCGGGGCAGCCTTTGGGAACACTCAGGTGTGCCCAGGGATGGGGTTTTGGGAATGGGTGGGGATCCCTGAGCCACCTGGCAGCCCCAGGAGCTCCCTCTGACCTTCTGCTGTGTAGGATTAGCAGATCTCATCCTCTCACACCTTTGGGCACAGACAGGTGTCCAAAGGCAGCTTGGGGACAGGGGACAGGTGGCACTGGGTGAGCTTTGAGGTCCCTTCCCACCCAGACCAGCCTGGGACTCTGGGATTCAGTGAAGCTGTGAGCACCAGGGAGGGGAAGCACAGGAGCATCCCCAAACTGTTCATGCATCCCCTTCCACTCCTGAGAAGCCCTTCTGGCCAGGGGGGCCTTTGGGTGGGTTTTGGGGCCCTCGCCCCGCTGGGCTGGGCTCCATGGATGACATTTGCCTGTGGATATTCACACTGGCGAGGGGGAAGCTGAGCTGCTGCTGTAACCAAAGGAATCCATGGATTCCAAGGCAGCTGCTGCTGCTCCAGCGGGCCCTCGGCTCCCTTTCCCGGGGGTACCGGGAATTCCTCCCCCAGCAGGCGCTGCCCACCGAGGGTTCATCCCCACGGCACCAGCGCAGCTGCGGATGGAGCCGGTGTCGGGAGCGCTGCCTGGATTTCTGAAGGGCTGATCGATCCCCGAGCCGATCTTTCGCTGCTGCCGCTGCAAAGGTTACGCTGGGAGCTCTCCCCGAAGCTAAAACAGAACATTATGTCTTCTTTGGACTCGCTCAGAATTGCAAATCCTGGTCGGGAGCTACGCGGAGAGCTTTGCGGGCAGCTTTGCCAGCCTTTCCAGCAGGAGCAGGGTTCGGACCAGGCAAGGTTCCTCCCTGAGGCGCATCCATCCCCTCGCTGCGAGGGCAGGAGGGGGTTCAGCTCCCCGCAGGACCCGCGGGAGCAGCGGGCAGGGGATGCTCGGGAGCGGGGAACGGAGCGAGCAGCGCTGCGCGGGGCAGACGGAGCCCCGGGAGCCGGAGAGCCGAGCGATGCTCCACGAGCAGTGCTGGAGCTCCTTCCTGTGGTGACAGGGATGAGTTACTCGGTGTGGAGCACCGGCCTAGCGTTGGGAATCGGCTTGGGAATGAATCATACGCGTCGGGCAGCCCCGGGTGCCCCCGTCCGCTTTCTCCAGGCGGGACAGCGGGAGCCCCGTGGTGCCTCGTGGGCTCCGCACGGAGGGATCCCCTGGACACCGCTGCAGGACACTCCAGGGGCTGCCAGGAGTGGGCATCTCAACCAGCTCGGGTGTACTCAGGGCGTACTCCTTAAACAATGTCATTTCCTTGCTGCCACCCCACAGCTTCCCAGGCAGGAGCGCTCAGCCTGGCGCTGGGGATGGCAGAACGGGGCGGGGGCACGCAGCGTGGCACACACGGCACAGGCAGCAGTGGGCAATTCGGGGCCAGGCAGCTCTGGGGAGCCCCTGCCCAGCCCTGCCCGGCCCGCCGGCCACAGGGACAGCAGCAGCGATGTGCAAGTGGCACCCGCGGATCTTCAAAAGAACAGAATTTGGCCCTTAATGGTCTTTTGATGTGTTTTTTGTATGCAAATAAGGTTTAATTTGCGAACTTCGAACAGTTTGCAGATGAGTTTATTAGAGTGTTGTGTTATTAAGTGTATACTCCTGGGGTCAGCGCCAGGCATCGGGAAAGCACAGCGAACATTATTTATATTGTTAAACAAAATCAAGGAACTCAGGCATCTGCTATTCGCCAGGAAACCAGACAATCAAAACTAAGCCATATTTGTAATCATACTCAGTTGTCTTTTTATGAGAAGTAATTACTAAAATAATCGAAAGACATGGATGGGATTATTAATGACAGCGATAGGCTGGAATATCCATCCTACCTTGCACAGAGCAGCCAGGGAGCTGGGGAGTGCAATGAGTAGCCCTGGGGCTGTGGAATGCCAGAGCTCACACTTGGAATTTGTTGTCTCAGCTGAGGAGCTTGGAGGGGAGCAGTTCCAGCCCCACTGCTGCCTGGGCCCTGTGTGGGGATTCTGAACCCCTCGCTTTCCTATCCCATGGACTGGTTTTGCTCTTTCTGCTCTGAAGAAACTCAATGTAAGTTATTAATGAATTCCTTTTAATATGAGCATTTATATGCATAGAGCTGGGTGAAATTCAGAATAAGGTGGAAAACATCCAGGCTGATTTGCCTGCATTACCACAGGGGTGGGACGCTGAGGAGGGACACACGTGAGAGCCTGCACAGGCTTCCCTGGGTCCAGGCTGTCACCGTGGCACCAATGCCTGGATGGACAGGGCTTGGAGCAGCCTGGGACAGTGGGAGGTGTCCCTGTCCATGGTAGGGGATGGAAGTAGATGGGCTTTGAGGTCCCTTCCAACTCAAACCATTCTGGGACGTCTGTGGTGATGCTCCCCTGCTCACGCTGCTCCACAGAGCTTACCCAGCCCCACCTGCCAGAATGAAGAGGTATAAACCTGCTTTAGAGAGGAAATGGAGCTACAGAGATACACCAGGTCCAGCTGCAGCTCCCTGAATGCCGCTGGGTCTTCACTCAGAGCCAGGCTCTGCTCTGAGAGCACAGGGAGGAGAGCAGGACTGTGAGGAGGTGGGAGCAAACCCCTTCCACGCTTCTGGAACAGGAGCAGCGGGAATAAAATGCCACTTTTCTGGCACTAATGAATATGTGGCAGTGCAGGAATAGCTCTGTGCCCATAGGAAGTCTGGATTTTCAGCTACTGTTTAAGTTTCTTTTCTTCTAAAAGTGCCGGTGAGGCTCAGTCCTGTCATCCACTTCCTCTTACAACCGCCGCCGACTTCAAAGGAAATCCTGCTGGCAAAATAGCTACAGAATTGTGTCAGGAGTTTATTTGCTCCCAAGATTAGATAATTAATGAAGATAGAATATTAAAATTACATTTACATAAAGCTAAGGGTAATCTTAAAGCGTTCTATTATTTTGTAAATGACCCGAAGTTTGTAACGCATTTATAATGAGGAATCAGGAGACGAGGCCTTTCAAATGAGGAAGTACAATTTATAATCTCACTTTCCTTCATTATTTATTCATCCTGCTGTTTAATCATCTGCTCCTCAAAACCTGAAAAGCCACAGAGCTCCCTTTACCTGCCAAGGTAAAGAAGGAAACCAAGTTTTGTGTTTGAGTCAGTCCCAATCACAGTGTGAGGGGAGCTCCACAGGGATCTTTTCTTGGGCACAATTTGTCTGAAATTTGTCACAGATTCCCAGAAAGGTTTGGGTTGGAAAGGACCTTAAGAATCACCCACTTCACCCCCCTGCCATGGCAGGGACACCTCCCACTGTCCCAGGCTGCTCCCAGCCCCAATGTCCAGCCTGGCCTTGGGCACTGCCAGGGATCCAGGGGCAGCCCCAGCTGCTCTGGGAATTCCATCCCAGCCCCTGCCCACCCTGCCAGGGAACAATTCCTGCCCAAGATCCCATCCAGCCCTGCACTCCTGCAGCTGAAGGCCATAAATTCCACAGAACTTCTCCTGTCTGCCTTTCCCTTCAGGCTCAGACTTTGTTACACCTGAATTACTGAAGATGTAGTGATGGCAAAACCAGACACTTTCTATTTTCAGCATAAACCCATGGAAATATTGATTCCTTTCCACTCTGGTGCTGTATTTGTGGCAGTGCCCTGAACAATTGCCACTGTATGAACTCATTGTTCTTCTGCTCCTTTCAAAACAAGCCTCTCACCCAGCAGAGCTTTATTTAAAGCCCATTGTCCGTTCCTGGGTGCAGCAATTTCCCACCCATCACAGCAAGGAGGAATTTTCACAGCACACAAACTCGGCTGCCCCTGGATCCCTGGCAGTGCCCAAGGCCAGGCTGGACATTGGGGCTGGGAGCAGCCTGGGACAGTGGGAGGTGTCCCTGCCATGGTCAGGGTGGATCAGGATGGGCTTTAAGGTCCCTTCCAGCCCAAACCATTCCATGATTTCATTCCCAGCGTGGTGTGCAGACAAGGCCCTCAGTGGGCACCAAGGGCTCAGGAGGATCCCCCCAAGGGAATCAGGTCCTTAATCCAAAGGCTGCTCCAGGAGCATTCCCTCAGCCCAGGCAGGAGCAATAAAACCCCAAATTCCTGGGTGTAAGAGGTGGCCCTAAACCCAAGCCACCCCAGTGCTCTTCAGCACACACAGCAGCAATGGGACAGAGAAATGACAGAGGAAAACTTCTCTCCCCTTCCCTAAAGTCACTGCCCCGGTCTGGGGAGGTGAATTTGCTGCTCACAGGGACTGAGGAAGCAAAGCCTGGACAGGGCAGGATTCTGTGACTCAGCTTTTACCAGAACTGGAATGACTTCAGCAGGATGCTCAGCACAAGTGATGTAACCCTGGCCATAAATCCAGACAGAAAGCTCAGAAAGTTATTTACTAACTATCCTAAATTACCCAATCTTCAGTGAAATGGCCTCTCTTCACCAGAGAACTCAAACCAGCTATTTCCCTTTCCTTACAGACTCTTTTAAAAATTACTCAGAATTCTTTTCCTCCTCGACTTTGCTCAGAAATGCACATTTTAAAAGCTTCCCAGGCTCTCTCCTTGCTGAGTTACTGAGTCAGGGACTGAAGCATCTGGCACTTGCTGGGATTTTCCAGCTGGAGGTGTTGAGTTCAGAGAACTTAACTTTTATTTAAAGGCTTTTTTATGTTCAAGACTGAAACAAACCAGCACCCTGTGTGTGTGTAGTGAGTGCTGAGGGACTGGAGATGGATTCCTGCCCCTCTCCTTGTGCCTGTGAAGATGAGGGTGGTGGGGGTGAAGGCTGGTGCTCAGGAAGGTGCTCATGAGCAGAGGGGGGACCTGGGGGTGGATCTGGGAGGCTCAGGGAGGATTTCAGCTGTGTGATTTTAGCTGTGCTCTGCCCTGCTGAATATTCACATGGAATATTCACATTCCACCTGTGTCTTGTTATTCCCAGGGCATGGACAAGCCTGGCTTAGGGCACCACTGACAAAGGGAGAGGTGTGTTGACATCTCTTAATTAATTAAGGCCTAATTACTAAATTTGGATTCAAGCTGCTGGCAGTGTCCAAGGTGGGAGGTGTCCCTGCCTGTGCAGGGGTGGCACTGGGTGGGCTTTAAGGTCCCTTCCAACCCAAACCAGCCTGGGATTCCATGTAATTAAGAGGGAAATGTTAATGGTTTGAGGGGGAAAAGCTTCCCCAGGAGCTGGATGGAGTTCTGAGCACGGCTGGATTTGGAACAAGTGGAGAGGGGAGGGCAGTACAACAGGAACTGGGTGTTCAAGTCCTGATGCAATTTGATTAATCAGTGACCCTGATTTCCCTGAAGGAATTAGCCTGCCCAGAGCCATCAGTGGCCAGCACGAGGTGACAACACAGCTGGTGGAGGGAGAGATCCCACATGGAATGTGCACCTGGGGAAACCTCAGGCTGATTTCACAGCGCTGGCTCCACGGATCAGGAAAAACCTTCCTGCTCCTGTAGGTCTGGGTTCCATCTGCAGCCTTCCCGAAACTTCACAGGCCTCTCACTGTGCAATTACAGGAGGATTTTAGTCTGATTATACATTAAAAACTTTCCTCTCCAAAGAAACTCAAAGATCAGAGACATTTTCTTTCAAGTATTAGACTGAAATTTGAACGCTCCTGCTGCTTATTACAAACTGCTTCTGCAAGGCACTGTGGAACTCTTAGACTTGATACTTTTATTGTTAGAATTGTTTTCTTTTCTCTATAAATCCCAGCATTTCGCCTCCATACCCTTCTTTTTTATGGAAATATTGTTAGGGAAGTTTTAGTCACAGCTTGAGCAGGATGCACAGTCACAAGCCACTGCTGTGGGTGCATTAACAGGACTATGAGAATCACAACCAAACACAAAATAAATGACATGTTTGTCCTTCAGCTGGGTGAAAATGGGAATGCAAAGTCTAGAGTCTTATTTTTCCTGATCCCCACGATTCTCTAATCTTATCAAATATACATTCCCATATTCCAAGGCAGCCTGATAAAGCAGCTTGCTAGAAATAAGTTGCATTAGATTGTGTAGAGCACATTTTCCTAGGAAATCCAATTTCACAATTGTGTTCTGGTGACATTTAGCCATTGCTTAGTGCAGCAAGGGCTCCTTGGATATTTGAAACACTGAGCCCTGTGGCAGCAGGAGCAGGGCAGGGATTGTCCCCTGTGCCACCACAGGGACATCGAGGGCTGAGTCCAGCTCTGGGTCCTCACTCCAGGAGAGCCCTGGAGGGGTTGGAGGTGGCCAGGGCAGGGAAAGGAGCTGGGAAGGGTCTGGAGAACTCCTGAGGGGGCTGGGAAAGGGCTCAGCCTGGAGAAAAGGAGGCTCAGGGGTGACAGCAGCAGGAATTTCCCCATGGAAAGGGTGCTCAGGGATTGGAACTGCCCAGGGAGGTTTGGAGTGCCCATCCCTGGAGGTGTCCAGGGAATTCCTGGAGGTGGCACTCAGAGCTCTGGGCTGGGGACAGGGTGGGGATGGGGAACAGTCACAAGGTGGACTCCATGGTTGTGGGGGGCTTTTCCAACCTCAGTGATCCCGTCCATCCCATTCCCCAGACCCCACTCTTTCCTGGGGATGCAGCCTGGCCTTACAGCCTGCTCCTCCTCACCCTCTGGAGGCAGGGAAAGGATCACTCCCCACCAAAGCCCAGACTCCCAGCAAATCCCAGCTTCCCAGGAGCTGCCTGGCCATGGCACAGCTGCAGAGGGAGCCGTGGCTGTCCCTGTTTGTCTGGGAGTGGAGGTGCCTCCAGGTCCATAAATCTGTATGCAGTAGTAGGGGTTCTCTAACAGCAATTCATTTTAATTATGTGAGACATAAAAAGACCACCTACAGATGAGACAATACAGCTGTAAGATTCTCAAGGTTACTGTGGGGAATACTTCATAACTGAAGTATGTTTTCCCCAAGGAATTCGACTACCATTTGATTTAATTTTTAATTTTTACATTTTAATCAAAAATAGATCAAATGGTGGTGTTCTCCCCTGGGAACCATACTTCAGATATGAAGCAGTCCATGTTCCTTTTAAATATGTAAAGCTGCCATTTATGTATAACTCATGAATGACACCCTGTGTTGTAAGCATAATATCACGCGGCGATTTCGGGATTGTTGCAGTAACACCACGGTAATCACACACAAACATCCCCCAGCTGCCTCCACAGAGCCAGCAGCACCCCAGGGACACCCTGGCAGCTCACCCAGCCCATCCTGAGGGTCACAAGCAGCCCCACGGATGGAGGGTGTGCTCGTGGAGGTGGTGCTGATCCCGTGTCCCGTGGGATGGAGAGCCCAGAGAGGAGTTGGGCTTGGGAACTCATGGTCAGGAGCCCAGATTGGAACATCAGAGCCAAGAACAATGAGCTCTGGGCTTGGGAGAAGGCTGGAGAGGGACTGCGGATAAGGGCTGGAGGGACAGGACACAGGGAATGGCTTCCCAGTGGCAGAGGGCAGGGCTGGATGGGATTTTGGGCAGGAATTGTTCCCTGGGAGGGTGGGCAGGCCCTGGCACAGGGTGCCCAGAGCAGCTGGGGCTGCCCCTGGATCCCTGGCAGTGCCCAAGGCCAGGCTGGACATTGGGGCTGGGAGCAGCCTGGGACAGTGGGAGGTGTCCCTGCCATGGCAGGGGTGGGATGGATGAGCTTTAATGCCCCTTCCCACCCAAACCAGTCTGAGATTCTGTGACAGGAAACAGCCTCAGGCTGGGCCAGGAGAGGCTCAAGTTGGATATTGGGAAAATTCCTTCCTGGAAAGGTTTGTCCAGTTCTGGCACAGCTGCCCAGGGCAGGGGTGAGTGTCCATCCCTGGAGGGATTTCACAGCCCTGTGGAGGTGGCACTTGGGGACGTGGGGCAGAGGTGGCCTGGGCAGTGCTGGGATGGTTGGACTCAGGGGGCTCAGAGAGCTTTTCCAACCTCAACAATTCTGTGATTCTGTTGGGTCTTCCTGGGATTTTTTCTTTTTCTGTGCTTTTAAACATTGTGGCCAACGATCTTCTTGCTTCCTTGAGAAGAGCTGGGAACAACTCAGGAAGGGAGAGGAATGGCTGAGCCCTGATGTCCCCGGGACTGGGGGAGCCGATGGATCCCTGGCCAAGCCCCTTGTCACCCCTGGGAAAGGTGGGAGAGAAGGAACAGCTGCTGCAGCCTCCCAGCTCTGCCTGAGCAGCTCAAACCTCAGGAAAAGCCACCCTGGGCAAAGCTCCATCCCTGCTCCTGCTCACAGCACCACGTCCAGCTCTGCGTGGACACCAGGCATCCCGAGTGGAAGTTTGATGTGGGAGAAGACGCCCAGATGTGAGTGTTAATTTGCTAATTAGAGGCAGTAATCAAGGCAAAGCCAGCGTTATTTATGTGTGACTATGAATCTGCTAACACAGGGTACCACATCAGGTTCCCAGGAGAGCTGCTGAGGTTTTAAGCAACTAATTTAGACATAAACACCACGGATTTTAAATCTGCTCAATAAATTATAATATTTGAAAGAAACAAAAATAAATTTAAATATATTAACTGTATTCATTTCATCATGTAAGTCTTGGCTTGTCAGATCCAGGTCGCCTTTAAACCCCACTTATGTCAATATTTTGATTTTCCATCTTTTTTTGGCAGTCAAGATGCCAAATGGACCTGTAATTACCACCAAATTAAGCAACTAAACCTACTACAAAGATTTTACATGACATAAATAAAATATTTCTTCTCCTCTCAGAGGTTTTATTTACCTTTATTCCTCAGTGTCCATGGAATAACACACACAGACAATTCCACGCTGCAGCCCAAGTGGTGTTTAATGTTTCTGCTTTTGCAAGGAACAATTTACAAAATACAAAGTTAAAAATATCAATTAGATCCTTTTAACCTGAATTAAAACCAGGCCAGGGGCCTTTCTCTCTATGTACAGGTAAATAAAGCAGCACTCTGGTTGTTCTGTGTACAAACCCCAGCAGCAGGAAATAGAAAGATTATTTATTTTTTCATCAAGAAAACAAAATTTCAGAGTTCTGCAAGGCATACAGAAATAATTCTGTGGTTCCACTGCAGATTTGACACAAATCTGCTTTAAAGGAATATTCACTGTCCCAGGCTGTGCCAGCTTTATGATCCTGGAAAATCCCAAAATAAATTACAAACGCATCTATTTAAAAAAATATCCCTATTAAAAGCCTTCACTGGAGCAGACAATTAAACCCCATTTTGTTTCCAGCCTGGCTGATTTATAAAAGCTCAACTCAGTGCTAGCTGCAACTCCACACACAACATGGGAAGGGTTCTAGGACTGCAAGAATCCTTTGCCTGAGGATTTTGCAGCCTGATAACCCCCAAAATTAACCTTTAAGAGGTTAACTAACCTGGCATTAGGTTTGTGCCAATAAAAGCCTGCTGGATGATGAGGTCAAGCCTTTTTAAACACATTTTTTTGGGGATTTAAATGTAAGCTTCAATGGGATTTTTCCTGGCCTTCACAGCTGTAAAGCCACTTAAAAACTAAAATTTGGGTCCTCCCATTCCTGCCTGTGGCCCTGTACAAGGAGCATTTTCCAAAGGAGCATTTTCCAAGGGAGTCAGGACAGCTGGGAAAACCTTTGGAATCAACACAACCTCTGGCCCAGTCCCAGGTGGAGCCTGGGCCCAAGGCCAGCTCAACTTAACCAGTCTAAAACATTCAATCAGCCTTTTCTTGTCCTTTTTAAACAGATCCTGAGCTACCTAAACATTAAATCAGCCTTTTCTTATCCTTTTTAAAGGTATTCTGAGCGAGCTAAAAATTAAATCAGCCTTTTTTTTTTTGTCCTTTTTAAACAAATCCTGAGCTACCCGAGGAGCAGGAGCATTTTGAAGAGGTGTGAAACTGCAGATCATTGTGCCCTGAGTGGCAGCAGGGCAGGGTGGCTGTGCTGAGCCAGGCAGGGCAGTGCAGGATCCAGGAGCCAGCTGCACCCTCAGGATTCCAGCAGGAGCTGCTCCTCGGCCTCCTGCCCATTCCTAGAAGCCCAGGATGTGGCTGAAGTGGCCCTGCAATGACAAAAGTCCAGGTCACCACAAAGGAGCTCAGTCTTAGTTTTCCAATTTAATTTAAATCACTAACTAGCACCAAAAATATTCCCCCTTTTTTTTTTTTTTCCTCCAGGGATCAGTGGACACCTAAAAAGCCTGGATATAAAGAGACTGATTTGACCATGACTGAATTTTGAAGTTAGTTTTGCACACAAAGTTAAAATACACCCCTAGAGAACACAACTGAGGCCATTTTAGCATCATTCTTGAACACCTCTTCTCCCATTAAATGTCTAAAGGTTTTAAGGATAGAACAGAAATTTACCCTTTGGGTGGCAACTTTTATTTTAAACTCAAGTCTGCATTTGTTTATACTTAAATTCTATATTTATATTGTTTATTTGTATTTTTGTCTGCTTTTATATTCATTTTCCATTTGCTGTCTCTGCTTACAGAACTCTCAGTAATACTTTTAGAACCAAAAAAAACCCTGTAATTATCAGGTAACAGAAAAATCTCCCCAGTGATGGTGATGTTCTTCCTGCCACAAATCCAACCTGGTTTCCCTCTAATTAACACCACTTGATTATTCCTCCTCTTCCATACTCTCAGTATCAGTTTTTTATTATTTTAAGGAGATAATTTACTATTATAACTGCTACCAAATTCATTTATTTTTATTATCTGTTACATTCCTGGCCAAAACAATCCCTTCTCTGAAGACACTACAATGAAAGCCAGTCAGAAACATATTTAAAATCAAAAACAAATTAAAAAAACTTGCTTTGAGCAAAGCATTTTCTATTTCAGCTCCACAATCTGAAATTAATTAAGGAAAAAGTTTAGTGGGAAGCTCTACAAGGCCTCCGGATTTTTGTTGTTCTACTCTGAGTTTTTAAATTGAAAGCACAGAACACTGAAAATACAAAAAAAATCTTTAATTTTGAGATACCAGATGTTTTCCTTGTTCCTTCCAGCTGCCACTGCAAAGCATTTAAAGGTGAATAGAACAGATCCCAAAGAGCCCCAGACTTCCACAGATAAATGTTCTAGAAGAGGTGAATGTCACCCCCTCCAGTTCGTATCTCAAATTCATGATCAGACCACAATTAAAAGCCTGTCAGGCTGAAATGGGGTCATTTTATTCTGTTATTATTTGGAATGGAGATATTGGTACCTGATAATCCCCAGTGAAGTGGTCACTGACACAGAAGAATTTTAGGAACTCTGCTATCCCTGTAATTCTGGAATGCTACAGAACTTATGTTCCAGTTTGGGATTTAATCCCCAAATATTCCTTTCTTTTTTTGGGTTTTAATCCCTGAGATGTTCTCCAGAAAGAAGAGATGTGTGGGAAATTCCAACTGGTGATCCACACAGAGTGGTTTCCATATTCCCACAGGCAGCCCTGGCTCTGGTTCCCACTTTCATTTTAAAGATGACCAAAACTAATTAACACAATCAGTGTCTGTCCAGTCACAGCTCCTGATGGAAACTCTGCCTTTAATTCCATAAATCAGAGGTTTTGCTAAGAACATCCAGCATTTCCTCACACTTCTCCTCTGTAGCTCTGAAGGAGCAACATTTTTGGGCTGTAGTTACTCCTTAGAAAGGAAATATCCAATTACAGAAAAAAAATAGGAGACAGAATGAGATTCCTGAGTATTTTGTTATGATCCAGTATATCAAGGACAACTAAAATTAGGGTATAGGAAGTGTTATGTTATTGTTTGCTTCCATTACTTCCCAAATTCTGCTTTTTAGAGGGAAATTGTGAAAAATGTGTTGAGAACCTCCAGATTTTCCAGCTGCTGCTAGAAACATTAATTTGTGCTCTGCTGAAATGCTAAATCCATCTCCTTTTTTATAAATTTCCATGCTTTATTCCTGAGCAATGCAACTGTGGGAGTTATTAATTTTATGATCTAATAGTGGAGAACAAGTCCCAGTCTTTTTTGTCCCAAAAAGCAGATTCCCACACTTACAGATTCTCCAGCAACACATCTTGGACAAGGCTGGGAAGTGCCTTTGCTCCCATGATTTTCCAAAATCTGAGGAACAAAACCAGACACAAATCCATAAAAAAAAAAAAAAATTTAAAAAAGAGGGCAATTATCAGCAGTTTTATTACAAAATGTATTTGAAAAGTGATCTCGTAACAAACACGTGGACAGTGGGAACTTACCATGGAATTCTGCTTTGTCTTTGCAGCCCAGGGAGCAGAGTCAGGGAGGAATTTCTGCCTGGAATCCAGGTCCATGGCACAGTCCATGAGCTGGGCACCAGGCTCCCGTGGGATGGTGTCCCTCAGTCTGCACAGGCGCTTCTGGAAGCACCAAAAGCTTGGTAAATTTTGATTTACACTGAAGCACAGCGCCCAAACCTTCAGGATCCTCCTCCCAAGGATCCCACACCCACTGGGAAGAACACCAAGTTCACAATGGACTATGAGGCATTAGGACAAGACCCCAAGATTTTGGATTTCCCACTGCACATCATGCTGGGAGAACTGGGAATTCTGTATCCCACACCTCTCTGTGCCTCAGTTCCATGAATTCCCACTGGGAAAAGGCATCCTTCAGCCTCCACCAGAGCAGGAGCTGGGATGGTGTTTAGCCAAGGAGCAGAGCAGGGGGGTTGTTTGGAATGAATCAAATCCAGGAAACAGGAGGAGAAGCCTTCAGCCCAGTCAGGCAGGGATGGGAACATCCTTGGAGAAGGGGTTTGTGCCTTTCCCTGAACACTGGCACCTCTTCCCAGCTTTCCAGAGCCACAGAATCCATTCACTTCCCAGACCTGAAGCTCTGCCTGGAGCTCTGCCCAGGGCTGAGTGATGGCTGGATGTCCTGGGAGCCAAAGGGCTGAGCTGAGTCCTCACAGTGCTGAGTGACCCCTCACAAGATCAGGGGCTCCCAGAAATACTGCTCGGAGCACCACATGGAGAACTGGGAAGGTTTAACTGTAAATCCATGGAAAACACCAACTGGAGACCTTCAGAAAAATACCCCTGGCCTGTGACTGCCCATGGAGAGGGAGGATAATCCAAATCCCAGGGCTCCTTGGAATTGCAGCATCAAATTAACACTATAATGGGAATTCAAAACTTACGGTCTGAATCCCAAAGAGATACTCACACACTTGGGACACTTTTTCCCAAACAAACTTTGTTTAAGGAATCCCAACATCCCATCTCTTTCTCCAGCACGTGATTTCCCAGGAAAATGATGTGCTGGCAGAGACTACTGAAGCACAGAAACTAAATTTAAAGTTGGAATAAGTTATGAAAAACCAGAAATGGGTCAGTCCACCAGGAATCTTGGTGGGAAACAGCTGAGATGGGATCACCAGGAAGGAAGGCAGGATATCAGGGTGGGAAGGGAATCCAAAAGTGAAATATGTATTGTAGTAAGGAAGGGAATAACAGGATAAAGGTCTGAGAAGGCCCTCCAAAGAGAGCTTGCCTGCCCCTGGGAAAACATCCTCCTGCCTTTGCTGCTGGAGAACTCCTCCTTCATTCCAGGGAACGGCAAAGTGGTGCCACAGAAAACTGGGAAGGTGTGGGAGAGGAGGGGGAAAGGGAAAAATTACTGGATGCCACACATCAGAAGGAATTTGGTTGATTAAAAATAAACTCTAGGCATTGTTTTGAGGGCTTTAAGGTGCTTGGCATCCCTGGCATCAGTGTCAGGAATTCAGCACATGGAGGAGACAAACTCCTCACACCGATGCCAAGGCAACCTGGGGGAGTTCCTTCCTCCAGGAAGATTTCAGTCTCTGCAATTCTGTCTTAGGGAAGAAGCAATCACTGCATCAACCCTGCCTGTGCAGGGAACACCGTGCAGGATCCAGGGAGCCCGTGATTGATAAGGATCAATGAGCTCCCTGAAGGCAGGCAGGGATTGCATCCAACCCACTGCCTGCCTTAGGGAATGATCCACTCCACCCAGCTGGGAAATGAGCTGGAAACAAGCAACAGGCAGGGAACAGACCCTTCTGCAGGGAAGTCACTCTCACTTTCTCATCCAGCTGCAAAATCCTGGAAAATCCCACTTCTTTTCACTGATGCTGACAGGATAAAGAGCTCACAGATGAAACCAAACTGCTGCAGAACTCAGCTCCACTGACCAACCAGCCCAAATGCAAGAGGAAGGAGCTGGAGGAAAAGCACTGGTGGTTTGTTGGGGTATTTTTGGTAAAACTTTTTTAAGATTTCCTCCAAGTTTAGTATGTTCTTGTCATGCAGTTTCTGCTTTTTTACCCCATTTTTAAAGCCAGGCTGCCTCCTGGTTGGGGTTGCACCAACCAGGTCTAACACAGGTCTCCACACAGCCCAGCTTTCCTCGGATTCCCCATGGAATGACATGGAATCCCTGGGGAGATGCTCCTTGCTCTTAGGGCCCTGCTCCCCATGTTTGGGAAAGCAGAGGGAATGTGAGATCCATGCAGAGCCACATGGAAACTCCACCTGAAGCTCAATCCAAACCAAGGCACACTGGGAGCTCTGGCCTTGAAAATCTGATTCTCCTCTAAGTCCAAATGTCTTAAAATCCAACTTTCCAACCCAAACCAGTCTGCGATTCCCATTCCTCTCTGTCACCTCGGAGCCAGGAGAGCAGAAATAGATGGAATTAGAGAGGCTGCCTGGTAAAGAGGGTTTCAGCCAGAAAGAAAGAAAAAAAAATTAAAAAAGTTAAAAGAAAAAAGGAACAAAAAAAGGGGGGGAAAGGGAAAGAAAAAAGGGGGGAGAAAAAGGAAAGGAAAGGAAAGGAAAGGAAAGGAAAGGAAAGGTAAGGAAAGGAAAGGAAAGGAAAGGAAAGGAAAGGAAAAGAAAAAAGGAAAACAGTAATTAAAAAGAGATGAAGGGAAATGGAGAAAAAGGGGGAAAACGAAAAATTCAAAAGGAAAAGCGAAAAGGAATAAAGAAATAAAAAAAATAAAAAGGAAAACGGGGGAAAAGAAAACGGGGAGCAGAAAACGCGGAAACAGAAACGATGGGGGGAAAAAAAACCGAAACAAACCAGCCCAAAGCCAGTTGAGCTCAACGCCCGCCCCGGCCGTGCCCGCTCCCGAGCCGGCACCACCCGCGACAGCCGCGACACGGCCCGGGGGGACAAGGGGACCCGGCCCTGCCCGGAGCCCCGCTCCCATTCCGATTCCTATTCCTATACCTGTTCCTATTCCTATTCCCGTTCCCGCTCCCTTTCCCGTGCCCCACTCACGCATTCCGGCTCCCCGGCTGCCCCCGGGCCCAGCGCCCCGCGCCGGCCCCTCACGGACACCGCGGCCATGGCGGCACCGCCACCGCGCCGGGACCCGCCCCGGGACCGCCTCTGAACCGGGACCGCCCCTGGATCCGCCCCTGGAACCTCCACCCGGCACCCGGCACCGCGATCCGCCGCTGCAGCCTCCCCGTGCGGCCGCCTGGGCATCGGGAGCGGGGCCCACGGAGGGGCCGCATCCCCGGCGCAGCGCTGAGCCCGGCACCGTCCGGATCACGGAATATCCGCGCTTGGAAGGGACCTCAAACCTCCTCCAGTGCCACCCCTGCCATGGCAGGGACACCTCCCACTGTCCCAGGCTGCTCCCAGCCCCAATGTCCAGCCTGGCCTTGGGCACTGCCAGGGATCCAGGGGCAGCCCCAGCTGCTCGGGGCACCCTGTGCCAGGGCCTGCCCACCCTGCCAGGGAACAATTCCTGCCCAAGATCCCATCCAGCCCTGCCCTCTGGCACTGGGAAGCCATTCCCTGGCTCCTGTCCCTCCAGTCCTTGTCCCCAGTCCCTCTGCAGCTCTTTTCTCATCTCTTTCACACGCCAGAAGGTCACAATGAGGTCACCCCGGATCCTTGTCCAGGCTGAAGAATCCCAACAATCCCAGCCTTTCCTCACAGGGGAGAAGCTCCATCCCTCTCTAACAAAACACTGCTGGTCTTCCCAGCTTTGCTGCACCGAGCACTTTTGCAGGGGAGAACACGGATTATTCCCTGGCATTCATTCCTTCTGGAGCTCACTCTTCACTCGGATCCAGCTGTACTGCCAGGATGTGCTCCGTCACATTCCCCAGGCCCGAGGGTCTATCACAAAAGATAATCCACAGGCTCTTCTGGTTTTTCTTTTTTCATTTTAGCACTTGCCATGCCTGATAGCAGAATAACCAAAATCCAGGTAATCCAGTTTGCAAAACATCCCAAGTCACTGCAGCGCTGGGACCAAACCCAAACCCCGTCACATCAAATCAGATTTATTGAAATAGGAGAATATTACAGTGACATTTTGACCGGTTTCAAGTCTGACTCTGTGAAGCCCCCAGACCAGCTGTCAGCCTCATCACAGGGCATCACCTGGCACGTGCCAGGTTAATTTGTCCCTCTGCCTGTTCCATCCCGAGTCCTTGAAGCTTCGCTGGGACGCTGCTGCCAAGGCTCCATATGGGATCCCAGAAATACGGCCGGAGGGGAGGGAGATGTAGCTCTCGTGTGTCTCCGTGGGCCTATCCATTTGGAGCAGCAATCCTCATCTCTCCCTTCCCAGGGAACCTGGAAAAGGTCTCGTGAACCTCTTTGGAGGCTGAGGGTTTGATTTATGGGGCAGAGCTGGAGCTGACATCGGCCACGGAGGGAAGAGATTTATTTCCAGGGGTTCCATCTGTCCCACGCCTCACTCCCGGCACTGAGCCTTGGCCGACAGCACGGAGGGGCTCAGCCCTCCATCCCATAATGCCTGGAGCCAGACCCTTGGGATTCCCTCTGCTGAATTCCTCCACATCCAAAATCCAGCTCTATTTGCTGGGAACTCATCGGGAATGGCACCGAAACACGGAACAGAACCCTGAACCCAAGAGCGAGTCCGTCCACAGCAGCAGCAATTCCAGCCTTTTCCGTGGAAGCCTGGCTTTAATCCAGTGGGAACATCCACAGCAAGAATCCATCTGCTGGGGAACTCCAAAGGCAAAAGGATTTCCCACTGGAAAATAGATTTTTTTGTGGAATTCCCTCACTAATGGCACAGCTTGGTGTCCGCTCGTCCCAGCCAGGTCTTTTCCATGTTATTCCGTGTGGGATTTTATTTGCTAACGAGCCGGAATCTAAAATAAAATTAGGCAGTCTGTGGGGCTTATTGACAACACAGGAATTCAGGATTGAAACAAAATTATTTTCTTCAAAACAAATATTTTATGGGGGAAAATACCCACTTTTTTCCCTTGTTTCATGAAACAGCAACAGTAATTTTTAGAAGCTCTGAAACTCAGCAAAACAGGGGATAGAATCCCAAATATGCTTTTCCTAAAGGTTGGAATTTCTGATTATGCCACTGGGTTTCTGTCAGGTTAAAATGTCAGAGAAAAAAACAGAATTAGACTCTCTTTTCCCCACTCACACAGTTTATATCAACTAGAAGGTATTTATGGAAAACATGTAGTTTAATATCTTTCTCTGTGTTTTCTTCAGAAGTATTTTAGTCTATAGGAAAAGACAATAAATGGAGATATTAATATTTTTTTTGCATTATTTTGCTTTTTGAGAATTCAGATAAAACATCGTTGATTCACGTGTCAAAATTCTACATGGAATTTATCTCAATACTAAAATTTCAGGCTGTTTCATGACCATCTTTTACCAGCACGGAGATCAGAGTGTTTTGGATTCATTTTTTGTCTCTTCCTGCATCAGGAGGATTATTGGACAGACCAAAATAAAATATTCACTGTTCTTATCCACACTGCAGTTCCCAGCACCGGGGTAATCCTGGTTCCAGATTTATGGGCAGCATTTGAGAATTTCGTTTCACCATGACAACATCTCAGGTTCTTTTCCATGGAATATCCTGGCAAACACAAAGAAAAATGAGAACTTGTCATCCTGAGCAGCAGCCTGAAACTCCAGAGGGTCATTGGCTCTGATGGACATCAGTGACCAGTGGGGTCCCCCAGGGACTGTACTGACACTGAGGACACCCGAGGGCATCGAGGCACCGCTGGCACCTCGGCAGGTGACACCAGGCTGGGGGTGCAGTGACCCCCCTGAAGGACGGGATGACATCCAGGGGGAGCTGGACAAGATCCAGGAGTGCCCTGGAGTCAGGCTGGGAGAGCTGGGAATGTTCACCCGGAGAGGAAAAGGCTCCAGGGAGAGCTCAGAGCCCCTTGCAGGGCCTAAAGGGGCTCCAGGAGAGCTGGAGAGGGACTGGGGACAAGGGCTGGAGGGACAGGACACAGGGAATGGCTTTAAACTGAAAGTGGGGAGATTTAGATGGGAAATTGGGCAGGAATTGTTCCCTGGGAGGGTGGGCAGGCCCTGGCATAGGGTGCCCAGAGCAGCTGGGGCTGCCTCTGGATCCCTGGCAGGGTTATCCCACACAGGTTCCTTTCCCAGTGTGGAGGACCCCGATTCCCACACAGAGTTATGGGATTTATTCCCAGCTCTGCACTCACTGGGGACTGGGTGGCAGATCCCAAAGCCAGCACACGGGTCCAAAACTTGTCACTGTTTCTACATTTCACCAGACAAAGGCATTAACATCCACTGGCTGCAAGTTGCACAGTTCCCTTATTAATTAGCTTTGTGTCTTCTCATTAATGGCTCTCTTGCTTCTCTTGCTGATTCCCAGTGTTACTCTGCTTTTGGGTCAGGGGTTTCTTGGGTTGGTTCACCATCTGCTCCTTCTGGATTTCCTTCTTTCCCAGTGGGAGCTGATACAGCACAGCTGGCCAGTTTTTGTCAGCTTCTTCCTTATCTTGAGAGTTCTGCCAAATGTCCTCGTGGCCTGTAAATCCTGCATTCAGTGGGAATCACTGGGAATCCTCCCGTTGGGCTGGGACCACGGGAACACGTCCAGCCCTGAATCAGAACACGGCAATCCCACATTTGTCATTCCAACAGCTGGAAATCACAGCCGCAAATCACCCAGAGGTCATTCCAACGATTAAACGGGGATTAAATCGCCCTCCTCGCTGGTTGACAGTGACAGAGATGGAACAGCCCACAGGAGCCTTTGTGAGGAGAGAGTTACACGCTGCACACTGCGGGGGCTCAGCGGCGTTCCGGGTTGGGCTGGCTGGGACCGCAGCATCCCGGGGCGGGGTCAGTGACCGCAGCATCCCGGGGCGGGGTCAGTGACCGCAGCATCCCGGGGCGGGGTCAGTGACCGCAGCATCCCGGGGCGGGGTCAGTGACCGCAGCATCCCGGTGCGGGGTCAGTGACTGCAGCATCCCGG
>VXAC01002034.1:53253-73497 GCA_013399225.1 Rhipidura dahli
AATGCCATTTCTCCCCCAGCAATGCCATTTTCCCCCCCAGCAGTGCCATTTTCCCCCCAGCAATGCCATTTTCCCCCGGGAATGCCATTTCTCCCCCAGCAATGCCCTGTCTCCCCAGGTCCCTGGTGGTTGTGCACTTCATGGCGCCGTGGGCCCCGCAGTGCGCGCAGATGAACGAGGTGATGGCAGCGCTGGCCCGGGAGCACAGCCACGTCACCTTCGTGCAGGTGAGGGCACAGCAGCGCCCTGGGGGGAAGGAAAATGTCCCAAACCAGGGGGGAGGTTCCTCTTGGAGTGCCTGTGGCACTCATTTCAATGCCCCCTCTCACAGCTGTTATCCCAGAGGGGCTGCTGCCCCCAGGGATGGGATCACACAGGGAATCCTTTGGGGTGGGAAGGGATCCCAAAGCCCACCCAGTGCCACCCCTGCCATGGCAGGGTCACCCCCACTGTGCCAGGCTGCTGGAGATCTTCCTGCATCTCAGTTTTCCAAGAGGTTTCCTGTGGCACTAAAATGAAAGGTGAATTCAGCCCCTCCAACCCTGTCACTCTGCCCATCCCTCTGAGATCCAGGGGGAAGGAAAAAACACCTCACTCATCCACATGCTGTTGGCTTTAAACCAAATTTCTCTCCTTAATGAGACACTTGTGGCATGATGAGGGCAGGGAGTAATGGGATAGCCAACTGTGTGTGAGTATTTTAATTTGATTTCTTACAGCCTTTAGGTTGTGTGTGTATGTGGGTTTTTTTTAATGATTCCTCTCAGTTGGTATTTGTAAAATAGGGCAGAATTATTTTAATGGTATTTTATGACTTAGAACTTCAAAAGACTAATTTTCAACATACTGCAAATTCAAGAAGCTTAGATTTATCTAGAGTTATGTAGCTGTTAGTCAGCCCAACAAAGTCTGAGATCTCTCAGTTGCCTTTTTATTATTCATATATTATTTATTTATGACTTTTAATTATTCAGCTGTAATTTATTTTTTAATAACAAGGTTCCGAAGTCATCCAGGGCTGTAAAACCAAGATAGTGGCACATCCTTCCCCCTATTCCCCTCCTCCCAGTATTAACTGGTATTCTTGCTTGGAGGAAATAACCAGTTGAAAATTCTTGTGTGAATTTTATTGATATATTTTTTTGTGGGGGTGGGGAGGAGCTCCTTGAGAGGAATATATTTGATTTTGGCAGCTCTTTGTGGGATTTTTGTATTCCAGAATATCCAGCCTGTCTTTGGATTGGCAGGAACCTGTTACCTCCTCAGATGTTTGGTTGAAATGAGTGTGTTTATATCCCACAACATTTCAAAACAACATTTTGGGAAGCTGTGCCAATAAGAGCAAGTTCCTGAAATATAAACTTAAATCTGCTATGTGAACCCCACCAGGGTGGAGCATAAGTATCTGAGCAGGAAGTTTTACTGGGAAAGAAAATGAGTGTTAGAGTTGGAAGTCATCATTTGCCCCTGGAAAAAGAATCAATAACAGGAATTAACCATTCTCTTTCAATTATAAATAAGCTTTCAGTTCAGTTTCAGTTGATTGTAAGGTTTCATTTTTTAGCTGTAGTTTCTCAGTTGGTTCTGTTGGAGTGGTGATTTGCAGGAGGAGGCTTGGGCTCAGTTTTGATGCTCCAGCTTTGCCTCTGCAATTAGTGGGTTCATTAAGAGCCTCTGTAGCTGGGGCAGCTCAGAATCAGAGCCAACAAAGAGAAATTTTTGTAGCAAATCCCTACAGGATGGAAGTGGGAGCAGTAACCCCAAGGTGGGCACTCAGCAGCCCTGCAGGAGTTAAAAATCAAGTTCAGCAGCCATCAGCTGGAGGAACAGCTCCTTTTCCCTGCCCAGTGTGCAGGAGCTGCAGGTGTCAGGGGTGATGTAGAGCCCCCCAAAGAGCAAACAGCCAGCACTGCTGGGGGCACAGAGGACCCTCTGTGGTCCTGACATAACTGGGGGCAGTGATTTATGGGTTGCAATATAGCAGCAGCTGCATAGGATTGAGAATTTACTAGGTCAGTAGTGCACCAGGAATTTTATTGGCAGCCTCCAGGCATCTTTTGAAATGTGCAACAAAATAAAAACTTCTGAACCTGTTTGGACACCGCGGAGGTTCAGTGGGTGCCACGCCAGCCCAGAGAGTCTCATTTAGATGCAAATGTCTCCCAAACTTCAGCAGCACATCCTGTTTAAATGTATAAAATGCCAAGGAGAACATTCCAGGCAGGATTGACACCCACAGTGAAACTTTAAAGAAGATTATGAAAATAATCTGGGTTTTTTTTGGTTTGGTTTTTAGCTGGAAGCTGAGGCTGTGCCTGAAGTGTCTGAAAAATATGGAATTAGTTCTGTTCCAACGTTCTTGTTCTTTAAGGTAAGAGGCAGTGGATTTAAGAGGAAATGAATTTAAGAGAAAATGGATTTAAGAGAAAATAGAATCCATGTGGACTCTTAATATTTATACTTCTGTAATACTCTGCCAGAACCTTAAGAACTTTCTCGGCAAGGAAACACCTCTGTAACTGATTGAAGTGTATCCAGTGGAACCTACAAATGGAGATAGAAGTGGTTTTTGCACTTGATGTGGAATATTTCAGGGCTTCCTTAATTGCTTGGGGATTCATACATAGTTGTTATTTTAGTTGTCGAAAAATTTACAGCGATGTTTCTTTGTGTTGTAGTTGGACAAAATAAGTCATAGTAAATACAAGTATATAAAAGTAATAATAGAAATCATGGAAACAGAAGTAACAGTTTTGTTTGGGTGCTGCTTGCCTGTGGTGATGAAACTGATAATGATTTTGTTAACAAGTGTTTCCCCAGGCAGATTAAAGAGGTGCAAGCCTGGCAATCCGCGCTCTCCCCCAAAAGCTGCCCCTGCCAGGGCGGGTGTGCTGCACCTCCAGCACGGTGCAGGCTGAGGGCTGAAGGCTTGGGTGGGGTTTTTTCCATGCAGAATTCCCAGAAGGTGGACAGGCTGGACGGTGCCCACGCTCCAGAGCTGACGCAGAAGGTGCAGCGGCACGCGGCCGGCACTGCCCCCGCGCCCAGCTCCGGGGACTCGGCCAAGGAGGAGCTGCACGCCCGCCTCAAGAAGCTCATCAACGCTGCCCCCTGCATGCTCTTCATGAAAGGCTCTCCCAAGGAGCCCCGCTGTGGTGAGCATCTCCTGGCACTCCTGGCTGCTTTGGCAGAGTTTTCCCCATTGGCTCTGCTTTGGGGGTTTCATCCCCACAGCGCCGTGCTCACCCCGTGTTGGTGGGAGCATTGGCCCAGCATGGCACCAGCTTGGCATGGTGGTACAGAGCTGCTGGGGGAGCAGTTAAATTTGGGAGTGAACTCATGGATGAGGGGCTTTCTGAGGAAAATGGGATGGGTGATGTTATCCCTGGGCTGGGACACTCTCCTGGTGGAGCTTGGTTTGTTCCTGGCATGGACGGGGCTTGGAGCAGCCTTGCTGGTGGGAGCTGGCCCTGCCTGTGGTGGAACAGGTTTGGATTCCAAGCTCCCTTCCCACCCAAAGCAGTCCATGATCCATGATGATTCCATTCCATCCCCGTGCTTCTGCTACAGGGGAAATGCTTAAAGGTGAAGATAATTTTGACTTTTATCTGTTTTGATGCAAAAAAGACTTGCTGGGGCCCTTAGTTCAGTTGGCAAGTGGAGGAGACCTTATCCAGCAGGGATTTGGGGATTTTAGTGCACTTCTGGGCATTTTTTTCCTTGGAAAAGGCAGCTGAGCAGAGCATGGAATAAGGCCCCAGCTGTGGGTGGTTCCTGCAGGTGCTGTGTTATTTCAGTGCATTTATTTGGTAATACTGGGGTTTATTTGGTTGGTTTTGTTTATTTGCCTCTCATTTATTGACTCTCATTTATTAAGGGTCCTTTTGTTGTTGTGGGATCTCTGATCAGCCAGACCTCACTTCATCCATTTTGCCAGCAATTTAATTATTCCTTGGCAGCCACTCCTGCAGAAATCCCACCCAGCTCTTTTGTTGTGGAAGTGTTGGGACACTTAATTCCAAATGAACCCACCCAGTCCATCCTCCTGCTCTGCATGGAATTGCCTACAGCTAAAATAAAGTTGGTTTTCCCCCCCTCCCCAGTTCCTGGCAGCAGGAGTGAGTTCAGACACTGGAATAACCAGCAGCACTGAGCCTGGAGGTGTTTGCTGATGAACTCCCAGGTGATGGGGAATTTCAGGATCCTCTCTCTCTCCAGACTCCACAGGAACTCCACACTGCAGCTGGAAAGGGAGGAAAAGCAACTTCAAAATGCTGCTGTTCACACTTCAGTTAAAATCCATCTTTCAGACCCTAGCAGCTGACACCAGAGGTGGTTCTGTGCTGCTACTTATGTTCCTTCCCCATGCAAACCTTGGGGTTTTATTCCTTTATCAAAGCCTTTAAGCATTGTCTCCCTCCCTCTGTTTTATTCAATATTTGTATAAAGGTTTTCATTTGCATAGCATTTGGTGGAATTCTTTGAGGGAATTGGAAGGATTGCAGAGGTGTGTGAATGCAAAGATAGAAAACCACATTATTATATTGATTTAGGGGCAAATTCTCCTGGATCCTCTCTGCAAACGATGTGATTGTGTTGTCTGGGAGGTGTAGAAAGATGACTCTAAATTCAATAATATTAAAATTTTCATAGCTACAGCTCTTTACAAATAATGTGACAATTTTCTTGGGGAAAAAGATGCTTAGTTACAAAAAGGGGGAAACTTTTCTCCTCAGGTTGGCCCTTGTAAACACATAAAATCTTGTTGTAAAATCAGAATATTCAGTGCTCAGTATCCTGCTGAGAGTGTTGCTATGAAAATCTGTCAGAAAGGAAAACAAAACACGGTGTGAAGGTGTCACAGGGGTAGTAAAACAGCATTGAATACTCAGGAGAATGTAAAGAATTCAAAAAATAAAAAGGAATTTGCCTTGTAGGTGAAGTAGGGAAGTAAAGTAAAACAACAGAAAATATTATAAAAGTCAAGTTTTTAAGCTAAACTAGTGAGAACAGCAATAAATAAATAAACAAACAGTAATAAATACCTGAGGAGAAATAAATGGGTTTTGCCTTTTTGTTGCTGCTGCAATGCAGACGGGCAGAGAAACCACACCAAGTCCAGGGTCAGGCAGAAATGGTGGCAAGGCTGGGTTAATGGCTTTTCCCAAGGTTTTTATGTGTTAGTTCTCAAAAAGTGAGTTAAATGGCATAAAGGAATTGGTTCTCTGGCCATCCACTCCTCGAGGGGATTGGCCACATTCTAAGACATCCATTCCCAAGTGTTTTTCCAGTTGGAGCCATAACAGTCTGGGAAAAACAATCTGCAGGTGTGAATATTTACAAAATTGGTGACTTTGTTTTAGAGAGCTTGCGTGGGAAAGACAAAATGCTGCAGAGAGCTGAAGATATTCACTGCTGAAGCTTTTCCAGCATCCACACCCACAAGCAAAATAAAATATGTTGCTTGAGGCCATTGATAAAGCAAAGAACAACCAGCAGAGCTCTTTAAATCACTTTGCAGGCGAGGGGGGCGAGCACAGCCAGGAGGAAGCCCTGTTTGAACCCCCTTTAATCCCCTTTTTTGGCCATGCAGGGTTCAGCAGGCAGATGGTGGAGATCCTGAACAAGCACGGCGTGGCCTTCAGCAGCTTCGACATCTTCTCTGACGAGGAGGTTCGGCAGGGGCTCAAAACCTACTCCAACTGGCCAACCTACCCACAGCTCTACGTGGCTGGGGAGCTCATCGGGGGCCTGGACATCATCAAGGTCACACACTGGGATTTTCTTACCTTTTTGGGTTGCCAGATATTGGCTTTTTCTTGCTTTTTCCATCTCATTTTTTTGGTTTTTCTTCCCTTATTCCCATCAGGAGCTCGAGGCATCTGGAGAGCTGGACACGATCTGCCCGAAGGCCCAGAAGCTGGAGGACAGGTGGGTGACAGCCTTAAGCTGTGCCAAGGGAATGCAGGAAGAAGAGGAAGGAGTTTTTTATAGAAAGAGTGTTAAAGTGCTGGAATATGTTGGAGTCCAGAGTGCAGGGAATACTTCTCTGCCTGTTTTGAAGGGTTCCACCCCCCTGGACAACACTGGTTTTGACCTTCATCCATGGAGAAAATTGCCAACCCTCTGGGAAGAATTAGAACCTACCCTGGTGTGAGCTGGGTGATTGAACATGATGGAAGATTGTCACAGGGTGAAAAATTTAGAGGTTTTGGGTTTGTTAATATAGTAAATAGATAAAAGTAAAAACTCCAAAAGGAGGAAAGTTGTTGTTCTCCAGACTTTCTCCTTCTAGCACTCCATATTCTGCAGCAGAAGTAGTTTAAGGTGGTTGGATAAAGAATCCCACAGTTCCTGTCTACGTGGCAGAGTGATTTACTGAATATTGGTGGAAAAGTAAAAGCATCTTTCATTTTAAGTTTTCACTGGATGATTTACCTTTGAAAGATGGTGTAATCTTGATAAAGTTTGGCTTTCCTGCATTCTCTGCTCTGTGCTGTGTCTGGGTCATGTCAGTGGCTCTGTTTCTCTGGTAAGACTCAATAAACTCTCTGGAAGCACAGAGCACTGAAGATCCTGTTTGTCTCTCTCCCCCACCCAGGGAGATGTAATTAAGGCACGGATATAATTAAGGCATGGATATAATTAGGGCACAGAAAGTGTCTCAGGGAAGTTGGTGGAGTCCCCATCCCTGGAGGTGTTTGAAGAGAGATTGGATGTGGCACTTGGTGCCAGGGTTCAGCTGAGGTGTTGGGGCAGAGGTTGGACTTGCTGATCTTGGAGGTCTCTTCCAAGCTGGTGATTCTGGGATTCTGTGAGTTGGAGCAATTTTTGAGGTTTTTTTCCATGTTTGTTCATACAGGGGAAACCCCTATGAATTCCTATTATCAGAAGTGCCTCAAGAATTTACTTATTTACAGAACTCCTGCAGTTGTTCAGTGTTTTCTGGGGTTTATACACCTAATATGAATTATCCTGGCCCAAGAATCTTTGCCTGTATTTGTGGTTTAATTTTTATTCCTGGCAAGAATACATCTATTTATATAATTATAGGTCTCTGTCTGTCCATTTATACATCTATATACATAGATGGAAATACAGATGCAGATTCCTTCTTGTCTCCTTTTAAGGATTTATTCTTTAAAAATAACTGGGAAGATAATCTTTTTAAGCTTTTACCACTTTATTTACCACACGTGTCACAATTCTGGTGTCCCTGGAGGGAATCTCTGCCTGCTTCTTCTCCCTGCTCAGTGCAGTGGAGAAACAATTTAATAAATCCCATTTAAAGATGGTGATAGATAATAATCCCACCATTCCAAATGCTGTGGATTTATTAATTCCTTCCAGATTTGTCCTATGGCTTGGGTTACTTTACATTTAAATTGTTTCACTGAGGGCATAAACCCAATTAATGCCTTTTGCAGAGATTAAATTGCAGATAAAGATGAGACTGGCTCAGTGTGGCCTTTAAAAACTTGGTTTTAAAAGCCTTTTAGGCCCTTTCTGTGCTTTTTAAGGAGTTTCTCAAAAAATTAAACATTTTGGGACAGTTCTTGATGGAAGTTTGCAGACTTGCCCAAGCAGAGACTCCATTTGGACAGAATTTTTTACTTGGCACAATCTTTTTAGGGAGAGAAGGCAGCAAGAAATGCCCTTTGCTTGCTCAAGGGTTTTAACAGGTTCAAGCTGTGCATGAAATGTGTTTTTAAGGAACAGCAGCACCTTTGGCCCAGCTTGGGGGGAAGCTTTAATGGCATTTTTAACCAGCCTGGTCCAGGGGAGATGGATTCCTGCTGGGAATGGGATTCTCTGTAAGGCCCCTCCCAACCCATCCCAGTGTGGAATTCTTGGAGTTTTATCACTTTTATTTTTCCTTTCCACTGGTGCATTTTGCTTTCCCCTCAGAACAAAGTTTTGGGTGATAACCAGGCTGTTTTGTGTCTTTCTGCAGGCTTAAATCCTTGATAAACAAAGCTCCTGTGATGCTCTTTATGAAGGGAAGCAAACAGGTAATGGGGAGTGCTCCAAAATAAATTGAATTTTTACCTTGTTCTTCCTTAATTCAAATCAGTGCTGCTGGAAACTTTTTATTTGGTGCTTCTATAAACCACAGAGCAACCCCTGGTTTTTATTACTGCTGAATATTCAATACCTAAAAATTGCTGGGTGTTTTTTTGTCCTTATGTGAGGAGTTGGCAGCAGATATTAATTATTAATTATTAACTATTAAATATTAATTATTAATTAATCGGAATTGGGAGTTGCTGCACTTGTTTATTAGTTGTAGTTTATTACCATGGTGAGTACAGGGCAGTGATGCCTCAAAATAAAGCACATTTATTCCATAGACCCATAAAGGGCAGGAGGTAAGGGGGGAAAAAGGGATTAAGGAGTGGCTGATCCAGCAGTAAATTGGGAATTGCTGCAGTGTGGCTGGAATTTCGTGGATTCAATAAACCAGAGGCATTTTAACATCTGGGCTCTGCATTTCAGGTGGCAAAATGTGGCTTCAGCAAGCAAATCATAGAAATTATGAACAACTCTGGGTAGGTGACTGGGCTTGGCTGAGTTTGGGGTTAAAAACTGCATTTTTAAGAAAAAGATGGTAGAAAATAGGAGTGGAATCATTCCCCAAGTGTAAAATTCTATTTTTAAAGAGGATTTAAAGCAGTTGAAGGGTTTTCTGTGAATTTTAATGGGGGTTTTTTTGAGATTATTGAAGGTATTTTGAGAATTCTGAGGGGTTTTATTCGAATTTTGAGATTTTTTGGAGGGCTTTTTGAAAATTTTTGAGCATTTTTTTGTGAGAATTTGGAGGGGTTTTTTGGGAGAATTTTGAGTGGGGCTTTGAGAAGTTTGAGGTGTGTCTTTGTGATTTTTGAGGGGGTTTTGCAAATTTAGAGGCGTTTCTTTTCAAATTTCAAGGGGTTTTTTAGAATTTTGAGGTGTTTGCAAATTTTGCGGGGCTTTGAGAAGTTTGAGGCGTGTCTTTGTGATTTTTGAGGGAGTTTTGCAAATTTAGAGGCGTTTCTTCAGATTTTGAGGGGTTTTTAAGACTTTTGAGGCGTTTCTTTGTGAATTTTGAGGGGGGTTTTGAGAATTTTGAGGTGTTTGCAAATTTTGAAGAGGTTTTGAGAAGTTTGAGGCATTTCTTTGGAAATTTTGATGCATTCCTTTGGGAATTTTGAGGGGTTTGGGGTTTTTGGAGCATTTCCTCCCATCTCCAGGGTGAATAATGAACATTTCCCCTTTCCCCAGCGTGGATTACGAGACCTTCGACATCCTGGAGGACGAGGAGGTAAGGGAGCCTCTCCATCCCTGTGGATTCCCTTCCCTGCTGCCTTTTCCCAGCAGGAATTCCCCAATTCCCCAATTCCTTATATCCTGTTGTGTTTTTCAGGTGAGACAGGGCCTCAAATCCTTTTCCAACTGGCCCACGTACCCCCAGCTCTACGTCAAGGGTGAGCTGGTTGGGGGGCTGGACATTGTCAAGGTAAGGACTGGGGTTGTGTTTGCAAGAAAATGTCCATTTTTGGGGAGTTCTTCTGCCTGATTCCCATGGAATTCCTGCTTTTCCAGGGAAAGGAGCTTTACGTCTCCAGTGGGTGGCTGGGAAAAGCCCATTTTTACTCCTGTTTTTGCACTTTTCTCTTCCTTAAATTCCATCCTGATGTGGCTTTTTCCCCAGCCAGGTGGGTGGGGCTTTTCCCTGGGAGAAAGGAAATTTTATTGGAGTTGTTGGAGCAGCCCCAGAATTCCCAAATCCTCCCGAGCCCATTCCTGCCTGGGTGGTTTGGAGCCAATTCCTCAGACTCTGGGACTCCTGGGGAGGCTCCACCAATAAATCTCATTTCATTCTAAAAAATGCTGGTGCTACTTAAATCATAGATATTCATCTGATTTATTTAGGAAGTGTAAGGATTGCTTCAATTGCATAGATAAATTTTATTTATATAGATTAATTTTAGTTCAATTAGATTAATTTTATTTCAATAGATTACTTGACTTAAATATATAGATTAATTTTATTTATTTAACAGGTGTAGGGATAGCTTTAATTATATGGATTAATTTTATTTATAAAGATTAATTTTCCTTAAATATATAGATAAATTTTATTTATATGGATTAATTTCACTTAAACTATAGATTAATTTTCTTTCTATAGATTAATTTTATTTAAAGTATATAGATGAATTCTGTTTGTTTAGCAAGCATAGGGATTGCTTCAATTATATGGATTAATATTGCCTAAATTATATAGATTAATTTATATTAATTTTATTTACTTAAGAAGTGTGGGGGTTAAATAAATAAAATATATTTAAGTGTGGGGGCTTTTTCAGTGCTCAGGAAGAGGAGTCTTGGGCATTGTGAGATGCTGTAAAATCTTTTTCTCACTGGTATTTAAATGGAATTTCTCTGCTTGCATCCTTGGGCTGTTTTAATCCACACTGAGTTTTCTGGGAGGCTGGATGTGGTTTAAATTTCATTTTTAATGCAGCATGATATGGAATAAAATGGAGAGAGCTGTCTCTCCTGAGATGTGGCAAAAGCAGAATATTCCGTGCTGGTTTCCCAGTGCTTCCTGGTGTTCCTTCCAAGCTGCCAGCCCTGTAATTTGAATTTCAGTCACCAGGATCACCGGGCAGGCACCTCCTGCTCTGCATCCCGAGGACATTTTATTGTCCTCTTGGGTTTAATGGGTGGGAGGAACAAAATCCATCCATGGCTGGTGTTTTCTCCTTTGGGTGCTGGGAAGTTCTGTGGGTGCCTGAACCATGGAATTGCAGCTGGGAGGAGCTCAGGGCTGACACCAGCCAGTGCTTCCCAGGCGTGTTTGTCCCTTAAAACCAGAATTTAAATACAGAACAAACTTCGTGTGCTGGCCAAGAGGGACCCCTAGTGAGGCAGCCGTGCATCCTTCCCTGCCTGCCAGGGACTATTCCCTCACCCACCAGCATTCCCTCTGGAATAATCCCAAAAAGCCCCTAACTGCTGTGTTTCTGTCTTCCAGGAGCTGAAGGAAAGCGGGGAATTGCTGCCTGTGCTGAAGGGAGAGAATTAATGGGAAGGACATCAGTGGGAAGAGAAATCCCTGGAACAACATCCAGTTAGAGATTCTCCTGGAGCCACAGGCAGCTTCAGCCCTGAGGAGCATCAGGAGGGAAAACAGACAGGAAATGATAAATATTCTGTGTATTTCACCTGTATGAAAAGGGGTTTCACTGGAGACACAAAAAGGTCAATTAAAATTCGGTGCTCCAGGATTTTGGGTGTTGGGACTTTGTTATTTGCACCCCTGCCCACCCCAGAATTATATAAGGCTAAACTGCTCCTTGTGGGGTTTTTTTTTTGCTCATTAAGGGAATATTAATGGAGCCTTGTCATTTCCTGCCCCTCTTAATTGTTTTCCTGGCTGGTGAACAAGAAAAACTCTTCTGAAAGCTGCAGCCAGAGCAAATTTAGGAGCTTTTAATGAGCTTCAGCTCTGTCCTCTGCATCCATCCTCGTTAGGAGTGCAGGGACTGCTGCTTGGGGGTGTTCAGCCTGTTGGAGCAGGGATTTTGGGAATGTTTATGTGGTGGTGTGAATCCTCAGGGATCCTTCAGGGACGTGGAAAGGTTTTCTGGGCTGATCCAGGGGGTTTAATTTGGGTTCAGTCGTTTCAGCACCTGAGTCTGGGTTAATTCCAAGGCCAGGAACTCCTGGGGGGAGTTGATCCTCGTTAATAGGGGCCAGGAACAAGAAGCCTGAGTGAGGTGCAGACCTTTAGGCAGCAGCTTAGGAGGTTTTGGGAGCAAATCTGGGGCTTTGTGCCTTAAATTCTAAATATGATCTAAGTCTCAGAGCCTAAACCAAAACTGGTGTTGAGGCTTATCCCAGCCTGGAGAAGCCTGCTTCCTGCAGGGAAGCAGGTCCTACATGTATTAGAGGATTCCTGGTGATGGATATTTAATTTTCTAGGATTAGTTTTAGTAATTGCTATCAAATATATATTATAACTTTAAACCCGATTTTAATTGCTCTAAAAAAAAAATCCTTGTCATGAAAACAAGCCTTAATTAATCCTCTTAAGTGAATTGCAAATGCATTCAGGTAGTTGTCAGTAGGAAAAAAATAATTTATTATAGTAAATCGTAGCATCCCTGTGGTGAAATTAGGAGTTAGAAGCTTTAATTAAATCCTAAATACCAAATGCTATTTAGTTTTCCTTCAGAATTCAGTGCAGTGGAATTTATTTGGGGTTTATGGAGTCCTGTTAATGGATTTATAGACGTGTAGCAGAGCAGCAGGGAACAACAGCTGATTCCTGACAATATATGGTTTTATTTATTCCAATTCTGGATATGGGGAGGAAATTCCTGGCTGGGAGGGAGATCAGGCCCTGGCACAGGGTGCCCAGAGCAGCTGGGGCTGCCCCTGGATCCCTGGAACGTCCCAGGCCAGGCTGGGTGAGGTTTGGAGCAGCCTGGGATAAGTTTCTATGGGAAGAAGTTCTCCCAGTGCCTCTGGCAGGGGCTGGAGCAGCAGGAAAATCAGTTTGGCTGGAAGAGGCAGTGGGATTCATGGAGTGAGGGATGCTGAGGTGGGAATTCCGTGCTTGGTCCCTGCTCCAGGGCAGGAGCTGCTTCTCCTTTCACCTTTCCAGGTGTCCCTGGCTCCTGCCAATCCCCGGAGCTCTCCCAGGGCAGGCTGAGCTCTGGGCTGCCCTCCTGGAAAATGCAGCATTTGGGCACCAGGGGCAGGGGGTGGCCCTGGGGAGCTGGGCTGGACACATCCCAGGGAAAGTGTTTTGCTCCAAAGGGGAAAAAGGCAATGGAGCTGGAGTCCTGCAGGAGAGGTGAGTGGGATCCTGAGCTGTCAGGGTGCTGAAGATGTTCCTGTTTTGCTGGAGTGTGCAGTTAAGGAATTCAGATCCTGCTTGTCTGTGTTTCCCTCCTTGATTTCCCTTGCTTGTCCCAGGATTTCAGCTGGATTGGTTTTTCCTACACTTTAATGTTCAGATATAAGTTAAAAAAAAAACCCAGACTACTCCTCAGGATGATGGAGAGGGGAACAGTCAGGGATTAAGCACTTAGGGGTGCTAAATATATTAACTAACTTCACCTAACAGACCATTGTCACCTCTGTCACCTCCTCGGTGCTGAGATAAGAAATTCCTTCAAACCACCATGAAGTGTTCCAGCTTTTAAAGGGAAGTGATGAAATATCTGGGATTTAAATTAAAAATTAACCTGGCATTGTGCAAATGTTGACTGATGGCTTCTGCCAGGCCAGGGAGAAATCTGGGTTAGTTAATAATTTTAATTAGGGGTGTATTTGATGAGAATTAATTGGGATCTCATTTCAGAGGGCTGAGACAGAAGCTCCGTACGGGAACAGCCCGCTCGGCTCCAGGCGCATCCTTCAGTCAGAGGGGAGGCGGGAACGGGGGGCGGAGAGTGCGGGATTTGGGGGAAAAAACTCAGTCCTGGCGATTTTCCTGCCGGCCGCAGGACCGGGAATGGCCACGGGGCGGAGCTGCGCACCGCGGAGCGCGGGATAACGGGATAACGGGATAGCGGGATAATGGGATAGCGGGGCTAGGGATGCTGCTCCGGGATAGCGGGATAATGGGATAGCGGGGCTAGGGATGCTGCTCCGGGATAGCGGGATAATGGGATAGCGGGGCGGGGAATGCTGCTCCGGGATAGCGGGATAATGGGATAACGGGATAGCGGGATAATGGGATAGCGGGGCTAGGGATGCTGCTCCGGGATAGCGGGATAATGGGATAGCGGGGCTAGGGATGCTGCTCCGGGATAGCGGGATAATGGGATAGCGGGGCGGGGAATGCTGCTCCGGGATAGCGGGATAATGGGATAACGGGATAGCGGGATAATGGGATAGCGGGGCTAGGGATGCTGCTCCGGGATAGCGGGATAATGGGATAGCGGGGCTAGGGATGCTGCTCCGGGATAGCGGGATAATGGGATAGCGGGGCGGGGAATGCTGCTCCGGGATAGCGGGATAATGGGATAACGGGATAGCGGGATAATGGGATAGCGGGGCTAGGGATGCTGCTCCGGGATAGCGGGATAATGGGATAGCGGGGCTAGGGATGCTGCTCCGGGATAGCGGGATAATGGGATAGCGGGGCGGGGAATGCTGCTCCGGGATAGCGGGATAATGGGATAACGGGATAGCGGGATAATGGGATAGCGGGGCTAGGGATGCTGCTCCGGGATAGCGGGATAATGGGATAGCGGGGCTAGGGATGCTGCTCCGGGATAGCGGGATAATGGGATAGCGGGGCGGGGAATGCTGCTCCGGGATAGCGGGATAATGGGATAACGGGATAGCGGGATAATGGGATAGCGGGGCTAGGGATGCTGCTCCGGGATAGCGGGATAATGGGATAGCGGGGCTAGGGATGCTGCTCCGGGATAGCGGGATAATGGGATAGCGGGGCTAGGGATGCTGCTCCGGGATAGCGTCGAGGTGCGGGGGGAGAGCTGGGAATGCTGAAGAACAGGATGACGGTGGGATAACGAGGGATATGCAGGCTGGGAATGCTGCAGAGTGGGATAACAGGAGGATAACAGGGGCACAGGGCAGGGAATGCTGTGGGATGGGTGGAAAAGAGGGGGACAGGAGTGGGGGCATCAGGGCTGGGGGCTCCTTGGCTCAGCCCCCCCCGCTCCCACTGGGAGCTGTCCCATGTGGCTCTGCTGGGGATTCTTCTTCAACTCTCACTTTAAATTCATTGGTTGCTGTTCACAAGGCAAACCTGGACTTTTCAGCTGTTTCTCAGATCAAATGCTTGGGAATAATAATAATAATAATAATAACAATAATAATAACAATAATGATGATGTAATGACGTTGCCAATAGCAGCTCTGGTTCCTGTTGGGTCTGAGTGTTCCCAGGGAGCGCCTCCGAACCCCCGGGGGTGCCACAGGTGCCTCGGAAGGAAGGGCAGGAGCCGAGGCTTTCCTGGCACTGGAAAGGCTCGGGTTAAACTGGGAATCCTCCTGCTGGGCACACTGGAGCTGTCAGGAAGGCTCAGGCTCCCGGGGATGCTCGGGCTCCCGGCAGAGGCAGTCGGGCATTTCTGCATTTCGGTCCCTCAGCTGGGTGCTGAGCCCGGCATGGCCGGGGTGCCAGTCTGGCTGCCCAGCTCTGCACCCGTGGCTGGCACAGAATCCCCTGGGATTTGGGTTCGCTGCTGGGCACAGCGCAGAGTTGGGGGTAATTAAGTGACGGCATCAAAATTCACAGATCACGTGTGAGCCATCCCAGAATCCCAAATGGTTTGGGTTGGGGAGGGACCCCAAAGCCCACCCAGTGCCACCCCTGCCATGGCAGGGACACCTCCCACTGTCCCAGGCTGCTCCCAGCCCCAATGTCCAGCCTGGCCTTGGGCACTGCCAGGGATCCAGGGGCAGCCCCAGCTGCTCTGGGCACCCTGTGCCAGGGCCTGCCCACCCTCCCAGGGAACAATTCCTGCCCCAGATCCCATCCAGCCCTGCCCTCTGCCACTGGGAAGCCATTCCCTGTGTCCTGTCCCTCTATCCCTTATCCAAAGCCAGGATGGAAGATCTGGTCTTCACCAGCTTTGGACTTGCTGCGGACAGCAAAACACAACAGGAAAATCCATTTTTTTTCCCAGCACAGCTTAAAATCCCATAGTAATTATTATCAACTGCCTCTTCCTCCCGTTTCCTCCCGTTTCCCGGGAATACGCCGGTGTGACGCCAGATGGAGCCTTCTGTGCACGGGAGGAGCGCAGGAGGCCGGGGAGCGCCCAGCAGCAGCAGCGCCGCGTCCGTCGCGTTATCGCCAACACCGCCGCGGGCAGGGACGGTGCTCAGCGGGAGAACACGGCCGGAAAGGATTCCTTACACCTGCAGAGGGCAAAACTCACCCGGGGGTTCCCTTCTACATCTGAACGGAGAGATTCGATTGTACACATCGTTTTTAAAGTGGCTTTTTAAGGCTCCCTGCCCGTGGCAGGGGGTGGAACGTGGTGAGCTGGAAGATCTCCTCCAACCCAAGGCAGTCTGGCATCCCATGAGTTTGAAGGATGTGTAGAAGAAGAGTTGTGCTCGTGGCTTTGGGAACACGTAGGGACGCACAGGATTTCCTGTCCTTCAAATGTCTGGCTGTTTGTAGCTGTCTTTTTGGGCAGAGTGTTCAAAATACATAAATTATGTGATACTGTGGCTGTGGTGGCAGTGCTGTGGTGGTGCTGCTGTGGTGGGCAGCCCTTTTCAGTGTTATCCTTGCAGCAGCAGAGCGGTGTCACCATTCTGAGCACATCCCCAGCCTATGAGAGCACCCAAAAAAGCAGATTATGGAATACTGGTGTCATAGGAAATGATGGAAGTGCAGCATTGCTCTGGGATGAGCCACATCTCGATTATTCTCTGCCAGTTTTACACTGAGTGTAAACAACTTGGACACTTTGCTGGCACCCAGGATGATGGGAGGATAACGAGAAGATGCAATGATCAAACAAATTTGGGGCATGAGATCTCTGTTTTTACTGAGGATGAGCCCTGAGAGGGGAGCTCTGGTAGGAAACTCTAAGAGAGGGATGCGGGGGGCCCATGGAGGGGAGATCCTCTGCCCCAAGGGGCTGCTAGGGTTTGCAAACAGAGCAGAAAGGGATCTGCCCCATCCCTGGCAGTGTCCAAGGCCAGCCTGGAGGGGCTTGGAGCAGCCTGGGGCAGTGGAAGGTGGCAGAGGGGTGGATTTGATGGATTTGATTAATCCCTTCATTCTGGTCTCTTCAGTGGGAGAACTAAAAGTGAATTCAATCCTTCCCAGCGTGCCAGGATGGATCGTTACAATGATGAGGTTTAAGATTCATTGTTTAGAAGAAGGAAAAAAAATTTGACATTTTAGTCTTAAAAGCTTTTCCTACCTCCAGTGCTCTGCCTGTGTGCAGCTCAGACACATTTTTGTGGCAGGGGATGGAGCAGAAGCCTCTGATCTGTCCCTGGAATGGGCCAGTGGAGGGGAGGCTGGCAGGGGGGCAGTGGGATGATCTCTGAGGTCCCCAAACCATTCTGGGATGCTGGGAAATACAGATGGTGGCTGAAAGAACTGAACAGAGATTTGGGCAATATTCCTGATGCTGAGCAGTGCAGGAATTGTTTAAAACTGAAGTGTGTCTGTGGCTGGTGTGTGGGCGCTGCAGAGGCCGGCAGCACGAGCATGGGATGCGTTTTTGGGCTCTTTGGAATCTTTCAAAGGTGCTGCTGGAAAACACAGCAGGAGCACAGTGCAGGGGTGGCTGTTCCTGAGGGAGAGCAGCTCCCTGAGCTATTTTGGGTTCCCTGTGGCTGATGTGCAAAGGAGGCTCAGGGGGGACCTTGTGGCTCTGCACAGCTCCCTGACAGGAGGGGGCAGCCGGGGGGGTCGGGCTCTGCTGCTAGGGAACAGGGACAGGAGGAGAGGGAACGGCCTCAGGCTGGGCCAGGGGAGGCTCAGGGTGGACAGCAGCAGGAATTTCCCCATGGAACGGGTGCTCAGGGATTGGAACTGCCCAGGGAGGTTTGGAGTGCCCATCCCTGGAGGTGTCCAGGGAATTCCTGGAGGTGGCACTCAGAGCTCTGGGCTGGGGACAGGGTGGGGATGGGGCACAGATAGGAACTGATGATCCTGGAGTTGTTTTCCAGCCTGAATGATCCTGGCATTCCATGATTCTGTGACAGCTGGGTACCTGAACAGACCTCATTAACTTCAGATCAAATGCAACACAAATTCATGCCCTGAAATGGTAATTTTCAAAGCATGTTTTGTTTTAAAAGGGGTCTTTTTTCTCCTCGTTTCACTTTCATCCAGAATTCATTTCCAGTCTCTCTGAGAACCAACTCCTGTGTTTCAGGAAATGTTTCCGAATTCCTGAACTAAAAAACCATCTGAAAGCCTCATTTGAATTTTTAAACAGCTTTGCCTGCCCCAAATGGTTTTTGCCAAATGAAAGAGCTGCACCTGAAAAGTTTTTCCCAGCTCCAGGGAAGAACTGGATTTGCATGTGGAAGCAGCTGGAATGCTGAGGGAGAACAGGGAAAGAGAAACAGCACAATGGGAGGGAATGATGTGGTTTCTATTAGTGAAACTTCCACCTGCATTTTGAAAGCGAAAATAAACCACAACAGGCCTTTGGGAGCAGAAAAATGTGGAATAGGAACATGAGGCTGGAACACAGGGATTGCTGTCCTGTGTCACTGGGATCCTCATCTCCTCTGGGAATAAATCAGGGTTTGGGCCAGACCTCCACTGCTGTGGTCATTCCTGGGGCACCCTGGGCATTCCAGGGCTTTTAGATGGAAACTGAGTAAGTTTGGATGGGATGTTGGGCAGGAATTGTTCCCTGGGAGGGAGGGCAGGCCCTGGCACAGGGTGCCCAGAGCAGCTGGGGCTGCCCCTGGATCCCTGGCAGTGCCCACGGCCAGGCTGGACATTGGGGCTGGGAGGAGCCTGGGACAGTGGGAGGTGTCCCTGCCATGGCAGGGGTGGCACTGGGTGGGCTTTGGGGTCCCTTCCCAACCCAAACCATTTGGAATTCTATGAAAGCTGCTCTTTCAGTAGCTTGATACCTCAAAAGGTGTTCAAATCGTGGAATTTTTAAAGTTAGAAATGATCTTTAAAACCAAGTGCCACAGTGAATATTGCTGTGCACTGTTTGTTTTTCTCCTCTAAGGAATGTGGAGCTGGGTTTCACCAACCCAACATTTGGCTGCAGTGCTGTGGGGAGACCCCCCCTGCCCAGCCAGGAGAAATTCCAGGTGAAGCAGAGGGTTTAATTCAGATTTTAGATGATGTAAAATGCCTGGAAGAGTTTGGTGTATGTGCAGAGGAGCAGCTGGGATGCAATTCCAGCGCGGAGCTGCTGTTGGTGCAGGGAGCAGGGCCAAGTCCCTGCCCGACTGGGAGATGTCAGGGCTTCGGCCAAGCACAGCAAAAAGCAGCAGAAAATGACAAAAAAATCCCCTCGTGCCCCGTGTTCAGAGCGCTCAGGAAATTGCTGGCTGAAGGAAACACAATTCCAGTCCTCAGAGCTGGCTCCTGGCACCGAGCATTTCCTGTAAATAGGAAATTTCTGCTGGGGGCAGAGCTCTGCTGGGCTTGGTGCTGAAAGCTCGTTAAGATCTGATGTTAAACAATTAGTGCTCCGAGGGACAAATTGGTCCATGGAGCAGGCCTGGATGTAGCCAGAGGAAAATACAACACCCTGGGAAATGACAGGGCTTGTAACAAACCTGGGGCTTGCAGAGAGCTCGGTGCCACCCGGTGCACACCTCAGGACTTCCAGGGATCCTGTCAGATTCCAGTGCAGACTTTCCCCTGCATCAGCCTGGGAAATGCCCATTTTTATCTCTGGAAGCAGATTTCCAGCAGGAACGGGCTCTGATGGAGCTGTCAGGCTGGGCTGGGCTCAGAGCTGAGAGGAGCATCCTGGTTTTCCATGGGAGGATTTCTTTGTGTTCTCCCCCATCAGGACATTTGTCTTTCCCACAGCATTTCCCAGGGCCTTGGGAATGGACTGGGGCAGGGCTGGATGGGGTTTTGGGAAGGAATTGTTCCCTGGGAGGGTGGCAAGGCCCTGGTACAGGGTGCCCACAAATAAAGAAGTTTTTCCTGATGCTCAGGTGGATTTTCCTGTGCATCCCTCTCTTCCCACTGCCTGGTTCGGCCTCCTGGCGATTCCCTGCCCCTCTCCAGGGTGTTCAGCCCTTCTTGTGCCCAGCCCAAATTAAATTTGTTCAGTGGTTCAGCAGGGGCTGGTCCAAGGCTGCACAGCCAGGGGCAGCTTTGGGCACCTCCAGTACAAGGATGGATTGTTGGATTTCATCCCTCATACCACAGGTGAAGGGAGAACACATTTAAACTGCCATCCCAATTTTTAATTTGTTTTTTTGGTTTGTTTTTTTTTTTTTGCTTTCCTGTACACATCCCACAAAGCTCATTTATGGGAGCAGCCTGGTTTGTGAGCATCTGCTTCAAATATTTTCATTTCTGTTTTACTACCTGCAGGTCTAATCACGCTTTGCACGGTGCCGAGTCTGATCACAAATAACTTTACTGCCAGACATCTTTAGTCCCAAAAAAAATGACTTTAAGAAAATGTGCAGTGATGCATTAAAACGCATTTTACAGAGAAATTATCTTTATATGCTTTGTCTTTTTTTTTTTTTTTTTTGGTAAAAAACAAAAGTCCGTGGTAAACCATAAAAAAAAGAAAA
>VXAC01002034.1:73503-111581 GCA_013399225.1 Rhipidura dahli
CAGTCGCTGTGAAGCCATGAAAATACGAAAAACATCTGCTGCACTTGGAAAAAGGATTTGCAGAATATCCCCATGAAAATGTTGGAATCATTAATGGATGTTAATAACCCCCACACTAATGTGGGCACGCTGCAGATACTGATTAATTATTTACATGTTTATGACAATTTTGCAAATAATGGGCTAATCACCACAATTATGTATTTTCCAGCTGGGCACGCTCTGAGCAGGGCTGTGCTCCCAGGCAATCCTGGAAAACGCCGTGTCCAAGGCTCTGCTTCCCAGGGTGCTGTTTATTTTTGTGGACTATTGATTTTCTGCCAGGATTGAGTGGATTTAATTTGAACTGATGGTCCAGTGGTTCATCCCAGCTTTAAATGATTGGTGAGCCTCGTGTCCCGTGTTTGCAGCATTCCAGTGCCTGGGAAGTGAGGGGATTCCACACAAACACCTGGGCAGGTGAGCATGGAAAGTGAAATACCTCCCTGTGGGATTCCTGCTAGGCCTGGGCTGCTGCAGGGTAAAGGAACCCCGGGAAATCACTAAAATGATGGAGAAATACAGACATAAATCCTGCTGTGAATAAGGGCACAGGGAGAGGTGGCTTTCCCACCCTTTCAACTCCTTTAAACTCCTTTTTTTTCATCCTGCATGCTGCAGTCAGCACAGAACCCCAGAAGGGTTTGGGTTGGAAGGAACCTCCAAGACCCTCTCACCCCACAGCCCTTCCATGAGAGGCTGTGGAGTGTCCCTCAGTGGGAATATCCCAGAGGATCTGGACACATTGCTGGGCCAGTGCTCTGAGGGTCCCACTGGGCTCCCTTCCAACCTGACCCAGGCTGGGATTTGCTGGATATGGAAGTGCTGAGGGAAAGGTGATTTTCTGATTCTGGGGAATGTGTTGTGTGAAGGTTTTTTTGGGCTTTGGAGGGATTTTTTGGGGAAGTGTGAAATCCTGAGCAGCCTTTCCCACTGGGACACCCAATGCTGACCCAGAGCCCTCTCCCCACCCCTGGTTTGCTGAAATCCCATGTCCTAGGTTACAATAGATGTATTTAGGTATTCTATTACCNATTAATTCTAATCCTGACTCGTGATCTCCGACTGGTTTGGTTTCAAACCAATACATCCCACAAAGCTCCGAGGCCGAGGCCCCGGTCCCTCAGCAGCAGGATTATTGCCAAGCACACAGGCAGCAGGATGAGCTGTGTGGTGCAATGGCTGATTAGAGCACGGATTTAGGGCTGCAGCAGCATCCCTGCACAGCCACAACGTAGCTGGGTTCACAACAATCAGCTGGTCCGTGTCGTGCATCTCCCGCCAGGCTCGAGCAGCACGGGCTGGGCTCATCAGCAGGGCTGCAGATGTGCACAGCAGCACCAGGGCTGCAGGGGGGTGACACAGGGCTGCAGGGGTGAGGGGGGCTCGGAGGGACACAGGAGAGATCTTTGGAGGAGGGAAGGAAAAGGTGGGCAGTGACTCGGTGACAGTGGCCTGGGAGGTGCAGTGACCCTCAGGGGGTTTGTGTCACTGAGCGCTCACGGCTGCTGGGAGGGAATATTCACAGCAGGTGTCAGAATCACGGAATTATGGAATGATCGAGGTTGGAAAAGCCCTCCAGGATCACCAGGTCCGAGCTGTGCCCCATCCCCACCCTGTCCCCAGCCCAGAGCTCTGAGTGCCACCTCCAGGAATTCCCTGGACACCTCCAGGGATGGGCACTCCAAACTTCCCTGGCCAATGCCTGACCACCCCTACCACAGAGAAATTCTCCCATCAGAGTAGGTTTAGGTTGGATATGATGGCAAATTCCTTCATGGAAAGGGTTGGATGGATCCATCCCTGGAGGGATTTAAAAGCCATGTACATGTGGCACTTGGGGAGGGGTTGGTGGTGGCCTTGGCAGGAGTGATTGGATCACACCCTACATGAAGTAAACTCTCTGAAATGCAGTTTCTAAAGCACGAGGGAGGGAAACTTCTTAGACAATGGCACAATCCAAACTTTATGAAACAGAGGAATAAGAGGTGTTTGTGCCAAGGCTGAACCTGCAATAATAAACAAACAACAAAGCACAGTGAATAAAAGAAAGGAGAGACTGAAAAGAAGTGCATGGGTTTTAACTCTAAATAGAGCTGCAAAAGTCAAATTGCCACAGCAAACAGCTCCCATCATCCACGGGGAACATGAAAAGAGAGTCAGTTTGTGCCCAGATTGGGGACTGAGGAGGGAAATAATCAGTTTGTGGTTATAGTCCAGACCTGGAGGTGTTATTATAAGGGAAGGAGTAACTACCTGTGCACCTGAGGTGTGGCAGGAAATATTACTGTGCTGCTGATTTGTTTGGGGCGATCTCCGTGGTCCCCTCGACCTCCCAGGCTGTGGTTTGAGCACAGCCAGGCTGATTTCTCATTTCTCCTGTCATTTCCTATCTTTGAAGGCATTACAAAGAAATTTGAGCAAGTTATTTTTAGTCAGGCTTGAAAGCACCTATTTTTTTCCCAGCCCTGATTCTTGAGGGGCAGCTTTGATTGTGTTTCCTTTTGTTTCTGCTCTCAGTTCTGGCTGCCTTGAAGTGCAGCTTTCCTTTGGCCACCAGGTCCCACTGGGCCCTCCCCTGGGCAGGGACCCTTCCCTGAGCTGTGCCCCTGCTGCTGTTCCCAGTTCCAGGCTCAGCTGGGATCCAAAGGTGACGTCCAAAGGATTTTTCACATTTGTTTTTCACCTCACAGGAGCAGCCAAAGGAAAGAGGTTGGTTTCAACAGCAGGCAAAATGCTGGAGCAAAGGACAAGCTGTACCTGAAAGGGAAAACACCAGGAAATAATCTCAATCTCATCAGTTCTGATCCTAACAGGAATGTTGGAATTGTCACTAAAGTGAATAGTTTTGCCTCTGGCTTTCGGAGGCCTGGGTTCATTTTCTTTGCTTGGATTCACAGTTATGTGAGTGGGTGAGTAAATCTGGAAATGTCAGTGCCAGCCTTGCTCTGTGCCTGTAACTGGTACCACTGGTTTAACTGGTGTTCCCTTTGGGGCAGGAGATCTTTTGTCCCCCTGTGCCTGACCCCACTGTGTTTAGATTTCAACTCTTTCTCTTTTCCATTTCCTTTCCATCCTTTGTCCTTAGCTGGAGGGATCCATAGCAAAGGTTCTTTAAGTGCTCCCAGTCATCAGAAGACAGGAAAATGAAATTAAATTTCTCCAAACTCAATGTGTCTTTGTTCCATGGCTTAAGCTTCCTCCTCCTCCCCACACTCATCAATCCCGAAGTCTCTCTGTAATTCTTCCCAGCTCAGTGAACTCCTCCATGTGTTCTTTGGTTTCACATCTCTCCATCCATTTCCCACCTCCAGGGCTCCTGTAACAGGATCCAAGGCACCATTAGGAGCGATCTGTCTCCTTCCCTCAGCTCTGGGAGCAGCAGATCTGATTTTGGAGCTCGGCTGATGAGCAGTTTCTCATTTAGAAGGAAGATGTATGGTGGGCACAAAACAGATTATCCACGGGAGCTCTGATTCAGAGAGCTGATAAAGGTGGAATTTCTCATTTTGGAGGAAAACATGGGACTGGCCCTTGTGGAGGAGTGTAGGAATCCCAGGAATACTGCAGACCAGACCCCTCCATGGTGTTCCCTCTCATGGTTTGCTTGGAGCAGGAGGGATTCTCCACATTCCCATGGAGAACATCTCAAAATGATGGAAGGCAAATGATAATTTCCGTGTCCCAATGAAATGTGCTCAAGAGAAAGAAAATCTTTTGCCCATCTGAATTTCAAACAGAAACATTTATGAACTCTCTAACTGGATAATCAAAAAAAGGTAATCACAGAATGGTTCAGGTTGGGAAAGACCTCTGAGATCTTTGAGTTCAAGAGGTGAAAAACAACATCTTGACGTGCCCAGTTGTGAAAAGGAGAGCCCACAGAGATCCCTGATGAGGCTCTGTGCCAGTTTGGGAAATTCAGAGGAGAATGTAAGGCAGGTTACAAACACCCCCTTCCCATACCAGGCTGGGGAAAAAGAAATTTTTCCTCAGAGGAAAGTGAAAGAGATAAAACAATTTATTTAACAAACACGCAGGGAAAAGATAATGATGCTTAATAATAAAATCTCTGGCTGTGGAGAGAAAGCTGGGAAGATTTCAGAGTCCTTCTGTGGGTGTCTCTGTCCTCCTCCTCAGGGTTGGTGTGGGCACCCCTGGGGTGTCAGAAGAAAATTCTCCTGGTGTGATCTGATGTTGAAACAGTCCAGAACAGAAGAAGGGAAAAAAACAACCAAAAGTCCCAGGAGAACAAAGTTCAATTCTCTGTGTCCCTCTGGAGAAAGGAGCCGAGAGCTGGCTGGAAAGCAAAGGGGAACACAGAGCCGTGCGTGTCTGTGGCCTTGAACAACTGCTGCAAAAAGTTCCCTCAGGGGTTTTTTTCTTTCTCTCCCCCCTCTCAGGCTCAGTTTAAAGGCAGAGAAAGGCACAACAATGAATTTCTGGGCACGGGAGCAGCGATGGGGATCCCCGTGCTGAAGTCTCCCCGTCCCACGGCCCGGCCCCGCTGTGCTGGGTGGGAGCTGCAGTCGCTGCCGCGGCTCCGCTGCTGCTTCACACATCAAACCACAACCCCTCCGTGCCCACCTCTGCTCCATCCCCTTCCTGAGGAATTCCAAGAGCCTTTCCCTGTGGTCAAGCAGTGTGTTTTACATTCATTCCCTGTTATTTTTCCCAGCTGGGCTGCCGGGGCTGGTGGAGAATGAAAACATTAATTTCCAGAGTAGCGGGGGTTTGCTCCTCATCGCCGTCTCGGAGCGCTGCAAATCTCATTTCTTTCCCTCTGTTTTGGGAGGTTTGGATGCAAATGAAGAAGAATTGAGGCTGGAGTTTGTAACTGGGATGGCAGCAGTAATGTCACACGTCCTGGCCCGTGCTGGGAGGTGTTGCTGGGACATCTGGGGCTCACCAGGGCAATTCAGGATCGATCCCACCATTCCCACCTGGAATGACTGTGGAGATTATTTGATCAGATTAATTTGATTTAAAAAGTATATGAAGAACAATTATTACTTGGGAAAACCAAGTGAAACTGGAGTAATACATCAATATTCCAAACCACAGGTTCTTTAAATGTGCAAAAACCAAATTCCCAGGTGCAGCATTTAAATACATTTCCTGCCACGGAATTGTAGCCTGGAAAAAATATTGCAAATATTCTGATTTCCATACTTGAGGGTGGAATAGAAAATTCAGAGAATGCTTTGCCACCAGGAGGAAATTTGGATTTTCCTGTGTTTAACTCCTGCTGCTCAGTGCCTGGAAAAGCAACGGAGGTGGGAATAGGTAGATGGTACCAAACTTTGGGATGTAAACTAAATGAATAATAATTGGATATTCTTTCATTTTGAAGTGGAAAAAAGCTGCAGGAAGAACTTGGAGGACGTTTCTGTGGTACAACCAACTGCTCAAGTGTCCGAGATATCCCAAATTTCCCTTTTAGAGGGAGCTGGGAGTTTTCCTCCTTCCTTCAGTCTGGCTGCTGGGAAAGAGGGAGGAATAAGGGCTGAACTTGCTGTCAACTCTCTTAAAAGCTTTTTATGGTAGCTGGAATGTGTGATAATGGCCCCCAGAACCATCATTACAGTTAATTAAAGGTCTGTTTCTTTTTTCTAATGTGAGGGGTTTATTTTCTGCAGTTGATAACACAGCAGTAAAATCTTGCTTTAGGCAAAATCTTGGTAGGCAAGGTCACAATTTAGAAGTAATTTGAAAATTGAAGGGAAAACCAGAAAGCAGCATCTGGTTCCTGTCACTTCTGGGTTGTGGAAGTACAGAGGGAATGATTTAGAGTGAAAAGGGAAGGAAAAGAGGAACATCCGAGGCTGTGCACGGAGGGGATGGTGGTGGTCATGGGGAAGGGGTGAAGGGAGGACAGGAAATTCAGGGTAAACATCTATTTAAACAGGAAAACTTGTCAGGCCTGGGGTTAATTTGGGCTGGAAAGGCACAGCCTGCTTCCAGGGACAGCAGAAAGTCGGGATGGAGGCACAGAAATGTCAGAATTTCACTGCTTTGGGGTATTTAATGCAAAGCTGGAGATTTGCATCTGTTGGGAGCAGAGCTGGTGTGGGGCTGGGATGTTGTGGGGAGCTGCCACCTCCCAGAATTTGCTGTTGAGGGTGAATCCATTTGATGCCTGGAACCACCTGGGATTTCTTTAAGGACCTTTGGCTCACAAATTCAGAGAGTGATGTCGAGAGTTTATGGGGTCTCCATCCTTGGAATTGCTCCAGCCCCCTGGAACATCCCTGAGCCGTGGGGGTCTGGGGAACTCCATCTCTCACTAAATACTCAACCCAGGTCATGGTTTCTAGCTTTATGACTCAAACAACATTTCTGCACTTTCATTCCAGGGCCAGCAGAGAAGCAGCAGGTGCTCAACTGGTCAAAAAAAGTCATTTCCTGAGATAAGAAATGTAAAAATAAGTGCCAGTGGTGGAGATTTAATTGCTGCAAATCTGTCGAGTGGAAGCTGAGCTGTCTGTTCTCCAAACTTATCACGTCCAGCTTCCAAGCAGCGCAGCTGGGCTTTGGATGCCGTCAAGTTTGCAGCAGGTTTGTTGTGGATATGTTAATTAAAAGGTTAATTATGGCTGAGAAGTTCTGTTACTCAGCTTTTCTGCTGCTGATGTGGGGTGTCAATGCTCCTCACCCCAAACCCCAAGGCACTTAAGGAAAGGGTGAGGTCCTGGCACAGATTATCCAGGGAAGCTGGGGCTGCCCCTGGATCCCTGGCAGTGCCCAAGGCCAGGCTGGACATTGGGGCTGGGAGCAGCCTGGGACAGTGGGAGGTGTCCCTGCCATGGCAGGGGTGGCACTGGGTGGCCTTTGGTGTCCCTCCAACCCCAGCCAGTCTGGGATTCTGGGATTTGGGGCCAGCCCTGTGGCCAGCACTGGTGCCAAGAACACCCAGGGTGCTCCCAAAAATGTGTGACGTGACACTGCCTCTGTAAACTCCATGAGAAACTAATCCTGGAAACACGCCAGAAAATTATTTAAAAAAAAAACAGGGAAAGGTGTCATCTGGTGATAAGAAATTTCCCACCTGGTGGCAGAAAAACTTTAACAGCGATTAATAGTGAGCCCTGTTAAGATTTCAAACGACTTCTGGAATTTATAAAGCAAGAGTAAACAAAACAGAGCCCAATCCCCAGAATTTAATCCTTAGAACTGCAGCTCTGCATCTCTGAGATGGTGCCAGTGATCCTGGACCCTGGGAAGGACTGGAAAATAAATTCCCCACCCTCCTTCAGCAGCACTGGGAAGAGACTCCTCGGTGCCACTAATGAACCTCTGGGGACCCTGCCTGTGTGGCTGGGAGTGAAAAGCAAAATTAAGCTCTGCAGCTCTTTGAAGAAAAGCAGTGTCTATAACCAAGAGGCACTTCTGGGATCCTGGCTGATAAAAGTGGATGAAAATCTGGGTTCCTGCAGAATCCCAGGAGTTCTGATGGTAACAGCCGAGTTTTTGTGGTGTCACTGCCCATCCCTGGCTGGGCTGTCCCATTTATCTTCTCTGGGATGCTGGTGGGGCAGCGAGTCCAGGACTGCAGGGAAGTGTCCAAGTGTCCCTGGAGTGTCCCAGGCCAGGCTGGTCATTGGGGCTTGGAGCACCCTGGGATGGTGGGAGCTGTCCCAGCCCACGGCAGGGGTGACACTGGATGGGCTTTGAGGTCCCTTCCCACCCACACCAGTCTGGGATTCTGTGATTTTAGGATAAACATGAAACTACAGCAGGATTCACATTAAAAAATCCAATGTTCCCTTCTGATGCAACCCCCTACCCCCACCCTTCAGAACTTCCTTTGCAAGACCCTTTCTGCCAAAATTTGGAGCCACAGCAACCCTGACTAGAAAGACTCTTTCATTTTGAGACAGAGCTTCAGAAGAGAGCAGAAGTTGCAGAGAGAACTGTGCAAGTTCTGGCCTTCAGGGTGCTTTTAAAATGCAGGAGCTCTGGGATGCAGGGCTGCTTTATGGGATATTTATCCCCCTTGCAGAAGTTTCTGCTGGAAACCTCCAAGTTGTAACAGGCTGCAGTAATAAGATTTCCCTCTTCATTAAGAGATAACTTCTGCTTCTTTTTTCTACAAGAGATTTGTTTCCTGGGACAGAGTCTTTTTTCCCCCTAATTTCCTAAATTTTCTAATTTCAGGAAAATGGATGGAAATAAATTTCCAACAGCAGCAGTTCAAGCCCATTTGGCTGTTGTGTGCAATACCCACACCTGGGATGAGCCTGTGGTGCTCAGGGAGCATCAGGGATTTTTTTGTGGGATCAGAGATTCCCAACCCCCATGCAGGTGTGTCCCTGGAAGCTCCAGGAGAGCTGAAGGATGCCTGGAGCTGGAATTCCCTCACTGGAGGAGCCTCATCCTTGGAAGATGAAGAGCAGCTGGGAGGCACCATGGGCTGTGAGTGTTCCCATACCATCAAACCCACAGAACTGATTGGTTTAATTCTATTTTTGTGCCTCTCCTGCAATCATTGATTCACTTTTAACTCAGTTTTCAGGCATGAGGTTTATTTCCGTTCACCTGTGGCTGTGCAGGCAACACCGGGAGGCTCCCGGATCTCAGAGCTGCTTTACCCAGCCTGGATTTGTGGCAAAATCCATCATAAATCTACATAATTCTGAGTGTTTGCTGCTCCTTAAGCCATTAAACAGAGAATATCCAGGGAAATCCATCAGTGTCTCCCCACCCAAGGACCGCAGCCGCTGGAGCATCGATGCTGACGGACTTCTGCATGGTTTTGCCTGAGAGGAGTAATTAATCCTGACTTTCTGACAGCAGCAAAGCATCCACATTAATCTCCCTCAGAAAAGAACCACGGAAGGAGTCGGTTTCGGGATCACAACAGAGTTTTTCCTTTTTTAGAACCAGGAAAAAAAAAAGTAGGAGCTGGAGCAGTGGCACCACAGGAGTTTTGTCTCTGTCTTCAGCCACTCTGCTCTGGAGCTGCTATGGAAACAGCTGCTCCCAGGAGCTTCCTCTCTAGATCCGGTTGGAGAAGGAATTATTTAAAATCAAGGCCGTGGAATGAGGCACAACTGGACTTCAAGGGGATACAGAGGAAAATCAGGAAGCGCGAGTGAAAAATAAAATTGCTGTCTGGAAAAGATGGAGCAGGAGCTCAGGGAAAAGATTCCCTGCTCCAGGATAAGCTGCTGGGGCAGCGATGGGAATGGAGAAGCACAGAAAAGCTCTTGAAGTCAGCGTGGAAAAGAGGGAAGAGCTCACTGCAGACTGAACTCTTTTTAGGGCCCCAGAGGTGCCACACGGCCCAAAATCTCTTGAAATCTGCAGCTTCTGAGCACATCAGCAAACATTTCATCTTCTTTCCAGCAAAAGCCAAGATTCAGTGGAGCCATGGAGCAGCTGGACTGCCTGAGATCCTGGTTATTGCCATTTCCCTGGCACCAGGGAGCAGAGGAACCCCCAGGAGAAGGAGTGTGAGAGCCACAGAACTCTCTGGGCCAGGCAGGAGCATTCCTGGGGTTAGGGATAGTCCTAAACTTTTACTGCCACTAAAAAAGGGATAAAAGGGCTCTGTGTCATCTGCAATGGATAATCAGTGAAATGCAGGATAATTTAGTATTTTCAGGAGTGCAGGGCTTGATGGGTTTGGGGGTTTACTCAATGAAATTTTCTGTTCTCAGTGCTGGAGAACTGGATCAGTGACCCCTAAAACAGTCCTGCCTCAAGCCCAAACACACTGTGCCCTCCTCTGGAATAGCTGCCTCTGCAAGTCACTCATCTGGAGAGGAGATTGTTTCTCTCAGCAGCTCTCAGAGCTGACACAGCTCCTCTGGACACCCCTGGTGCCTCCTGGATGTCTGATCCAGCAGGATCTAACGTGGGGCTGGGCACTGTCCAACCCTCCTGCTGGCTTTATCAAATCCTTCCTCCCAGGATCTCCAGGCCTCTGCACCACCAGCAGCCCCTTCCCCAGGAATCAGCTTTGCTGGGTGCAGAGGGGGAAATAAATTCTGATTATGGACTCATGGAATCCCAGAGTGGTGGAAAAGCCCTTTGTGATCCTCAAGTCCCAACATCAACCAGCACCAGCACCACGGTCACCACTGTGTCCTCAGCTGCCTCTGGCTGCTTTGATCCAACCCCTGAAGTTTCTCCTCTGGAATTCAGACTTCTCCATGATTAGTAATAATTTCATTTTGGTTCATCTTTCAGTTCTCCTGAAATGGGCAGGAGACACATTAGTCTGTAAAATGTGACTGCGTGTCCTTGATCCTGGGGCTCCAGTGGGTAAGGAAAAGTTGTTTTCCCAGAGGAATTAATTTCTTATTAATTAATTAATTAATTAATTGATTCAGGAAGGATTACTTCGTGGGAAGGCCTTGTCAGGGGCTGCCCAGGGAGGTTTGGAGTCCCCATCCCTGCAGGTGCCCAAGGAAGGCCTGGACGTGGCACTCAGTGCTCTGGGCTGGGGACAGGGTGGGGATCCAAGGTTGAACTCTAATCCTGGAGGGCTTTTCCAAGCTCAGCAATTCCGGGATCCTTAAGGAAAAGCTCATTTTTAGCAGGCAGCATTCATTCATCAAGCACCTAAAATGCACCTTCCTGAAGTGATGTGTGATACATGAACACCCCCAGAAACATGAAATTGTGTAGGTGCCACTCGCTGGAACATCCTCCAGCCACAGCAATCACTTGTAAATCACAGAGTTCTCACTGCAGCCACAACTCCGTAATCACAAAATGATTAGAAAGCCATAAAAAACAAAGTTGTTTTGTCAGGATCATTTCCTCCCTGATCACAGGGCTGATAGAAAGTGGCTCTGGGTTTAAGTGATAGATGAGAGCCATTAATAGAGCCACAGACCTTCCCAGGCTGCTTGTAGCCAAAATTAAAAGGGGATTTTACCAGTCCTGGATGGTTGGGAAGCCCGGAGAGTTGGCTGGGTGTTGTGGTGGGGTTGGTGTAAAATGCAGCCTCTCACAGCCATGAATTGCATTATTATTCACTAATAATTTCATTATATTTATTATTTTGACTGTGTACGGTAAGACAATCCCTTCTTACTCCTCTGTTCACCTGTGAGCACCTCCTGGCTTTGTCAAAGTCCTTTTGAAAAATGCTGGAATAATGTTCTGGTGATACAAACCTCCCTTGTCTCTCTCTCTGGCACTTGGCACTTTACAGGGCTATAAAGCAAACTGCACAAATCCTGTTCCCAGAAACCTTTCCTGGGTGAAATCCTGTTTATGCACAGGAAATGGTTGTGTGGGGGCTCCAGGGGGGCTGCAGAGGGACTGGGGACAAGGGATGGAGGGCCAGGAGCCAGGGAATGGCTTCCCAGTGCCAGAGGGCACGGCTGGATGGGATCTTGGGCAGGAATTGTTCCCTGGCAGGGTGGGCAGGAGCTGGGATAGAATTCCCAGAGCGGCTGGGGCTGCCCCTGGATCCCTGGCAGTGCCCAAGGCCAGGCTGGACAGTGGGGCTGGGAGCAGCCTGGGACAGTGGGAGGTGTCCCTGCCCATGGATGAGCTTTAAGGTCCCTTAAAGCCTCCCTGAGCCAGGAATGCACATGGAATTTGTAGCTGGATCTGGGTGAGGCTGGGAATGGCTGTGGCTCCCTGAGACCCTCCTGCCATGGAATTACAGAGTGGTTTGGTTTGGAAGGGACCTTAAAGGTTTGTTTGAAATGCCTTTTTTGTGTCTCACAGAAGCAGCTTTTTGACCTCCCTCTCTCTATCTCTGTGTGTTTATCTCTCCATGGAAACAAACACCTCCAGCTCCAAAAGCTTTTTGGGTAATGTAGGGAATGTTTCTATCTGCCCTACAAAGCTCCCTCAGCTGTCACTGAACACACAAATCTGTCTCTGTAGGTATAACAAAAATACATAATAATAATAATTATGTGTCATTCAAGATGTCCTCATTAGGAGGCTGCTGCACCTTAAACCCGAGGTTGTAACTTCTGTTCCAGTCGCTGCTAATGGTGCTGTGGGAGCAGCAGCTGCTGCAGCCAGCACATCTCTGCCTTTCCAGAGAAAAATCAATCTTTTCAACACCGAAATATTGGCCCAAACGCTTTCAGTGAAATGTGAAAGAGATGGAAAGTTCCTGTGCTAGAGGAATGGTCAGGCAGTTTGTTTTCCTTTAAAAGCTTTGGAATATCCTCTCACCGGGCTGAGTGATATTTATTGCAAAATGTAAAGAGAAGTGGCAAAGACGAAAAACTGGGAAATTTAGGGAACTGCTTTTGCCAGGCACAAGGGGAAGTGCCTGCAGTGTTCTGTTCTCACTGTCCCGATATAAAACCCTCATTATGGGCTGGTTTGTGGGCTGAGCCCCAGCAGGAAAGGGGAATTCTGCCCCCGTGTCCAGGTGAGCCCCCACCTGCAGAGCTGCCCCTGGAGGGACCTGGAGCTGCTGGAGCCAGGCACCAAATGATCCGAGGGATGGGGCAGCTCTGCTGGGAGCAAAGGCTGGGAGAGCTGGGGGGGCTCACCTGGACAGGAGAAGCTTTGGGGTCACCTCACTGTGGCCTCAGAGTGCCTGAAGGGGCCACAGGAAACAGGGAGAGGGACTGGGGACAAGGGCTGGAGGGACAGGAGCCAGGGAATGGCTTCCCAGTGCCAGAGGGCAGAGCTGGATGGGATCTTGGGCAGGAATTGTTCCCTGGCAGGGTGGGCAGGAGCTGGGATAGAATTCCCAGAGCAGCTGGGGCTGCCCCTGGATCCCTGGCAGTGCCCAAGGCCAGGCTGGACATTGGGGCTGGGAGCAGCCTGGGACAGTGGGAGGTGTCCCTGCCCTGGCAGGGGTGGCACTGGGTGGGCTTTGGGGTCCCTTCCAACCCAAACCAGTCTGGGATTCTCAGTTTGTGTCTGGAACCAGCCCCAGTTTTGTCAGTCTGTGACTGGGGCCATCCCCAGCCGCTATGGGAATGCCGTGTGGCTTTCAGCCCGTATTAATGAAGGTTAATGCAGCCCTGCAATCAGTGCGGTGTTTGGGGAAGTTAAAGGTCCATTCACACGCCCTTCCTCGGTTCCTGGGCAGCCTGGCAGAGGGCAGGGATCGGGGAATTGTTCCCAGCGCCGCTCCCCGGCCTCATCCCCTCCCCGCATTTCCCGTAACACATCACAAAGACTCTGACAAGAAGCTTAATTAATCGTCTGTAGCAGGTTGGGGGAAATACATGACAAGACATCTGTTAATGCCCTGGCTCCCTGCTGAGGATGAGAGAGATGTTTAATCCGCAGTTAAACACGGCGCGGCTCCGACCCAGCGCTAATGAGCCGGGCTCGCTCCGAGGTTCAGAGGCTCGAACCAAAGGGGTTGGTTGGTTTTGCTGCCTGGCTGCGGACACAGCGTGTCCCTGGGGGCTGGGGATGTCCCCTGGTGTCACCCAGGTTGGTGCCAAACCGAGGGATCCCGCTGGTGTTTCGCTCCCTTTGCGTGTCCGGGCCGGCGCTGGAGGCCGCGCTGAAAAGCGCAAAATCTGAGCAGGTTTCTGTCCCGCTCTGTGTCTGCCATGGAAATGCACGTTCCCACCACTTCCCGCTGGCTAAAGTTCTCGGGGTAGCGGAGTTTGGGGCTCTCGGAGCTGTGGGAGATGCGGAGGGAGCTCTGGGCCCGGCCCTTGGGAGCCGCAGCCGGGGCCGGGGCCGGGGCCGGGAGCCCCCTGAGGAGCAGCCCAGAGCTGCCCAGCCTGGCAGCCTTGGGGTAAACCGGGGACATCCCGATGGAAACTGCAGGTGGAGAATCCCAAAGGCAAATCCTTGAAGTACCGGCTGAGTAAGGAGGCCCGGCCCAGGGGAGCCAGGTGTGAAATGGGATCTGCCTGGGGCCCCCAGCACCTGCAGTGTTTGGATGCTCTGAGGGGAACAGGGCAGGGAACGGAACTGGGAAGGGGCTGGAGAATTCCTGAGGGAGCTGGGAAGGGTCTGGAGCCCCAGGAGAGGCTGAGGGAGCTGGAAAGGGGCTCAGCCTGGAGCAAAGGAGGCTCAGGGGGGACCTTGTGGCTCTGCACAGCTCCCTGACAGGAGGGGGCAGCTGGGGGGGAACAGGGACAGGAGGAGAGGGAACGGCCCCAGGCTGGGCCAGGGGAGAAATAAAAAATATCCCAATTTGGATATTGGGAAAATTTATTCATGGAAAGGCTTGTCCAGCCCTGGCACAGCTGCCCAACTCTGGGCTGTGTCCCCATCCCTGGAAGGGTATCACAGCCCTGGAGGTGGCACTTGGGGATGTGGTTCAGTGTCCCAGTTGCTTGTGGAGTTATTTCAGATTCATTCCTAAGAATTTCTGGATATTTCGGTTTGTTACATCCATCTAAACACGCTTTGCTTTTATTCCATTTTTTCTTGGGTTTTTTTGTGGTGTCTGGCTCCTCTGCGGGGTTCCCCTCAGCTCTGGGGGAGGCTCAGAAACCCCTCTGTGTCTCTGTTTAGCTCCCAAACACCCCCCGGCCCTAAAACCCCGTTCGATTTTCACTCCATATTCCTGTGGTTTCCTGCACATTCTCGAGGTGTTTCTCTAATTCTTTTATTTCCCCTTTCCTTCCCATTTCCCTGCAGATGCCTGGGGATGTAATGATGATTCAGGCTCCAATTTACCTGATTCATCATGCGAAATCCACAGACAAAATCTGCTGCTCTCAAATCCTGTAATACTGTGGAGAAAATTTGTTTTCCAGCCAGGATGCATTATGGCTTTTAGGTCTTGGAAACTGCATCCTCAATAGCATTACATTTATTTTTTTGTCATTGGGTCGGGCTATTTTTGTTCTGTAGGCACAAAAGTCCAAGGAATTATTTTCATCTATTTCTTCCTTTTTTCCTCCCCACCCTTTTATTTCCCAGGATTAAGACCTTTTCAGTCTCAAAGTCTTTATTTCAGTGAGCAGCATTCCTACCCCATCTGAATCCCCATGTTTTTTCCCCCACGGGCTTTAGCATCAATCAAATCCTTTTAAATGTCAGTTGTGTTGCTTCCTGGGTTATTATTGTTATTTTTAACATTTTAGATGCTACAAACTGACCTTGCATTGTTGAGAGCACTGCAAAGCTGCATCATTACATCCTTGCTTGGCTGATTTTTTCCATGGAACAGGCTGGGAGTGTCTGGGGGGTGGGGGGTTGGTGGGGCCACAATGACTGTGAGCCTTCTCCTTAATTCCTAATCCTGTGTAAGGAGGGGAAACTTAATCCATTGCTCACCCAGGATGATTTTCACCAAAGGATTACAGTTTTTAAAGGGCAAAGAAAACAGTTATTAAAGACAGTTAAAGAACCACTTCTCATCCCTATGCTGCAAAAATTAGGATGCTGAAGAATTCCCTAGGGAATGTCTCTAATTCCCCTAATTTCCCCTGTTCTTAGTTCCCTAATTGTCTAAGAGGGTGTGGGGGTAAATCTGCCTTTGGTTATTGGTGCTGCTGTTCCAGAACAATATCCCAGCCCTGCTGGTGCTGTGGGGTTTCTTTGGATTATCCTGGGAAAGAAATTCTAAACAAATCTGTGCTGCTTTGCTCTCCTTTTTAACGGTGTGAGCAGGGTTAGAACATCCTTTATTTCCTGATATTTTCATTTATAACGACATGATTTACAGCTCTTGGGGTATTTCCTTCTCCAGGAAGCCTTCAATAAAGGATGAAGCTTTCAGGATCTTTTACAAACAACGTGTCAGGTGTGGAGTTAATAGAGTTCAGATCTGTTTGCTTCACAGGTAACTCCAAAATCCCAAGAGCTGGACTCACAAGGCAGAGGAATGTTGCAGTAGGAAGGGCCAGCTGAGGGCCAGGCCAGGCTGCTGCTCCCAGGGATGCTGGGATGATCTGTGAGCAGTGCCCTGCCCTTCTGTAATTCACTGCCCTCAAAGGATGGGCTGCACTGATGGCAGGGGATGGCAGCCCTGTGGGTGCCAGCAGGGCTGGGCTGTTGTTTCCCTGCCAGCTGCCCCTGGACACCTCTCTGCTCCCAGAGTGCTCCCACAGGGGTGAAGGGGACACTGTACTCGGGGCAGGAGCTCTGGTGATCTGCAGGGAAACCATCACCAGTGACAGGACAGCAAATCTGTCACCCAGGGTGTCCTTTGGTCCCTCTTTAGTGCAGAACTTCCCCACTCACCCTCTGGACTCTTCTCTTCCTCACTCAAACTCTGCTGCTCCACAGATTGCCTCAAAAATTGGGGAAATGGAACCAACACTGAAAGGAGGCATCCAGCCCTGCCCTGTGGGCAGGCACAGGGTGAGCTGGGCTTTGGTTGCCAGTCCCACAGCCCAGCAGGACCAGGGAGTCCCAGCCTGGATGGGTGGGAAGGGAAATAAAACCACCCAGTGCCACCCCTGCCATGGCAGGGACACCTCCCACTGTCCCAGGCTGCTCCCAGCCCCAGTGTCCAGCCTGGCCTTGGGCACTGCCAGGGATCCAGGGGCAGCCCCAGCTGCTCTGTGCCAGCCCTTTCCCACCCTCCCTGTCCAAAACTTCCTCCCTCTCAGAGCAGGCCAGGCCTCACTGTGCTGCTGTCACCTGCAGAGCTCTCCTGGTCAGCAGGAGCAGCCCTGGAGGGACATCCAGGCACAGAATGTGACATTCCCACTGTCCTGTTCCCCAACACATCCCCCACAGCCCCCAGGATCCCCAGTGGTGTTCCTGAGGTGATCCAACACTGCCTCCCAGTGCAGCTGCCTCTGTCACCTGCAAGGCACGAAATAACTGGGAATTTGCACTCCAGTGCTTCCCAAGGAACCAGAGGATGTCACCTTTGGCACTGGAGGTGACTTGTCACCACTCCTCAGAGCTGTGGTATAAGAGGAGCTGTGTACAACAAGGAAGACCTGCAGCACATCCCAGTGGCCTGGGGGGATTTTAGAAGTGTTCCCAGCTCGGAATCCCACCTGGAGAGAACACAGAAATAAATAATGCAGTGATTGAATCCTGTGAGGAGTTAATGCTTCCTTTTCAGAGAGAACAGTCCCTCATGGCACTGTTGAGGTTGCTCATTGTCAGGGTGTCACTTCAGACCTTTCTGGGAGGGGCTGAACCCCTCGTGGGGGTCCTGAGGAGGGGTCTCACACAAATTTGGGCACCTGAGGATGCTTCAGGTCTCCAAAAAACCCCCAGGGCTGGGGATTGTTCACCGCTGCTCTGGTTCCAGGTGCTGTGGCAGCACCTCAGTGCTTTGCTCTGCAGTCTGCAGGCCCTGGCAGAGGCTGAGGAGACAGAATTTGAGGTATGGTATAAAATATTTATATGTATTTATATAGAGATAGATTCTCTGGCTTTAAGAGTTACAAAACCCCACATGATTCTATGATACAATGAATTTACGTGGTAATTTTGTACCTGCCTGGGAAGATGTGGTTGGTATATGAAACCCCTTTTCAAGCTAAAGCTGCTTTTGAATTTTGATCAAATCCATATCCAAGCATTTTTCCTCTCTCAGGCAACTGTTTTTCTTGTGGCTGCTGTGATTTTTCTGGTGTGCAGCGCCAAAATTTTGGCTTCTCCTTGCTGGTTTTGCCTTCCCCCATCAATAACAGCTCTTGGCAGAGGTTTAGAAACCTGACAAATTGTTGGCTGTAAAACAGATTTGCCCACAGATGAAATATCTTCGTGGCCAAACCCTCCCTCCAATAAATCAGGAGCGCTAGTGCTTGTTTAATTGACAAATTTTAGAACTCACTGGGGGAAAATGAAGCCAATGACTGATGGCAAGGCACTTGTTCCTCTGCTTTTTATCCCAGAAATCCCGTGTGGATAACGAGCACCCAAACACCGAGGGAGCTCTGATTGATGGACTCCAAAGGCTGGGAAGGAGGGAGGGAGGGAGGGAAGGGGGGAAAAGGCACTGGGAATAATTTGTTGTTGTTTGTAACAACTGAGATGACAGCCGTGATTACTTTAATGAATCAATTAAGGGATAGGCAATTTGGGCTGGCTGGGGCCACCCAGTTGTGCAGCCCCCACTGGGAGAGGGGCTCACAAACCAGTAAGAGCCTGGCCGGGCTGCTGGGGCAGCAGAGGAGCTCTGGGAGCTGGGAGGGACACGGGAGCAGCTGCTGGAAGAGGAGAGAGTTTGACAGCCTGAGTGCTTCTGCCATGCTAATTATCTTTGTTACTTCGGTGTAATTACCTTTCTTACTTAGGTTGGATCAGCTGTGGTCCTTGGCTTTCTGGAAAGAGCAGAGGTGGAGTTGGAGGGGTAGGAATTTGTTAAAAAAAAGAGGGGAATACGGCTCCAGTGGCAGCAGCAAAGAAGTTCCCTGGCTGCTTGCACCATCAGCTGTAACATTTTTTTAATGGAAATATTCTCTACTTGGAGCATTTCCTTGTATTTTCCAATAGTATATGAGAAAAAGAATTAGTAGAAATTTGGTTTTTGTTTGGAGTTGAGGCCCATCCCAGTCAGGATTTGATAGTGCCCAGCACAGTGGGATTTCCCTGAGCTAATTCCAGCCCAGCAGCTCTGGCTGAACTGGAACATTTCTTGCAAAGAAACACTCAGCCTTGTGTTAAAGACCTCTGGCACTGGAGCAGCCACGAGAACCTTTGGTAATTTTCTTCAGTCATTAATTATTCACAGCTTTGCTTCACGAGTTGCTTTTTCCTCTGTGGTTCTGGCACTTTTCCCCTCGTAACCTCTGGAAATTGATAGGTATCCTTGTCTGGATGAAATGCTTGCTCCGGCAGGTTTTTGTTACCCTTTTTGGCTTCTTAAACTGTGATCAAAGTGCCCCTTTCACCCCTCTTTGATAAACCAAGTGCTTTGACCTCTGCAGATCTTGCTCTGTGGTCCGTTTCTAATCCCTTAATCTGTTTTTGTAGCTTTCCCCTCACCACTCTCCAGTCTGGAATTGTGGAGAAGTGCTCAGAGAAATCTTTTAAAGGGGTTTAAGGCCTGAGAACTGTCCAGACCCTTCACTGTCTTCATCCACGGTAGGTAAAGAATTGGTCATTCTGTTTTTCTCTTCCAGGCCTGGCATTTGTTTGCTGAAAGACTTCTCACCAAAATTTCAATCCTTTTCATCCTTCTGCAGAGGACAGAGATTCTCTTGTAGCTCAGGCACACGTCAAGGAACTCACAGTTCACTTCAGTTTGGATATTGATGAATTTTGACATAAATACTTTTAATGTTTAGAAGAAATATTTTTGTCTTTGTCTCAGATGAAATCAGTTACACATTTTGAATTTGTGGGTAATTTACGCGTAAATAAACTGCTCCACGTGCAGATGGACAAACTTCTGCGAAGGCTCATTCCAGTCTCAGCTGAGTGACTCCAAAGGGTGGGAAGGGACCCCAAAGCCCCTCCGGTGCCACCCCTGCCATGGCAGGGCCACCTCCCACTGTCCCAGGCTGCTCCCAGCCCCCATGTCCAGCCTGGCCTTGGGCACTGCCAGGGATCCAGGGGCAGCCCCAGCTGCTCTGGGCACCCTGTGCCAGGGCCTGCCCACCCTGCCAGGGAACAATTCCGGCCCAACATCCCATCCAGCCCTGCCCTCTGGCACTGGGAAGCCATTCCCTGGCTCCTGTCCCTCCAGCCCTTGTCCCCAGTCCCTCTCCAGCTGCAGTTACACACACGTGCATCCAAGCAAGGGCTAATCCCACATCCCCTTTTCCTGTTGTGATCCAGGCTGTTTTCCATCTTCCCAAAGTCTGAAGGCAACTATGGTCTCCCAAGGATGGCAGGGTTTTTATTCACTTGGGAAATGAAGGATGATCCCACAAGAAATAGGGATTCCCTTTGGATGTCTGTGGCTTGGCTCTGCAGTTTTCCTCATTTCCTTGCTGGTTGTGTGACCCTTTCCCAGCCCTTTCCCCCCAGTGTCTTGGATCAGGTGTCCAGTCCCTCCTATTTTAGTTTTTCATTAACAGAACTCCTCATTCACAGGGAGGAAATCCTGGAGTGCTGTAATTAAAGCCTTGTTCCAGCCAAGTTCTTTGGTCTGCTGCGCAAAAATTGAGCATCCTGTGTAAAACTTAATTTGAGAGACTTGACAAACTGCAGGAGGGAAGAACCCAGTAATGGATGGGCTGCTGGCTCAGGATAAACCCTGCTCATGCTGCTGTGTGAGAGGCAGAGTGTGCCTTGGTAAGGCTTCATTTGCCTTGAACACAGCAGATACCCTGTGCATGGAAATTATGCCTTAAGGTTTAACTTTGATATTTTCCAAGAACAGGGATGTTGAACAGCCTGGAAGGACTGAGGTTTAACCACAAAAGACAGGATTCCTTTCAGGCAGCTCATCCCTGAACTGAGGGAACTGTAACCACAGCACAGTGCAGAGCTACAGACGGGCTCAGAGCAGGTGAGAAGCATTAAAATACAGCCATAAGGAGGTGCAGGCAAAATCATCTTGTTTGTGTTCCCTGCTCTTACAGTTCTGAGGGACTGTCCTAGAAAACCTCAGATTTATCACAAGCTGTTTCTAGAGAGCATTTCCAGGAAATTAGGCCTCTATTTACCTCGCTGATTTGTTTGGCCTCAATCACTGAAAGTGTCAATTGTCTGAATGGGGCTGGGCTCAGGGGTTTAATTTTGTGTTTAAGAAGAGTATTTTTGCCAGAACATGAATATTTAAGATTTATTTGTCATCAGAAGCACAAACTCTCTGTTTTCAGTGGCTGCAGGAGGATTGATGAAGATCATTCCTGCTTTGTTGCAGAAATGGTGTTTTTGTGGCATTTGAATCAGACTTGCTGCCGTGGCACTCGGATTTCTGGGAGCTGGAGGGACAGCTCTGCGAGCAATACACCATTTTTTGCTTGTTTTTCATTAAATAACTACCAGGAGGCACAGAGGGAGATTTACAGTAGTCAAATGAGATGTGCTGTAATGTAGCATTGAATTAATTCTGCTGTAATGATGCTTTGCTGTGCTATTTACTCTGTGACATTCCCACAAAGCTGCTGCTCTTAACAAGAAATCCGAGTGCCCTACAGCTAATTCCTGCAAATCCTCTGATTTCCTCATTAAGGATTTTTTTTTTTTTAATTTTGCCTTCAACGTGACAAGTTGATCCAAGGGTGGGAGCACCTCTGTAGTGAGGAAAAGGTGGGAGAAATGGGATTGTTCAGCTGGAGAAGAGGAGCTGCAGGCAAACTGTGGTCTTGCAGCACCTGGAAGAGCCAAAAAGAAATACGGGGAGAATCTTGGGGACAAGGGCTGGAGGGACAGGACACAGGGAATGGCCTCCCAGTGCCAGAGGGCAGGGCTGGATGGGATGTTGGGCAGGAATTGTTCCCTGGGAGGGTGGTGAAGGTCTGGGATGGAATTCCCAGAGCAGCTGGGGCTGCTCCTGGACCCCTGGCAGAGCCCAAGGGAGGTTGGACGGGGCTTGGAGCAGCCTGGGAAGGTGTCAGGGTTGGAACAAGATGAATTTAAGGTCCCTTCCCACCCAAACCAGGCTGTGATTCCTCGATAAAACAGCTGGTGAGGATAACGACTGCCGTTCCCAGCCCCGGATCCCTGTTTCTCTCCCCAGGATGCGAGCGCACGAGTTGTAAATCACCTCTAAAGATCTCAAAGTCGTGCAAACAGCTCTGAGGCACAGCGAAACAAACTCCTTTTGTTCCCAGCCACCATCCTTTGCATTTCAGATGAAACACACCTTGGGATGTACAGATAATCCCGGGCAGCAGCTGGGGACGTCTGCCTGCAAAACAAAGGTCACCGCGTCCCAGCAAGGCTCTCATTTGCATGCAGGAGCCGGTGCTGTTCTTGCAGCATTTTTTGGTGTTTGCAAACAAGCCTGGCAACATATGGGGGATGTAGTGCAGGCTGTGCAGCCCATTTCCATGGCTAGGGCTGCAGCGGGAGCTCTGGAAGGATGGGAGAGGATCCCAGCAGTGCAGAACATCCCAAATTCTGTGCTCCAGGCTGGGGACAAGGTGGGGATGGGGCACAGGTGGGATTTGATGCTCCTGGAGGGCTCTTCCAAGCTCAGTGAGTCCGCACCGAGGTTCTCACAGTGAGGAGCTTTAGACCCACGGGGTTGGTGCTTCTCCTGGTGTTTGTCACAGGTTTGCAGCATGGGAGCCCCTGGTGCTGCTGCCCGGTCACTCTCTGCCTTCAGCCCCCAGGGGTGCTTTGGCTGCAGCCCCAGGAGCCAACCCTGCAGCTGTCCCCACACCTGCCCACACCTGCTGGGATGGGGAATGAGATGGGACAGGCTCCCCGGGGCAGGGGGTGTCATTGTCCTTGGAAGTGTTCCAAAAATCTATGGATGTGGCACTTGAGGACATGGTCAGTGGTGCCCATGGTTGATGGTTGGACTGGATGATCTCAGAGCATTTTCCAACCCCACTGATTCCGTGATCCTGTGAAATGAGTTTATCCTGTCCCAGACAGACCTACGGCAGAGGATGAAATTCTATTTAATCTCTTTTCGTCAGCTCTCTGGGCAGCATTTTCCACCAGTGCCTTAATTACTAGAGCCAATTATCTCCAACACCCGTCACTCAGTGTCCAGGACCCCTCAGAGATACCAGACTCCTTCCCTTCCTCTGTGTGTGTCTTCCTAATGTAGCTTTTTCCTCGAGGAAAAGGAGAATCCTCGAATTGGAGGGGATAAATCACATACACACACACACAGACACACACACAAAAAAAAAAAAAATTATTTATCTGTGCTTGGAATGGCACCATGTACACCTGGAATAGGTGTGGGAGGTTTTACTCAGTGACAGCTCTGCCCACACGGTCACAGGGAGGGTTGGGAATGTGCCAGGCATGGAATCATTAAGGCTGGAAAAGACCTCCAGGAGCACCAAGACACATCCAAGTCCACTTCCCAAGCCCCCCCATTTCCTTAAAAGCCTGCTGGAATGTGACAGTGGATGCTTCAGGATCCAACCTGGAAAAGCTTTTGGATCTCGGGGGGGGGGAGGTTGTTCTTCCCCCGGTGCGTGGCACTGAGCTGGGGGAAGCAGCGCACGGATTTGGGCTGGGAAAAGCCCCCAGCAGAACAGAAACTGGTTCTTGCTGCTTCATATTTTCAGTGCCTGAGGCAAAGGTGGTCAAGCAAAATAACGGAGAAAGCCCAGGGGTAAAGCCTCAGCCCCCATTTAGAGAAGCAATTAGGCACCTGTCAGAGCAATTAGCGGGTAATGTAGTTTCTGGATAATTGCAGAATAATTGCCCATGTGCCGACGGTGGGTTGGGTTTCTCGTTGTTGTTAAAGCTAATGTAAGTTAATATGCCAGTGATGTTTGGGATGTAGCCACAAAACACACTTTAATATCCCATTAAAATGGATAAACAGGCATTCATCTGAGTTAAGGTGCTCGTGGCAGTTAATGGGAAGGTGAGCGTAAAATCCAGCATTTATTTTGGATACAAGTTGTGACCAGGCAGCGTTTTAAGGAGAGGAACGGGATGGTCAGGTGTCTGGTGCACCCCCCACTCGCTGGGAAATTCTGTGGGGAGTTAAAATCCTATTTCAGAGCTTAAAATTATTGGAAGTGCCCAAGGCCAGGCTGGACACTGGGGCTGGGAGCAGCCTGGGACAGTGGGAGGTGTCCCTGCCATGGCAGGGGTGGCACTGGGTGGGATTTAGGGTTCCTTCCCACGCAAACCATTTGGTCATATATCCAAATGTAGGGAAAGGATGGGAGCTGTCAGGAATTCTGGGTGTGGAATTCTGCCTCCCTGATTGCCGAACTGATGGAATTCTGTGCTGCCTTCTTGGGGAGGGCTGGAACAAAGCCCTCGTAGCCTCCTACTCGCACCCTCTGTTGGCAAGAGCCTTCTGCAATCAAGTTAAATCGTATCTCAGGTTTCCCCGTGCATTTTGTCCTCTCAGGTTTTTGCAGGGTTTGCTGTGAAGGGAAGTGTTTGATTTGATTTAAGCAGGAGATAAGATAAGCACGTTGAAAATGGAGCTATCGATGGCGGGGCTATAATTTACAAAATTGCAGCACTTTCTTTATTGAAGCTCTGAAAAATAAAGCAGCATCACAGCTGGTTGTTTAAGGTAAGTAGGCACAGAGTGATCAACTCAAATCACATCAGCCCAACAGGAATTCTCTCCCGTCCTCCTGTGCTGAGACGGAAGAGCCAAACTTATATTGCCATTAAGATTATTTTTGGTTTGAGCTGAACTCGAGTGGTTCCAGATCACCAGAACTCTGCATCTGGAGGAAAAAAAAAAAAGGCTTTTGTGCCCTGGTAGTTGTGGTGTGACCACGGGAGCTGTGAAATGAGAACACTTGTAGGATTTTCTGCTTTGTCTTGCAGGGAATTGTCTGAACTTGGATATTCTGCCTGCAGGACCCTTGGGACTGTTCATTTTGTGAAGCAGCTCGGGGTGTTTGTGGTTCTCCTTCACCTTCAACCATCTCTGAATCCTGGAATGCTTTGGGCTGGAAGGGACCCCAAAGGCCACCCAGTGCCACCCCTGCCATGGCAGGGACACCTCCCACTGTCCCAGGCTGCTCCCAGCCCCAGTGTCCAGCCTGGCCTTGGGCACTGCCAGGGATCCAGGGGCAGCCACAGCTGCTCTGGGCACCCTGTGCCAGGGCCTGCCCACCCTGCCAGGGAACAATTCCTTGCCAGTATCCAGCTAAATCTCCCCTCTCACTTTGTACCACCCACTGCTCCTTGTCCCACCAGTCCCTGATGCAGGGTCCCCCTCCAGGTCCCTGTCATCCCTTCAGACCCTGGGAGGTGCTCTGAGGGCTCCACACAACCTTCTCCTCTCCAGGCTGAACATTCCCAGCTTTCCCAGCCTATCTCCAGTCCTCCAGTTCTCTTATCAACCTCGTTGTCTCCTCTGGCCTTGCTCCAACAGTTCCAAGTCCTTCTTATCCTGGCATCCATCAGGGAAGGACAAAGCCATGATGCCTCAGTGAGAGCCAGGACTCATCACTTTTGCTCTCCCCATTGCTCCAAACCATCACCAATCCAAGGATCTGCTGGTTTTGAGGAAGGAGTTGGTCAAGATTCTCCACGGGAGATCCAGGTTGGACATTAGGAAGAGTTTTTCCCTGGAAGTGTGGTTAAACCCTGGCACAGCTGCCCAGGGCAGGGGGGNTCATCCCTTCAGACCCTGGGAGGTGCTCTGAGGGCTCCACACAACCTTCTCCTCTCCAGGCTGAACATTCCCAGCTTTCCCAGCCTATCTCCAGTCCTCCAGTTCTCTTATCAACCTCGTTGTCTCCTCTGGCCTTGCTCCAACAGTTCCAAGTCCTTCTTATCCTGGCATCCATCAGGGAAGGACAAAGCCATGATGCCTCAGTGAGAGCCAGGACTCATCACTTTTGCTCTCCCCATTGCTCCAAACCATCACCAATCCAAGGATCTGCTGGTTTTGAGGAAGGAGTTGGTCAAGATTCTCCACGGGAGATCCAGGTTGGACATTAGGAAGAATTTTTCCCTGGAAGTGTGGTTAAACCCTGGCACAGCTGCCCAGGGCAGGGGGGGTCCCCATCCCTGGAGGGATTTAAAGCCCTGTGGAGGTGGCACCAGGGGACACGGGGCAGTGGTGGCCTGGGCAGTGCTGGGATGGTTGGACTCAATGAGATCTTTCCAGCCTCAAGGATTCCATGGTCCATTAGGAATCCCCAAACTTGTCCTGTCCAAGTGTCACGCGCTCCCTGCCCGTTTCTGTGGGAAATGCTCAGATTTCCTCACTCAGTCTCCAAACAAAGCCATCAAACTCCAGGATTCCCTGGCAAAGCAGAAGCCCCAGATTTTGACAATCTATTTTTCTGCGGGCAGGAAATTATTTTTCAATGAATTTTCACATAACTTGAAGTAATTGGAGGCTTAATATTTGCAATATTTTTACATTTGCTTTCTACGAGTATTTAAATATTTGCACATAAAATAAATTCTTTCACCTCGCTAATGAAAATCTAAGGACCCAATAGTCACATTCATTATTAGAGGCAGTAAATCACCTCTGGTGAGTTCAGTTTTACTTCCAATATAAATGCAGATTTATGAGCTTTCCTGTTGCATGATTTATTTGCCTTTTTTAAATTTTTTCTTTCCCAGGAATACTATCTCCTTCTTCCTAAACATCCAATATACATGAAAAGGGATTTAGGTGCTGTGGAACTACTAAAAAAAATACGTAAAAATAAAAAATCAGGTTGCTGTTTCTACAACTGGACAGCTCAGGCAAGGATTCGGAGCTGATGTTTTGATGGGAATTTTGTGTGGGAGAAAATGGTGGATTGTGGAATAAGATGAGACATTTGTGTGTGTGCTGCTGCTTTTACTGCTGGGTTATTGACTTCAGAGTGTGTTTCGAGCAGTATTGAATTTGCAGCAGTAAAACACTTCACATTGCCGAACATTTGTGTTTAATAAATTGCTTTTTATGGAAGCAGAAGCCTGTATTTACCAATTGCTTTCTGGAACCTGTGGGATTTTTTATCATTCTGCAGAGAACTACCTGAAAACTTTTAGTTCCTGAGCGAGACCAGCCAGTCTCATTTTTTTCTGAGGCTGAGGAAAGACGTACAAGGGGAAATTTGTGCCACAGGAGCCTCTTAGGAAATATTAGAGGAGAGAAATACATTTATGGGGATGGAAGGAGGGAGAGAACAGCGTTACAATCCAGCTGCTAATGGACTGTGTGGCATCCACCACTTCCAGGAGTTCTTAATGGCTTTTGTGACTGAGAAAAGCAACATTCACTGAGGTTTAATAAATTTTTTAGGTTTCTAAGTGGGGCTGACAGCTCCAAACAGTGACATTTTTACCAGCCCATTAATGCCTCCTGAATTTTCTACATTGCAGCCTTCTGCCTTCCAGTCTGTGCCTCTTCATCTGCACTAATTAAGCAGCATTTGCACCCAGTGTCTTTGATTTGCACCCAAAGATGTCTCCACTTCCATTTTAGTGCCATTTTGTTCCCTTGAACGCCTCTGATGTCACGAGCTGAGGCTGCCTATTCCAGGGTATAAATTTTTCACCAAGTCCTGTGCCTTCATTTTTGGGAGGGGGAGGGAAAAGGGGCACTTGAATAAGAAATGACTCCTCTATTTTCACTTCAAAGGCTTATTTGGGCCACTTCAAAGGGCTCCTTTTGCCAAAGAGAAATCATGTTTTTTTGAAAATACTTTGGGAAAAAAAAAAAAAATGAAAGGCAGAAAGCAACTTTGTACTGCAAAAATCCCTCCTCAGATGACACGAGCGGTGCTGGGCAGTGGTGATTTCGGTGTGCTCAGAAGACTTAATCATTCCCTGAGCTTTGATTGGCGGCCTTGGTTGCCTCCAGGCTCTTCTTCATCTCCAGAACCACATTTAAATTAAAAATAAGGCAAAACATTTTGCTGTGACACCTCCCTTGCACTGCCTGTTCAGCATCCCCCCGTTGTCCCCGGGAACTGCAACGGGGGAACCTTAATTTATCTGTTTGCCCTTGTGGGGTGGCTGCTTAAACATCCTTCAGCTCAGTTTCAGAGCCCTGATTTGCCTGGGATTGCACGGGCAGTAATTCTGTGTCATGTTGTTTAACTCCTGCAGCAGAGCCACGGCCTTGTGTGCTCGTGTCCCTCACCTGAGCAGCGATTGATGAACAGGGGGAAGAGGCTCTTGCACGGCTCTCCCTGCAATGGGTGCTCAACATCCCAATCCCTCCATCCCTCGGCATTTCACCAGCTGTGAGTCAAGCAAGGAGGGAATTACCCCAAACATTCCCACTTCTTATCTCCCCGCTGGCTCCAGGAGGTCGCGGAGCTGACGGGAATTCCTGGGAGGAATTCAGCTCTGCTGGGGCTGTGGGTGGCAGAGGCAGCTGCTCTGGGCTTCCTGAGGAGAGAAACCCAGGGGAAAATGGGATGTTATTGACAGAAAATAGATGGAGATTTCATTTGGAAAAAAGTTTTGTGGGTATTTTTCACACTTTTTTCCCCTCAGGAATTTTGCTCCCATGCTTTCCTTTTCACTCTGATAGTTTTACACACTAGCAATCCACTTTGCAAAAATGGCTTTTAATTAGTCTTTTGTGTGTATGTGTGTCATTCCAAATATAGATAATTTTGGGTTATTTCAGGAGAGATGATGGCACCTAAAAGTGAAAACTTGGTTCCTGGAGGAGGGTGGTTTTCTTGAGAATGCTGAGTCCCTGAAATGCTGAAATATGGCTAAATGGAAAAAGGGGAGATTTAGATGGGATGTTGGGCAGGAATTGTTCCCTGGGAGGGTGGGCAGGCCCTGGCACAGGGTGCCCAGAGCAGCTGGGGCTGCCCCTGGATCCCTGGCAGTGCCCAAGGCCAGGCTGGACATTGGGGCTGGGAGCAGCCTGGGACAGTGGGAGGTGTCCCTCCCATGGCAGGGGTGGCACTGGGTGGGCTTTGGGGTCCCTTCCAACCCAACCCATTCTGGGATTCTCTGGTTCTGCACTTCAGCAGATCAGACTAGAAAAATACAAATATTTATTCTTGGATGCCACTTTCTGGTGGATTTCAGCTGGACATATTCCTTCTGGGCACTGGCTTGGGGCCAGTGGGGTGCCTGGAGCTCTAAACCCAAACCAGCTCTTCCTTGGAACAGGAGCCATTCCAGAGGTCAGAACACAAATCAATTTCCATGGATTCAGCCCTGAAACACGGGACAAGTGAGCATTAGAAATACTGACCTTTGTAACAAGAAGCAAATTTTGCCTTCTGAGGTTTGAATTTGGGAATAACCCAGAATTAGAACTTATAATAGGGAAGGTTCATTTTGGAAGAAGACAGGTGGTTCAATTGTTCAAACTGTCATTGCTGGTTGTTGTTGGATACTCTTCCTGATTTCCTTCCATTTATAACTTGGAAAAAATATATTAAAAAAAGCTTTTTCTTTTCTTCTTTTGGCTGCCATTGATGTTTCCAGTGAAACCCCTAAGAATCTGATTTGGGGTTGGATAAGATCCATTTTTATGGCAAAAAGAGCCCGTGAACTTGGCATTTCTGAATTCTGCTGAGCTGTGGCCCATCCCAAAGGAATATTCCCAAGATCCTGGCTGTGTGGCAGAAGCACAGTTGAGTTGCCTGAGACAGAGCATTCACTTCCATGAGGAAAAAACCATTTTCCTCTGCCTGTTGTTCCAAGGAGCTGATTAATGTAGGGGAGATTGATCCCTCCCATTCCTGACCCCTCGTATCCCAAGGACTCCCAGGTGGGAGCAGGAGCTGCTGAGCCCTCCTGGAAGGAGAATCCTGGGCTCTGGGGAGGCTGTCAGTGCTGATAAACAACGCTTGGCTCTGCTTTGCCAGCCCCTGTTCCCGGGGAAGCAGCAGCAGCTTGGCTGTAATTGCTCACTGCTCTCCATTAGTGGCTCTCCCTCCTGGCAACTCTTTAATAGTTTACATCTCTCGGGGCTGGAAATTACTATTTTAATTAAAACAATTTGTTTCAAATGGGGCTCCCAAAATCCCCACATGATGTTTTAGGAGCCTTGGGCGAGGAGCTGGAAAAGGAGAGTAGCAATTGTTGGGAGGGTTTAGAGTGATGCTGGAAGGAGGAGTTGGGATTTTCACCTAATTTCTGGGGCCTGGACTGGCAGTGGGAGAGAGGAAATTGTGTGGGACTGAGATTTTATCTTCCCAACATTAAATTAATTCACCATGGGCAAGGCTTTGCTGAGTTTGAACAATTCCCTCAGGCACAGGGTGGGATTTTTGGGGTGTCCTGTGCAGGGTCAGGAGCTGGACTGGATGATCCCTGTGGGTCCCAGTCTGGGATTTTCCAGGATTCTGTGAGTTTCAGTTTAATACTTTATTTGTTCTCAGGCAGATTGAGAGAAATAATTCTCTCCTGGTGAAGGAAAGGGGAGAGCCAAGAAAAGGGACCTTGGACACCCAAATGCCACAGAAATGCACTTTGGAAGTGGGACTGGATGGCCAAGAGGCACGAGTGGTGTGTGCAGGGTGGGAGGTGGAGGTGGCAGTGCCACCAGGAGCACTCCTGGAACATCCTAAGCTGGAAGGGCCCCACATGGATCACAGACTCCAGCTTCTGTGTGGGGCAAGCCTGGATCTACTTTGGGATGCTCTCCCTCTGCACCCATGGAGAACTTCAAGGCTTTGGAGCCTGGCTTTGCTCTTAGCTGGCAGGAATTTTAATTTTATTTTGAATAGTATTTCAAAATATTTTCCTTCAGCTTTGCTGCTTTGGGTCTTTTACCATTTTCTGTGTCACTGGCACAGGGTGCCCAGAGCAGCTGGGGCTGCCCCTGGATCCCTGGCAGTGCCCAAGGCCAGGCTGGACACTGGGGCTGGGAGCAGCCTGGGACAGTGGGAGGTGTCCCTGCCATGGCAGGGGGTGGCACTGGGTGGGATTTTAACGTCCCTTCCAACCCAAACCATTCCAGGGTTTCTGGGATCTGCTTCCCTTGGAGCAGTGCAATTGCCAGAGGGCATCAACCTCACAACTCACAAGACTTTTCCATTCTTTGGATTTGGAAAAAAACGGATTTTTTTTCCTCACAAAAATCAGTTTATTCCTTGGATTCCAGGGGAAACACAGGCAGTGGCTCCCAGCTCCTGTTGGTGCTGCCTCTGCTTTTTTTCCACGTTTTCCCTGTTCTTCCACTCCCTGCAGCCTTGAACAGGTCTCCCTTTCCTTCCCCTTGGAGATGGGAGCTCATTACCGGGATTTGTCAGACACTTCCAGCATATTTAGCAGGAACAAAACAAAGGCACAGCATTTACAGGGTTTCCTTGTTAGGGTGGTTTTTTTTCTCCCTGACAAGCAAATCTCAAATTCCAGTAGCTGTAAATGCAGCCTGGCTTCAGAACATATTGTAAATTATGATTTCCTTCATGTACTCGTTCTTCATTTTCCTCCCAGACAGGTTCCCGAGGCAGCCTGGGAAAACACAGCCTGGAGAATGAGTTGTTTTGGATGTAGAATGGATTTTGCCAGGATTTATGTTACCTTTATGGAGACACAAGGAATTCTTTTGACAATTTAAGTCCCTACACTGAAGTAAGTTGGTTTTTGGTTTTTTTTTTTCCTGTGCTGACAGTAATTTAGACAGAAAACACCAAGATTTTCAACTCTGCTTCAGTAAACTTGTTGTGTGAGGAGTTTTGCGTGGATTTGGTGTCAATAGTGAGAATAATTCCAAGGAAAATTGTGGATACCCATCCCTGGAAGTGTCCAAGACCAGGCTGGACAGGGCTTGGAGCAACCTGGGACAGTGGAAGGTGTCCCTGTCCAAGGGATGGAACTGGATGGTCCTTAAATTCCCTTCCAGCCCAAACCATTCCATGTTTTTAGGATTCTAAGCGTTCATTCCCAATCCTGAGTGGTTTTATGGAATATTTGTCAAACTAAAAACACAATTTTCCCTGAGAGTGTTTTAATTGGCTTTGGATTTCTGAGTGCTGATAAAGGTTGAGATAAAATCGAATGTCAGAGGTGGAAGAGTTGCTGCAATTAATCAACCCAGGTCAGGGTATGATCAGAGATTCAGGAAAAATCCACAGACAGATGGAAGTTCCTCCAAGAACCTTAGATGTTAGTTAATGGATTAGGATCCTTTGGAATGACACAGAGCTTGGGGAAGCACATGGATTTTCTTGGTGGGCCCATAATAAAATAAATAATTTTTTTTCCCATCTCCTGAATAATGTTTTATACATAAGAAAACCAAACCAAGCTTTCCATGCAGCTGGAGGTATTTTGTGTTTCTCAGTGCTGGTTTCAGTTCTGGTTGGTAGAAAAACTTATTTTGAAGCTTTTGGAATTTAATTTCCATTGAAAAAAAAGCTGATTTCTTCAGAGCAACAATCCAGCAACAAACAAGCAGCAATCCTGTAAAATTAATGGGCTTAATTAAAATGTACATGGATTGGGGAAGGATCCACAAGCATAACAGAGATTTACTCTCTCATACCAGACTGAATAAATTTCCATGAATTTCCTGGGAGATTTTTAAGGCATTTTATGACCTTGTTTCTAAAAGGAAACTTGGGATTTTGAACTTGATTAGTTTTAAGAAAATACTGGAAGCAGCATCTCCGAGCGTTTGGTAAAGCATTTCTTATTATCTTTAGGAGACTATTATCTTTCTAAAGAAATATAAAGCAGAACTCACAGATTTTGCATTTCTCATTCAAAACAGGGATAATTTTTTCAGTAACTTTCAGTAATAATTTGCAATTTAGGGTTCATTGTCGTGACTGGCTTTGGCTGGGACCTCTCACTTCAGCCACCTGTCTGGTTGGCTTGTGCAAGGAAAAAACATTCCCTGTCCCAGGTCCTTCCTGCTGGTTCTCCCATCCTGCCTGCAGAATGTCCTGGATCCGTGTGGATGCTGATCCCTGCAGCTGTTCCTGGGAATCCAGCGGTGCCAGGGATTGGAAACTTTGCACGGTTTCCTTCTGCACCACCCCCCAAAACCTGGGAACAATCAGCCCAGGCCAGGGTATGATCAGAGATTTGGGAAATTTGGCCTGGAAGCCGCAGTGGCAGATGGAAATTGCTCCAGCAATCTCAGATATTAGTTAATGGATCCACTGGAATGAGACAGAGCTTGGGGAAGCACCAAAACCTGGGAAAGGAGCTCAGGGGGGACCTCGTGGTTCTTGACAGGAGGAGGCAGCCAGGGGAGGAACAAGGGACAGAGGCTGAGCCAGGGGAGGCTCAGGGGGGACAGCAGCAGGAATTTCCCCATGGAAAGGGTGCTCAGGGATTGGAACTGCCCAGGGAGGTTTGGAGTGCCCATCCCTGGAGGTGTCCAGGGAATTCCTGGAGGTGGCACTCAGAGCTCTGGGCTGGGGACAGGGTGTGGGGATTGTCACCAGTTGGATGCACTGGGAGGGCTTTGCAGCCTCAGTGGTGTGTGGTGCAGCTCTGGCTGTCGAGGTGCAGTTTGACTCTGATGTTTTGGCTGTTGGTTTCCTGGAACTCATCAGAAACGTTGGAAACATTTTAATTGTTGTTGTGTTTTGTTTGGGTTTTCTCGGTGGGATTTTTTGGGGTGTTTTCCTGTGCTGTTTTGTTCTGTGCTCCCAGGGGCTGGACTCCAGGCCCAGGAGAGGAAGGCTGCCCCCTTAGCTGATGATCCTGAAAGAGCTCAGACACTGGGAAAATTATCCCTCAAAGGCTGCTAAATAGGCACTGCCAGCATTCCAGACAAACACCAGCATTCCAGGCACGGATTTTCCCATGCTGATCCTTTCTGGAGGGATCAGCCCCAGGCAAGAGAAGCTCCTGTTTCCATTTGGGAAAGAGTTCCACGACCAGGGGTTTGGGGCTTTCCCTGCATTCCCAGGGGCAGCTCAGCCCTTCTCCCTGGGCTCATCTGCAGCTGGCAGCTCCCACCTGGCACAGTTTTGGGTGCCAGGAGTAATTCCATGATTCCCTCGGGAATAATTCCATCACCCAGTGTGAGGGAGGGTCGGTGGGAGGACACCCAGTCCTGGCCTTTCTCAGGTGATGGAAGCCATGGGAACAAGAGCAGGGAGAGAGAGAGCACCCTCCTCCCACCCAGCTTGTGGGGTGATGGCAAGAACACCTTTTTGGAGGAATCAGGATGCTCAATCCTGACCATTCCCCTGTTGGCTGGAAAATCCCCCTGGCCAGGCAGCTGGAGAAGCTGCAGCTCCTCAGCCCGTGTTTCAATTCACGACAGAAAACCAACAAAAAACCCCATTCTGGGTAATTTCAAACTATTTACTTTTCCAATTTGGCTACTGAACTGAAAAATCAATTGTTTCTACAGCTCTGCTGGAGATCCTGGGCTGAGTTCTCCATTTGTCTGGCAGGGTTGGAGTGAAAAACATTTCTGAGGCTGTGGGAGTAAATCAGCTGCTGTTGTCTTTTCCACGCTGCATTCCCAGGCTTGGGACCAAATTGCCTTGTTTAGCTGGCCCTTGCTGGGATCAAACACCCCCAGAAAATGAGGTTTGAATTCTGGGAGCTGGAGTCCCTTCCAGCCCAACCCGTTCTGTCATGGATTTGACAGCACCCAGCGGATGCAGAAATCCTTTATTGGAGCCGTGGGGACAGTGGGTGCTTTGTTCCTGCCTTCCTCGGGTGTGACCATTCCTTGGAAAGCCTCCCTGGGGTGAAAAACTTCAGGAGAAGCTTTCCTGCTCAACCTTTCCCAGGATCAGCCTTTTCCATGCTCCTGTTGGCACGTGCAGGTTTGTAAAGGAGATTTTTCCCTTTCTGGAGCTTCATCATTCACGTGCAGGGCTCCACTCCTGCTTTTCCTGCATTTCCCACTAATCCTGGTCAATAGGACACCGAGGGTTATCCCTGCACTCTTCCCATTAATTGCAGAGTGATCACAAATGAGGAATTATTTGAAATTTATTCGCTGTCCAGAGAGAGCAAATTAGTCCCTCATTTACATATTCATGAGGAGGGGAGGACCCGGGCAAGGAGACAGGGGATGTCACGGCTGTGTGTGGGTCAGGGCAGGATTAGATTGGATGTTTGAGGGAAAATTCCTCAAGGAATGGCACCCACCCATCCCTGGGAGGGTGTAAAATCCAAGGAGATGTCGCTCGAGGATGTGGTGCAGGGCTGGGCTCGGGGATGGTCCCATGGGAAGTCCCAAAAAAGCCTTTTCCAACTGCAGCCATTCCACAATTCCATGAGTTCAGAGTTAACTCCAGGAAAAATGCCCTGCTTTCCACAGAACTCGTCTTCATTCCAGAGGTCACCTCAGGCATTAAATGACAAAAGCAGAAGTGCCAATGATCCAAGTTCAGAGAGGAAATGTCCCACAAAATCAGGAGCTCTCCCTGGTTTTCTCAGCTCTGATCTCCAGGGATCCATCCCAGCTGCTCAGAGGGTCTGAAGTTTAAAATAACTTCACCACATTCCCAAGGCTTCCCCAGGAGGGACTCCTACCTTGTTTCCCCAGCTTCCTGGGATTTTTGGGATCACTTTGACCATTTTTATCTGGATTGTGCTTGAGGCTGAGTCTGGAGTCTGATTTTCCAAGTGAAAATCTGGGACATGGGTCCAGTGACTGGGAATGGGAAGGGAGAGCATGAAGGGAACCACGTTTGTGCGGAGAGGGAAATGGGATGGAAAGATTCTCTTTGGAACTTGGGTGGAAAAATGTGCATTTTGCCTTTTCCTGCCTGCTGGAACTCCCCATGGAGCTTCCTGTGATGCAAAAGGGGCAATTGCTGTTTTTTTCTCAGCTGGAAAATGCATTCCCAGCACATGGAAGTGGAGGTTGGGAAGCTGCAGGTGGGGTTTGGAGGGGTCCCTGCCCTGGCCAGCCCAGCCTGGTGCCATCTGGTCCCTGCCCTGCTGGGAGCATCCTCCCCATTCCATGGGAACTGCCCAAATCGCCTGGAAAAAACAGACAAATCTGAACGTGGCAGGCTGTAATGGCACTTCCCACAGCTAAAGAATATTGAAAAAAAAAGAAAAAAAAGCCCAGCAAAGAGAGAAGTGATTCTGCCTGAAGGCACCTCAGAACAACAGACTTGGTAAATGACTCCAGACCTCAAGCTGTCCCATCTCCTCAGCCCACGGGGATTTGCTTCCCTTATAAACAATTAAAAGCTCCACACCAGCTGTGGCTGAGCTCTGATTTGTATTCTGCAAAGTTTTCTCTGGTTTAGTTTTTTTTTAGGCTGCCTTCATTCCCTTTTTTCCCTCTTCTCCTGCCCTCCTGGGGCACAGGAGTGGTTGGATTGGAGGTGGGAGCCGGGACAGTGATGGATTTTCACCTCATGCCTGGATCAAGGCCTTTCAGGGATTCTTTGCCAGAATTTCTGTGCAATCTCCAAGCTGAGGTTCAAAATCCATCCCTGAAGTGGTAACTTCTGCACAGGCTTGGAAATGGGATGAAGGGAGGAAATTGTGGCCAAGGAGGGATCTGTCTGTCCAGCTATCCCTGTGGGCAGCAGGAGAGGGAGGGGGAACTCTGCCCCCGTGCCCAGGTGAGCCCCCACCTGCAGAGCTGCCCCTGGNCACCTCTCTCCATGTCCCCAAATGCCACATCCACCCATTCCTTGGACACCTGCAGGGATGTGACTCCAACACTTCCCTGGCAGCCCCTTCCAGTGCCTGACAACCCTTCCCATGAAGAAATTGTCCCTGTTATCCAGTCCAACCCTCCCCTGGGGCAGCTGGGAGCCTTTATCACAAAACCATTGTGACACAGATCCACGGTGAGAAATCCCCTCCTGGCTGTCAGAGCTGTGGCCAAGTGCATTAAAACCTGCACCAGCATTCCAGGCAGGAATGGTCCCTTTCAAGAGGAAGCTCCAGTGTTTGCAGAGTGTCAAATAAACCTCGAGGACACCCCTGATTTTTCTGCTGGGGATATATTTTAGCTAATTAAATTCCTGAGAAGGAGCATCTTAAGCCTGGTCAAATGAAAGAAGGCACAAGCACAGCTTTTCCTTTCTCAGTGTGACAGAGAAAAAAAGCCTCAGTAATTTTATTGTTTCTCTTTTTTCCAGGTTGGAGGTGTTGGGAGCTGCCAGAGCCACTGATTCCAATTTGTGTTTCTCTATCTGCATGGAAAATCCATCTGCTTGCAGAAATTGTATTTACACAGCCCATAATCCTGAGCAGCCTCAGATATTGGGGATCGAGGCTCTAACGACATTGGAAACCGTTTTTATTAAGAGGCAGAAATTGAATTAGGTAATTATATTTATTGATGGGAAATTAAATTTAACAACTGCGAATTGCCTTAAGTCAGCGTGGCCAGATTTTCATTACTCCAAATGTGAGGAGGTTCTGCTTTAGTGGATTCTCTTCAGCTCGGGAGGTGCAGAGAAGGGATGCAGATCCCAGCCTGGAGAAGGAATTTTGGATCACAACAGCTCCCACCACCTGGCTGGATTTTGCTTCACGGGTGAAACAAATCTGTTTTTTCTTGTAAAAGCCTTCCAGAGATGTAAAGTCGTGGAACAAACCTGGAAATCCTGAGTTTTGTGTCTCTGACACTGGTCTCTGAGCTGGGCTGATGCACCACTATTGCAACTCAGTGACTTCACATTCCTAGGATTTTTCCTTAGCCCAGTGTGGTGTCATTTGGGCTGGAATGCCATGGATAACTTGTCTTTCCTGCTCTGACATCTGACTGTGGGAGAATTGAATTCCTGCCTCCCTCCCATGGAGCAGGGCTGGGGTGGAATGATGCTGAGGCCACAGGCTGAGCTGGGAAATGTAGGCTGGGCTCAGGGGGGGATCTGTGGGATGAAAATGAGTTTCTGTGGGATGGAAAACCTCCTGTGCAGGGCTGGGACACTTCAGCAGTGGCTCCATGAAGGGAAAAGGGGCTCCCTTAATTCCCATTAATTCCCAGTAGGACTTTTAACTTCACCTGCCCTTTCCCTTTTCCTCTTCATGCTCCAAGCTCCTTCCCACCAGGCACGTCTCCCATTCACAGCTTACCAACATTCCTTTTAAATCCATAATAACTTCCTTGTCATTTCACTGCCTTTTCCTTTCTTGCTCTTTTTATTCCTTGAGAAGAAAGTGTTGCTGCACAGACCCAGCCACTGAGGCCCACACAGCCCATCCACAGACTGCTCAGTGCTCCCCCTGTAATTATTCCTCACTGGTGTTGTCTTCATCGAGCTGCCTGTCTTTGGGGTTAGTTCAGATTTATGTGTTTTCATATTTCAGGCCCTGTTTTTATAGCCTTTGGATTGTTCAGTGATCTTTGATTGCATAATTGAAATGTATTTTTCTTCCTCCTTTAAACTCCTGAATTGGCGGGTGGACTCGCTTGGCTTTTCTTTTAGTCTTTTCAAGGCTTTTTGATTGATTCCAGCAAGGATCTATCTTTTATTTTTCTTCATAGTTCCTTTTATTATCTCCATAAAACCTCCCATGTCAGCTCGATTGAGCAAACTCTTTTTGTACCTGTGCAAACTGAGCCAGCTTTATGATAAAGCACATTTGGCATGAGGAACATCATTAACTTCTTCTCTTGGATCTGGAGAACAACATCCACATCTGGCTCCAGGCCTCCTGCTTCTGGCCCCGTGCACAGCTGGCTGGGACAGCTTTGCTTTGAGGTTTTCCAACTCATTTTCACCCTGGATCATTATCTGTGGGATATCCTTTCCCTTTCCCTTTCCCTTTCCCTTTCCCTTTCCCTTTCCCTTTCCCTTTCCCTTTCCCTTTCCCTT
>VXAC01002034.1:117639-138620 GCA_013399225.1 Rhipidura dahli
CACACAGCCCCAGCAATGCCCCGAACCCCAAATTCAGCCCCAGCAATGCCCCAAACCCCCCAGCAATGCCCCAGACCTCCCAGCCATGCCCCAGACCCCCCAGGCAGCCCCAGCAATCCCCTCTGTTGGGCTTTCCCAGGCAATTCCGTTCCCCCAGCCCCTTTTCTCCGCGCTGCCCCCCTCGCTGGCAGGAGCACTGCTACCAATAAAGCTCCACTGAGCAGATAATGAAGCTGCTCTGAAATTCGTTTAAAATTCAGATGATGAAAGATCATCCATTAAGCTCTAATCCTTTTTGTTTTTGCAGGCTCGGTGTAAAATGTGAATGTTTCTGCTGTGGAACTCCTACCCAGCCTGACCTGGAGAGGGGCGGGGAGCAGCCTGGGACAGTGGGAGGTGTCCCTGCCATGGCAGGGGTGGCACTGGCTGGGCTTTGGGGTCCCTTCCCACCCAAACCATCCCAGGATTCTCTGAAATCCAAGTGTTTTAATTTTTTTTTTCTCATTTTCACTGTTTTTCCAGCTGAATGTGTTCACAGCTGAAGTGTCACCTAAAGAAACCTGATCTCTCCACCTCCTCGCACCTGAGATGGTGTTTGAGGCTTACGCCCCTCAATTTAGGTGGAACTCCGTTATTTTCTGTAGTAATCTACACCTAACTCTTTACTCCTGGTGGCCCTTACTCCTCCCACTGTGCACAAGGAGGAGAATCCTCAGGGATGAAGGGATGGGGATGCTGGAAGCAGCTCCTGGTGGGCGTGGGGGGACTGCCAGCTGAGTGTCCCCCCTGTTCCAAGGAACAGACCTGTGGGCACCTCTGGGACAGGGCTGTTTCCACCTCTGCAATTCTCCTCCCTGAGAACCTTCCTTTGAATCAATCTGGACATGGTTCTCCCCAGGTAAAGAGAATTAATTTCAGAATTTAATAACTCAGGGAGTTGCTCAGGCCCAGCTCCAGACTGCTTTGGGCACTACCCCACCCACTCCAGCCCTTATCCCAAAACCCAGCTGGTTTTTTTGGCTCTTACTGCTGAAAGCTCACCAAAACCACAGAACCTGGGTTAAGGTGTGCTTTTAGATGGATATTAAGGAATATTCCTCCAAGGGAAGGGCTGTCCAGGGGTGACCACCCATCCCTGGAGGGGTTTGAAGGGGGCAGTGGTGGGGTGGCAGCGCTGGGATGGTTGGAGTGGATGTTCCCAGAGGGATTTTCCAGCCTCCCTGATTCCATAATTCACTGATTCCATAATCCTTGGGTTTGGGGATTCAGGAGCTTTGTTGGCTCTCCCACACCCCCCAGTCCCTGAAACACTTCTGCCATTCTTCACCTGGAGTTGGACACTGGAGGAACTGGAATTTTTTCTCTCAGGAGTGGCTGCTGCTCCTCAGCCTTTGCCACGGCTTTTCACTCACTAAACCAGCAAATCCAGGTTGTTCCCAGGGGTGAGGAACCTCGGGCACTCCAGAAGGTGCTGAGAGCCAAGCCCACCCCCTCAGGGGCCAGCAAAATTCTGGGTTTTACCCTCCAGTCCAACCCCGAGGTACCAAACCCCTCCAGGGCTTTATCAGCATTAATCTGACGTGCAAGGTCTGAGAGAATTCTTGTTTTGAATTTAAATCCAAGCCCAAACTTAATCCCTCTCCCTGGATGCTCCAAGTCAGTAACCTGCACTAATTGCTTCTCATAATGGCTTTCTGGACTGCTGCTGATAGTTCAGAGTGTGACCCTTCTCCTGCTCAATAAAATAATGCAAATATTACCACAAAAACAATTACAAGGAGGGTGGGAGCTTCTGCATCTTCCTTTTCGAGACAGAAGAGGAGGAACTGGGGCTTTATGCTCTGCTTCAAATGATACAAATTCTTTGCATAACCCTGGAAAAGTTTCATTTTTCTCTTTTACTCAAATTTAACTCTTCAGTGAAGCTGCACAGCGATGTTTGCCTTGCCCATGAGCTGAAACATTTGCTTAATGGTTACAAATTGCTCTGAAAATTCAGCATTAAAAGCTTTGATCGGGCAACTTCATAATTGCTGCTTGCTTTTAAAGTGTGTAGCAGGGAGTTCTGGTCTTCAGGAGCTGCTTTCTCCTCGATTGCTCAGCCATGAGTGAATTTAAAACCCTTATAATTTGTATATTAGAGATGTAGAAAGTTAAGTCACAGGCCATTTGTATGTTTTGTACGGTTTTAGAGCTGCTATTTTTATATTCTCAGCACACCTCTGTGTGATTCTCAGGATTCCTTGTTTTATTTGGTTGCTTTTTCAATGACCCCTGTTTTAATTAACTGCTCATGTCGGGTGCCACGTGGGGTTGTCTAGGTTAGGAAACAAATCCTCACATTTGGATGTCAAAATCCATTATTTCCAAGTGACATCCCTGAGGCCACGTCCAGATTTTGACCCTGCTGCTTAAGTGAAGTTTGGGAAATATTGTTCTGTTTGCTTTGGGGGAGTTTTTGTTCGCCCTGGGATTTAGATGTTTGTGAAGTTCACTGAGTCACACAGGATATGGAAATAATTCAGGTTTTTAGTGGCTTGGAGCTACCTGGTCTATGGCAGAGGTGGAATGGGAGAGGTTTTAAGGTGCCTCTCAACCCTTCTGGGGTTCTGGGATCAAGAAATGCAGATTTAAGAGAATATAACACCCCTTTTTTTGGTATTTCTTGCCTGTATTTTAGCACTGAGCCCTCATTGCTGTTGCTGGGTGTCCCTGGCAGGAGGTCTCCCCTCGGAGGGGGGCACAGAACAAAGATCACAGAATTCCAAGCAAAAAGCCTTTTCTGACTCTTGATTTTCCTGGGAGGTGGATGAGGAGCTCATTTGTGGCTGGATGTGCCCCTTGTGCCAGCTGAAAACGGGACAAACACCCCCTGCTCTCAGCCAGGCTGGTCCTGCTCACTGAATTCAAACTGTGCCACGTTTTAGCTCCTTTTAAGCTCTGCCTAAGTCCCCGGGAATCCAGGCTCGTTTCTCCGGGCGGGCTGTGATGCACAGGGCGATGTGGGAATGCTCTGACCCCTCAGGTAATTTAATTATCTCTCAGGTCCATTCTGTGCACTGCTAATTAACTGGGGGGCAGCTGCCCTGCACTGCCTGAGATGCTCCTCAGGAGCTGCTGCCTCCTCCAGCTCTCTGACCCACCCTGGGAGCACAAACTCACCTGGCAAACCCCGGGACAGGTGAGGGGGGTGGAAATCCAGCACCTGAGAATTCCCTCTGCACACACCAGGTGTGCCCACCCTGCAGGGGCTCGCTGGGGATTGTGCCCCCCTTTAATGGTGTCAGGGACAAGCTGCTCCCAGTGATGTTCCCTGGGAGTTTGTCCATTGGGAAAGGCCCTGGGGGTGCTGTGGCAGCGCTGAACACGAGCCCAGGGATGCCCAGGGGTCCCTCCTGACAGGAGAGCCCTGGAGGGGCTTGAGGTGGCCAGGGCAGGGAATGGAGCTGGGAAGGGTCTGGAGCCCCAGGAGGGGCTGAGGGAGCTGGGAAGGGGCTCAGCCTGGAGCAAAGGAGGCTCAGGGTGGACAGCAGCAGGAATTTCCCCATGGAAAGGGTGCTCAGGGATTGGAACTGCCCAGGGAGGTTTGGAGTGCCCATCCCTGGAGGTGTCCAGGGAATTCCTGGAGGTGGCACTCAGAGCTCTGGGCTGGGGACAGGCTGGGGATGGGGCACAGCCTGGGCTCCATGGGCTGGGAGGGCTTTTCCAGCCTCAGGGGCTCTGGGATGTTGTGATCTGTAAAACACCATGGCTGGGCTTGCAGCAGGCAGAGCAGAGAGGAGGGACCTGGGCGAGGGTGTCACACTGAGGGTGACACTGAGGGTGACATCTGCCTGGCTGGGTGACACGCTGGGAGCCCCCGTCAGCTGGAATTCTGCAGCAGCCCAGATTTTAGAACCCCATTCAGTCAGGAATCATCAGCTCTGAGCCCTGCAGCCCCACAGGGTTATTGCTCATCTTGAGAAACATCCTCTGACTCCTCCAGTGCCGGGGAAAAGCTGCTGCAGCAGCTCCTGCTGTGCCCAGGGCTGGCAGGGGATCACCCAGCACATCCCAGATCCCGGTGTTACAGACCTCTGCTACTCCTGAGTCCCTCAGGGCCAGCCTGGGCTGGGTTTGGGCACCCTGGGGCAGTGGAAGTGTCCCTGCTCATGGAACTGGGTGGGATTTGGGGGCTCTTCCCACCCAAAGCACCCTGTCCTGTGTGCAGGGTGGGTGTGCACAGCTGCCTCTGTCAGGAGCTCTAAATTCACAGCACACCCATTTAAAATATCCCAGCTGCACTGAATATTCCTCGTCCCTGTGCCCCACTGCTGGGGGAGTTGCCTTTGATCCCCATTTTAATTCGGCAGAACAGCATCAGGTGTTGCTCACCCACCCTCTGACCCCCAGCTCAGGGTTGTTTTCCCCTCCTGGATGTGAACTGGGATGGCTCTGGGGAGCATTTCCCACGCAGGACATTCCAGCCCCGTGTCCCGCCTGCTCCTGGTTGTGCTGCAGCCATTCCAGCTCCTCCTGTTCCATTCCAAGCTCTTTTTCTGGAGGAATCCCATTAAAGTGGGGCAGTTCAGGGTCCTCCCTGTGGTCTGTGGGGAGCAGCAGCCTGGCACTGCCTGGAAGTTTCCCCTGAATCTGAATTTAACACATCAATTCCTCAGGTCATTGCTCAACCTTCATAACGATTCAGTTCAGCATTAAAGCCACTTAAAGGGCTTTTTATTCCCATTTATTACTCGGTGTTTCCTCTTCTAACCCTGGCAGTTTGTGGGTTTTTTTCCTCACCTACCTTCATACAATTTTAATGTTCATCTTCTCTCAGGTCAAGTGTGAATGAATTCGGAGGGAGATAAAAATTAACAAAAATGCTCTTTTTGCCCCCCTTTTCCTCCTCCTCTTCTTCAGCTGTGCAGCCCTCCAGTTTATCTGGGAGATTTCTCCCCACTGCTATTAAGGAATATCATTGATCCCAGTGTGAGAGGTCACTCCTGTGTCAGTTTAACACATGTGAAAACCCTGCATTTCTCCACTGCTGGAAAATGAAAATACCTGACACTTTAGAACAGCATTTTGAAAAAGCCAATTTTTACCCCCACTTTTAAAAAATTTATTCCAGCGGAGAGCTTTGAATTTTCACAGTGAAAACAAAGATGAGGTTTGTTGTTTGATATTCATTTTGATATTTAATTTTGATGTGTAATCTCTCCATGCTTTTTTTAATTAAAAGAGGTTTCATCAGTCTCAACAAACCCAATTGTTGTGCAAAACAAACGCTGCACTTGGCATTTGGAAGCTTCTTTAGAAACCTCGTGTTAGAACACAGGGGTCAAATGGACTTTAACCCTTTATTCCATTCCAGAACTGCAATAACATCGTCCTATAAATTCAACAGAGCCCTGCTTGCCTCCCAAAGCTTTGAGAGAAATTTATGGGGTAATGAAAATGTGTTCAGAAAGATAAATTTCTATTTCATTCTCTGGATTTTTGTCACAGTTTCCAATTCCTGTATTAAATAATCTGTTTCTTTTAAAGAGGGTTATATAATGTCAGGGCTGACAGCTGAGCTTGCAGGATGCTGTAATTAAGCTGAATTGTAAATAACTGCACAAAAGGGCTGCTGGAAACACCAATCTCAGACCTGAATAAGCCCCTAATTCATCAGAAATACAGAAGATATTCCACAGGTGGCATCAATTTCATGCTCTTGAAATGACTTCATTAAAATGATACCAAATAATTGAATCATTAAATTTTTAGCCACGGCCCTGAGAGTGCCTTTCACCAGAGAGATTTCTTTCAAGAGAGATTAGTGGTTGAGACTGAGATGGTTCAGAGCCAGCACATGACAGTTTGAGAGCCTGTTTTAGTTAGAAAAGCTTTCAGGGTGTTGGGAAATGGTGGGGTTTGGATAATGCGGAGCCAAATTGCCCTCCCTTCAGAGGAGCATTTCTTGATTAATGCTGCAGAGATCTTCCAAGGGATGCTCCTTTCTGCTGCTTTTGCAGGGTCCACTTTTGCTCTTTCTCTGCCCCAAGCCCCCGGCAGGGTGGTTGGAGAGGTCCTTGCAGGGCTAAATTAAAGCCTGGCTTTGTTATTCCAGGCTGTGTCACCCTCGTGATTCCAGCCCGGCTGTATTTTTAGGAGCTGGTACATGGAATAGAGATGAGCTGAACTCCTTCTTCCCAGGCTCCCATAATGACTCCAATTTCCAGAGGGAAGGTAAAGTGCTCTAATTACCATCCTGAGCCTGGGACTGGGGAAGGGGAGGGGAAACCAGCGAGAAACACCAGGCAGAATTCCAGCCTGATCTCCGATTCCCTTTAATGCTCAAAGCCTCTTAGAAACCTTTAGACACTTCTGAAGAAAATCCATCCCATCATTAAATCTCTGCCCGTGTTACAAATGAAGAGCTTTGCACCCCCTGAAGTAAATGGAGCATTTAGGAAGCTCCTCAGGAGCTGCAGCTCCCTGCTCCTGCCCGGGATGCTCCCCCAGGGGAGTGTGAGGGTCTCAGGCAGGGTGACCCCAGCTCCTGTCCTTGTCCTGGGGCACAGGAAAACACCCAGGCAGTGACATTATCCACATTTAGGGCTTTTCCTGGGCTTCCCCGTGGCTGCCTGAGGGATTTGGGGAACTCTGGCTCCGTTTTCCAGCACCTGCCAAGCGGCTTCAGCAGATTTTGTTCCCAACCTGCTCCAACATCCGTGCTTTTAAAAGGGAAGGGGTGCTAAATATTCATTATCCTGGAGCTTGGGGCTGCTTCCAGTGAGGGACCAGCTCGTTGGGAGCCAAGGAGCAGATTTAGATGGGAAATTGGGCAGGAATTGTTCCCTGGGAGGGTGGGCAGGGGCTGGGATGGAATTGCCAGAGCAGCTGTGGCTGCCCCTGGATCCCTGGCAGTGCCCAAGGCCAGGCTGGACATTGGGGCTGGGAGCAGCCTGGGACAGTGGGAGGTGTCCCTGCCATGGCAGGGGTGGCACTGGGTGGACCTTGGGGTCCCTCCCACCCATCCCTCACTGCGAAGCTTCTCAAATGTTCAGTCTCCCAGCCTGGCAAACAAACCCAAGAATGTGGGCTGAAACCCACTAAGAATACAGAAATTATAAGGTATAAAAGGAGTATAAAAGAAAAGGCAAAAAATCCTCACGGCCCCACCAGGATCAAGGCAGAGCTCAGCTCTTGGCTGGTTCCCATTTCCTCACAAGGCAGAGGAGCTGCTTTTCCTGGGGGCACTGGGAGAGCAGCTGGCTCTTCCCGGAGAGCTGCTTGTGTCTGGGAGCTTTGGTTTATTCCTTTTCTCTTTTCCTGCACTTCAGATGTTTGCAGGGGCGCGAGGCAAACGCTTTCCATTCCTGGGCTGTTCCGAGGAGGGATCCTGCAGCCCTGCAGCTTCCAGGGCAGAGAGGGAATTTTTTAAACTTTAATTAAACTCCTCAGGGGGAATTGCCTTGATGGTATCACGGTGGCAGGAGTGGAGAGGAGGACGTGCTGAGGATAAGGAGGGCTGAGCCAATGTAAATCCCGGTTTGTGTGAGTGGTTTGCTCGCAGCTGCTGCTGAGTGGCTCCGGGATGTGCTCAGGCTCCTGGTCAAGGCTGCATGAAATGCTGCTGGGAGGATTTGATGCAAAGATGGATTTTTTTTCAAGGCCACTTCTCTTTTTGAATGGATAAGGGCAGGATGATTCCTCTCACTCGCAGCTCTGGGCTCCAGCTCCAGCTCTAGAGGGAGAGCACATCCCACTCCCTGAGCCAAGGAACTCAGCTGATTTAAAGAGATCATTTCCTAGGAGCTGGCCTGTGCTGGGGCTGCTGTTTTAATTTGGAGCTTCCTTGTGCCTTAAGACTTGAACTTAGAAATATTCAGAATTTAGAAAACAGCCCTGCCAAGCTGTAAATCCTCTGGCTATGCAGCTTCGCCCCTCACATTAAAATTTCCTCTTTGAACAGGAAGCATTTAAGCCTCCAGGGAATAAATCAGTGAGTAAAAATCATCTTGAACAATCCTTCTCCATGGAAAGACAGCTGCAAATCTGGTTTTGTTTGCAGCTTGGGAAGGGTGCAGTGCTTGCTCTGGAAGCTCTGCATTGCTTGCTGTTCTATGATTTCTTTGGGAAAGTGGGAATAACTTGAGTTTTGGCAGGGAAGCTGTGCCATTTGCACAGATATTTGGGATGCTCTGGCCTCAAGGATGTGTGGGTACTACGTGGTGCATAAAACAAATCCAGCAATGGATTTTATTCTGCATCTGAGAACAGCTGGACTGAGATTTGGGGAAGATGTTTGGTAAAATGAAATTTGAGTGAAAAAATCCAGCTTGACAAGAAACAAATGGTGCATTAATTTCTCACTTATCTAAGAAAAATGCTCTGATAGTGAAGCATTAAACATGAGAAAACCCAAACTAATTGAAGTTGGTTTATATTAAGTAATATCACTTGTGTAATTAATTAATTAAAGGGGACTTGGTGCAGTCTGTGGTGGGCACAGGGAGAGGGGGAAATTCCAAAACTCTCCAGGAGGAGTGAATTGTTCCCTGCAAACCCCTTTGCTTTGCTCTTGGCTCCTGAGGAGCTGGGCATGCTATTGAGCTGGCAGGAGGAGGAGAATTCCTTACATTTATGTGTGAAAGGAGTGCTGGGGAGCCAGGACTCTGCCTCAAACTCGTTAGAGCTGCAAGAATTAATTGTCCATCCTGGTGGCTCAACAGCTGACTGTGCTTCATTAACACAGCCCCATTTCCTGGGTTTGCTGGATTTGCTGCCTCGTCCCCCTAATCCCACGGGAGGAATTCTGCTGCAGGAGAAGTCCAGCAATGTTCCTGCTTGGCTCTGTGATGCCATGGGATTTCCTGGGAAGCACAGTTCCTCCTGGTGATGGACTTGGACCAGCACAGCCTCTCCTGAGCTGCTGATGCTGCGGGTGCAAACACCCAGCTGGGGATCCCAGGCCAGGCAGGGGCTGCAGCTGGGATGGATGGGGGATGGATGGAGGGAGGGATGGATGAAGGTAGGGATGGAGGGATGGATGGATGGAGGGATGGATGGATCAGAGATGGATGGATGGATGGATGGATGAAGGNGGATGGATGGACAGATGGATGGATGGATGGATGGATGGAAGGATGGATGGATGAGGGATGGATGGACAGATGGATGGATGGATGGATGGATGGAAGGATGGATGGATGAGGGATGGATGGACAGATGGATGGATGGATGGATGGATGGAAGGATGGATGGATGAGGGATGGATGGACAGATGGATGGATGGATGGATGGATGGAAGGATGGATGGATGAGGGATGGATGGACAGATGGATGGATGGATGGATGGATGGAAGGATGGATGGATGAGGGATGGATGGACAGATGGATGGATGGATGGATGGATGGAAGGATGGATGGATGAGGGATGGATGGACAGATGGATGGATGGATGGATGGATGGAAGGATGGATGGATGAGGGATGGATGGACAGATGGATGGATGGATGGATGGATGGAAGGATGGATGGATGAGGGATGGATGGACAGATGGATGGATGGATGGATGGATGGAAGGATGGATGGATGAGGGATGGATGGACAGATGGATGGATGGATGGATGAAGGTAGGGATGGAGGGATGGATGGAGGGAGGGATGGATGGATCAGAGATGGATGGATGGATGGATGGAGGGAGGGATGGATGGATGAATCTGGATGGAGGGATGGAGGGATAGGTGGGTGGATGGAGGGATGGAGGACAGACGGACAGGCTGGAAAAGCTGCTCTCTGTCCCAGGTTTCAAGTGGAGACAGGAAGTGAAGGAAAGCAAACCAGCTCCTGGTTCCCAGCACATCCATTTCTGCGGCTCCCGAGGACAGCTGAGGTTTGAAACCATCCCGGCAGGGCTGGGTCACTGCTCTCCCTCCTGCACTGCCCTGCTCCCCCAGCTGCAAACCAAAGGGGGCATTTCCTTGGGGACAGGAGCCGTGCTGGTGCCAGGCTGTCACTGCTGGTGCCACTGCTGCTGTCACTGCTGCCTCCCTGCCTGCCTGTGTCTGAGCTTCCCGCTGATCGCTGCGCAATTGCCTGGAGCTCTGCTAATTAACAACGAGCGTCCCTTTTGTCTTCTGCTGCTCCGACACTTGTGGTGTTTTGTGGGCTCTGGCAGAGCTGCTGCCTGGGAGGGGCAGGGCTGGGGCCCTGGCAGAGCAGAGCTGTCACTGCTCATTAAGGATGCTCTCCTGGGCCGCCTTTGATGCGTTGTGATCCTGTTTGCAGGAAGATTTAAGCAGTTCCACTGGGATTCTGTGATCCTGTTTGCAGGAAGATTTAAGCAGTTCCACTGGGATTCTGTGATCCTGTTTGCAGGAAGATTTAAGCAGTTCCACTGGGATTCTGTGATCCTGTTTGCAGGAAGATTTAAGCGTTTACAACCTGTGAAAAGCTTTCAATATCCCATGGCAGCAAGGGAAGCTCATCCTGCCTCAGAAGGCTGCAGGTTTTGTTCTGGGAGACATTCTGGGATTCCTTCCAAACCAACCTATTGAAGGAAACTTTGTCTTTCCACAAGTGACCCTGATGCTCGAGCTGAAGTGGAAATGATAAAATACAGTGGGACATAAATAATAGCGAGAGTTGGGGTTTGAGTGACTCAGAGCACTGGTTTTTATGAGGAACGATGGTGATGAGCAGGACCTGCCAGGCAGTTTGTCTCAGCACGTTCCCATCCTCAGATCTGGGGTGGATGTGATCCCTCTGTTGCATATCCCTAAAAATCAGACTGAATTGCTTTCCTGAAATGGGCATTAAAGGGTTCTGCCTGCTGTAAAACTACAGTGGGCTGTAAAACAAGCTGAATGTGGGCAGGATTTTCAGAGCTGAGGGTTTGACAGGAGTTGGGGTCCCTGCCACTCCTCCCCATTGCAGGCACTGGGATTCCTGAGCATCGGCTGCAGAGCTCAGTGCTGATCCAGGGCAAGGACCAAGCCTCGCCAGGGTCAGTGGAAGCATCCCTGCCCTCGAGCTGGAGAGTTCAGTTTGGCTGGGGAGAGGTCAGGGAGTGTGAATCCTCGAGCTCTGAGGATGGGGAAGGGCCCTGAGGAGCAGCTGAGGTCACTGAGTGTGTCCAGCTGGGTGGGGGACACTCCCTGGGGCTGCAGCTCCGACCTCTGCCCTCCGTGGGCAGGACAGGACCCTGGGAATGGCCATTCCATGATTCCCTGACCTCCCACAGGAGCACAGGGCTGGAATAATGCATAACAAAGGCTATTTCCTGGCACAGCCTGGTTTCCAGGTGTTTCTGTAACATCATGCTCCCAAAAATCCATTTTATTCATGGTGGTGATTCCAGGTTTGCAGGAAGAGACAACAATTCCCTGGCACAGGAGGCAGAGCTCGGGTGGTGAGAAGGGTTTGAAGTGAAATAAACTGGAAATACGAGGAGGAGGAGAAGGAGAAATGAGATGCCAGAGGAGAGGAAGAGTTGCTGTCCTGCTTTTAACCCCTGCAGGGCTGTGCTGTGGGATCAGCAGGGATGCAGAGCCCTGGTTTGAGGCTTTTGGGTTCAAGGTGGGTGATGGGATGTTCTGTGTGGAGGCTGAACATTTCCTGCACAGCTCTCCCAGGAGAGGATCTTGGTGCGTGTGCTGCACATCTATAACTGCAAAGGGTGGTTGGGCTGATGTTTCTTAAATTAATTATGGATTTTATAGTTGTGAGCAACTTCTCAGCCCCGCTGTCTCCCGGGCATTAACAGTTTATCTGCACTCAGAACACCACACTTGGAAATAGTTCCCTACTCATCTTCTCCCAAGATTTGGATGAGACTCGGAGCTGAAATAAATGTTCAGGAGCAACGTGGGCACTTTGCAACCCCCCATAATTTGGAGCATATTTCCTGATTGAATTACACCCGAATATCTCATCATTTTCCTCACTTGTCACAAAAGGTCATGCAAAGCTGTAAACAATCAATGGTTTTTGTGTCTGAGACGGGCTGCTTGGAACAGTTTTTCATGAGCTGTGAAGGTTAAACGAGGCACTTGCCAAGATCTATTGAGAGCCATCCAGGCTTTACATATTTTATGGGATGTTTAGTGCATGCTCATTACCACTGCCATTAATGGCTTATGATGAATCCAAAGGATTTGGGTTAGATCCCACACGTGGAAATCAGACAGTTTCTTCTCTGTGGGATTGTCCCTGGGACGGGAGGGACCTTTGTGTGACTCAGTTTGTGCTGTGACAGGGGCTGTGCCAAACCTCACACTCTGAGCAGCACAGAGATGCTTTTGGGGTAGAATTCCCCAGCCCTGGGAGTCCTGGTTGTTATTTTTGGCCCTTTTTACAGGCCTGCACTGGCTTCTCCCAGAAGCTGTCAGGCATTGGAAGAGGGCAGTGGTGGGGACACCATCCCTGGAGTGCTCAGAACGCCACTTGAGGATGGGGCTGTGGTGACCATGGGGCTGCTGGGTGGTGGTTGATGATCTCTTTTCCAACCTCAGCAGTTCCACAGTTCAGGGGACTCCACGTTAGCCCCTTCTGCCAAATTCAGGACTCTGGGGAAGGGGGGAAGCAGAGCCACCTTCACCAGGGAGGGAGGGAAGTCAGGGTGCTGCCAAAGGCAAGGACAGTGATGGAAGAAGATGGAATTTGGCCAGTCCTGTGCTGCCTCCTTGGGCTGCAGCTGCCTGTCAGCCCTGGGTCACTGAACCACGGAATCCCAGAATGTCCTGAGTGAGAAGGGACCCCCAGGATCATCCATCCCAGCTCCTGGCCCTGCACAGACACCCCAAAATCCCACCCTGGGCATCCCTGGCAGCGCTGTCCAAACGCTCCTGGAGCTCTGGCAGCCTCGGGGCTGTGCCCATTCCCTGGGGAGCCTGGGCAGTGCCAGCACCCTCTGGGGGAAGCAGAACCTTTCCCCAAGGACTGGGTCACTCCTGCTCTTGCAGCTGGGAGCAGCCACTGCCCGCCCTGGAGGGAGTAACTCCCCCCAGGCTCCGTGCTGCCTTTCAAAGCCAGGCTCAGAGTGTTGTCACCGAGTTAATCTGGGAGCAGGGATGAGCAGGGATTAGTGGCTAAAGCAGGGGTCCCTGGGCCTAATCCTGCCTGTCTCACTTTCACCCTGCAGAGATAAGGGAGCCAATATCTGATTAGGGATCTCCGGGGGCTGTGTGGGATCCACTGCTGAGTGTCCCTGAGCACTCTGAGTTTGGTTTATTTTTTTTTTTAATTACAATTTTTCTCTGTTTTGTCTCTCTGCAGGTTTGCAGTGGCAAAGGAGAAGCCCTCAGAGCAGCACCAGGTGATTGAAACCCTCCAGATTCAGCCTTACACCGGGTAAATAATCCCCTGCAGGGAGCTGGCCTGGCTCAGGTGATGTTTCTGTGCTTTGTGTGTGTGAGGAGGGACAGAGGGGACCTGCAGAGCACAGAGGGAGGGAAATTCTCCCCACAGCTCCCTAACCCGGACCTCTGCCCCTCTGCAGCATCTCTCCAGTGCAGCCCAGCAGTGCCAGATCCGCACGAGTGCTCCCAGGATCCCAAATCCCCACTCCCACAAGTTCCTCACAAAGCACTTGTCACTTCTTCACTTTTCTAAAAAATATTTTATTTGTGTCCTACCACGGCTTTTCTGCAGGCCTCACATAAATATTTATAATCCCCTGTGTGTGTTTGATGTGAAGGTGATTTCTCTCCTGGTTCCTCAGCAGGGAATCAGAGCCTCCCCAGCCCCTGCTCCTCCTGTCCCTCCCTGTCCCTGGTCCCCTCCGAGGGTGGCAAACGCTGGCCCAGCCCAGCTGCCCTCAGTGCTCAGCGATGCCTCGGGGTCCATGGGGCAGGGCAGGGTTTCACTGACAGCTCACAGCCCAGAATCACTCGAGGAGCATCCTCAGGGCCAGGCTTGGCTGGGGCAGGGACAGGGCAGGGGATGGGAGCTGCTGCCACAGGGGTCACAGCATCGTTTCCTTTGGGAAATCCCTCTGGGAAGGCGGATCCCAACCATTCCCAGCGCTGCCAAGGCCACCGTGTCCCCAGGTGCCACATCCCCGGGGGATGTGGGGACTCCGCCTCAGTGTCACTGCATTCATGGGATGGCACCCGGCTCAGATTTGTCTCCCTGCAGCGATTCCTTCGCTTGAAATTGTGGAGCCACCTCTCTGCTTCCCCCGAAGATTGTTATTTCAGGAATTATTCATGCTGTGTGCTCGGGAGGATCCTCAGAGAATTCCTCAGGAAGCTGCTGCTCCTCAGGGACCCGGCTGCTTGATATTCACAGGGCTCGTTTTTCAGAAATATCCAATTTTCCAACTATTCTTTAAAGAAAATGAAGTTTCCTTCCCTCTCCTGAGCCGGGAGCACATTTCTCATGCAGCAAACACGTTTTCTTTTGTCTTCTGGCAATTGCGCTGGGAAGCAGAGCAGGAACATTCCAGGGCACTGTTCCTGGGCTGGCTCCTCGTTCCCTGGAGGCACAGACAGATTTCAGGGAAGCTGTGGGGCTTGGCACAGGCTGAAAACCTCATCCCAAAACCTGTCCAGCCTCCAGGGACTTCTTGGTACGTGTGGATGCTTCTCATGAGGGTTCACGTGGAGCCTCCGTGGCTGGAAGGGTTAAAAACGTTTTTGTTTTTGACAGAACGTTTTCAGGTTTTGTGGTGCTTTGCCGTGAAGTTTAGTGGGGGTGGTGGTGATCAGCCAGAGCCTGGATTGATGATCTTGGAAATCTTTTTCCCTACAAATCCCTCAGCCTCGGGGTAGGGTAGAGGACACCATAAGCTGCTCTTGGGTTTTAATATTGGATCTGCACCAAGGAAGTGGGGAGGAATCCTCACCAGCAGCCTTTGTTTTTGCTCTGGGGACTGCCATGCTGCTGAAGGCAGTTTGGGAATTGGGAAGATTCTGGTGTTTCCCTGTGAGCAGCCAGACGGTGCAGGCACCGATGGGTCCCGTGGGGTCAGAGCTGCTGTGAGGGGCTGGGGTGGCTGCTCTGCAAGGGAAAGGGGATTTTAGAATCCCAGAATGTCCTGAGCTGGAAGGGACCCACAGGATCATCCATTCCAGCCCCTGGCCCTGCACAGACACCCCAAAACCCCACCCTGGGCATCCCTGGGAGCATTTTCCAAACGCTCCTGGAGCTCTGGCAGCCTCGGGGCTGTGCCCATTCCCTGGGGAGCCTGGGCAGTGCCCAGCACCCTCTGGGGAAGAACCTTTCCTGATATCCAACCTAAACCCCTCCAGACACAGCTCCAGCCGTGCCCTGGGGTCACTGGTCCCAGAGCAGGGATGGGAGCCGCCCCTGCGCTTCCCCACTCCCCAGTTCGGACAATAATTAATGAGCAAATTGCTGGCAATCCTTTGCCCGCCTTCTCCTTTGCTTTCAGGCCCAGGTCCTTTCCTCTGGGCAGAGCCACACCCTGACCGGGGAGCCGCCGGGGACCTACTGGAGGTCTATTAATTAACAGCGAGGGATTAATTAACAGCGTTATCCTATAGATGCGGTGGGTTGAGCTGCCGCCGCGGGGTGCGGGCTGTGTCCGGCTGGTCCCCGTGTGCCACAAAACGGGCTGGGCTTAAAGAGGGCTCTGAAGAGGATGCTGCACGAAAATCCACGTGCTGGGGATGGAGAATCACCCACCCACGGGCGCTCTGGGGAGCCAGGGATCTGTGGGGTCCCAGGGGTAGGAGGCTGCTCTCCCAGTCAATCCCAGTCCCAGTCCCTCATCCCGAGCTCTGCGTGCGGCACGGGTGCGCAGGGGGAGGGCAGAGCTGGCACCCGGCACCCCGAGCCGTGCCATGTGGCGCTTGCACAGGTGTTATCTTCGTCCGAACGCCTCATCCTCCGGCAGCTGCTGTGGGTGATGCTGCGGGGTTTGGAGCGCTGCGAAATGTCAGAATATTCAGCAGGCGGTTTTGGGAGCCCGATGCCACGGGAGGGGGGAGCTGGAGGCGAGCAGGGAGCGCTGCTGGGCCACGCCGGGAGCGCAGCTCCTGCCAGGAGTGCGGGGCCGAGGGAAAAGCAGATTTCTCAGCGCTCAGCTGCTGCTTGCGGAGCGCTGCCTCCCGTCACATCGCATCTCCCGTGCCGGGCTCTGATGTGACTGCAGATGTCACAGCCCAGCGCATCTCCCCAGCCTGCCGGGCTCTGTCTCCGTGGCAGGGATGGAGCTCCAGGAGGCTGCCGAGGGAAGAGCGTTCAGCTGCGGAGCCGCTTCTCAGAGGCTGCGGCAGTGCGGGTGTTGTCCCGTTCTCCCCGCTGAGATGTGTGCGGGGTGAGCTCACCCGGCCCAGCTGCTGCCTGAGGCCGGGTTTGTCCCCACCTCTGAGCCCCTGATCACCTCCCCGTGCCCTGGTTCATCGTTTCGGAAAGGCCTGCAGGTGTGAAGCCCGGGTGTCACTGCTGGGTGAGCCCATCTGCCGGGGTCCATCCTCTCCGGAGCCCCGTGGGTTCTGCAGGGAGGCTGCTCCTGCTGCCCCAGGAGCTGTCCCGGCTCCCCTCCCGCTGCCGGGCGCTGTTCTTCCCGACAGTGATGCACTCGGGAGAGTTTATCCAGGGAAATGATGTGTTCGTGCTGCTGTGCACAGCTGCAGGAGTTGCTGGCCTTGCCTGCCCACAGAAATGTCCCCTCCTGGTGCCTGGCGTGGCTCAGGAGGCGTTGAGCAGCTGAAACGGGGACAAACCCCAGCCCAGAAAGGTTTGGGCACAGCTCTGAGGCACGGGGGGATTGCTGGGGTGGATGGTCCCTGGGGGTCCCTTCCAGCTCAGGACATTCAGAGATTCCATGATCTCCCACTTGCTGCTGCATGGGTCTGTGATGTGCATTCTCCCCACGTTAATTACCAATTAAACAGCTTTAATTGAACCCGAATGAGAGATCAGCTCTGTGCTTGGACTTTGATTCTGTCACAGACTGCTTTGGGGTGGAGGGGACCTTAAAGGTCCCATGATTCCCACCCCCTGCCATGATCCTAAAATAGATTACGTGCTAATTACACGTGCATAACTTAAATACCCCATAATTTCTCTTTTTGGGTAAAAGAGAGGTAAACTAAAAGTCAGTCTGTAGTGCAACACTCAGTGGTTCCCCTGCCATTCCCACGAGGAAGAGCCAAATTCCAGCTTACCCCTTCCAACAGAGATCTGCCTTGCCATGAAATCCCAGGCTCCTTAACATCGTCCTCCTCCTCTTCCTCCTCCCCGCATTATTTAATGGCCTCTCGTTGTGTTTGGTCCCAGAAGGGGCCCAGGAGGAGGCAGAGGGTCTCTGTGGGGGCTGCTGGCACAGGCTGGTCCCTCACCCCTGGCTCCTGGGACAAACCCCTGTCCCCTGGCCACGCTGGCCACGGCAAAGCAGGGGGGTGCAGTGCAGGGTGCTGCCTGCAGCTCTCTGCTGTCCCACTGCTGTCACCGAGGGCCACACCCTGCCAGGAGTGGAGGAAACTCTTTCTCTTTGCCCTTGTGCTGTCCCCAGCAGGTTCCTGTTCCGTGGCCAGGGATCAGAGCTGTGGATGAGGGGAAAATGCCTCCTCAAGCCCCAGCCTCTGCCCTAAGAGAGGTTCCTGCTTAAAAATCACAATTTAAAACTTATTTCCTGCCCAGTTCATTAACCTTCAAACCCAGAGGCCGGTGCAGTTGGCTGGGCAGGGCTGGTATTTGAGGATTATGATTTAATTAGCAAGGAATTGCATAGTTTGGGTGGGAGGGACCTTGAAGCCCATCCCATCCCACCCCTGCCATGGCAGGGACACCTCCCAGTGTCCCAGGCTGCTCCCAGCCCCAGTGTCCAGCCTGGACACTTCAGGGGATGAGGAATCCACAATTCTCTGGGCACCAGGACTAGAGGGAGGTTTTGGAACAGCAGGGTCTGCCCATCTCCAGTGGGATTCAGCAGGAATAAATAATTGCATTTGGCCCCTGCTGGGTGTTGCACCCCACCCCCTGTTTCTCCAGACCCACTCCGAGGAATTAAAATAATCACATGCTGGTTTACAATATTTTTTATGTTTTATTGATGGCCCCTTGTAAAATGAAACTGCATCCCATTGCCAGGCACACGATAGAAAAGTTTCAGTCTATTAAGGTTTTATTGCTGGAGGGGACAGAGCTGCACAATCCATCCCAAAGGCACGGGGACTTGCTGAAAAGAGGGGAAATTTAGCTCCCAATAATGAATTCAATTGTTACAACTTGTTCCTGATAGTGCTGTGCTTGCACTGTGGTGTTATTTTCTGACTTCGGGATGCAGTGGTGCCTCCTGTGGTTCTCCCTGTGCTCAGAGATCCCAACAACGAGAGGAATCATTTATTTCAGCTGCTCAGCCTGCCTCAGTCAGCAGCAGGGGGGGTTTCACTGAGAGCAGGAGCTGCCCTTCGCTGAATCCCTGTGGAAACAGCCACGGGATGGGGAGGATTCACCTCCTGGGAGCTCCTCGGGAGCCCATCCCAGCCAAACTGAGAAATCCACCTCTTTTTACCCAAAAATGGTGTCAGTTCCCTGCCTGTTTTTGGGGATTTCCCAGGCACACCCCGTGCAGGGCTCTCTGGGATGGGAGGGGGTGCAGGCCTGGAGGAACAGGTTCTCCTGGCTGCTTTCTCTTCCCAACCCTCCTCTTCCCTGGAATGCTGAGCCCTGACATCCCAGTGGGAGCCAGCAGGGACTGGGATGGGCTGAGCTGAGTCTGCCTGGGCACAGCCTGAGCATCTGCAGGGAGGTGAGGAATCCATGGGGGAAATCCTGCTCTGAGATGGATGGCATCCCAGAATCCCAAATGGTCTGGGTTGGGAGGGACCCCAAAGCCCATCCCACGGCAGGGACACCTCCCACTGTCCCAGGCTGCTCCCAGCCCCAATGTCCAGCCTGGCCTTGGGCACTGCCAGGGATCCAGGGGCAGCCCCAGCTGCTCTGGGAATTCCATCCCATCCCCTCCCCACCCTCACAACCAAGAATTCCCTCCCAATATCCCACCCAAAGCTATGGATGGGAAGAAGGGAGAAGTAAAATGTGTCAGCCCTGTAGCTCCTTCCTCATTTCCAACATTGCTGCTGCTTAAAACCCCAGAATCTAAAAATCAACACTCTTTGGTTTGAGCCAAATGGGAATTTTGCAGTTAAAATGAAAAAAAAAAAAAAAATCAAGTAAATGGTGTTAAAAGAGGAATTTTCTCTGCCCAAATCACTGGGAAGCCACTGCAGAACTTTAATTTCTCTAGGAGGTGAATGGATTAATATTAAAGTGATGCTGCTCCACTACAACACAGGAGCAGAGAAATGTCCATTTTTAGCAATACAAATAAGAAAGGGCTCAGGGAAGGGCAGTTCCTGAGCAGGTTGGACACAGCAGAGGTGGGGCAGGTGATGTGGGTCAGCACTGCCCAAATCCTTCATCATCCTGTGCCTGTCACAAGCCTTTGATTCCTGAATGAGCCAGAGAATCTGAACTGGGGACAGAATAACCACTGACCTGGGTGACAAATATTTCTGTTATTCCTGCGGATGGAACATCTTTAAAGCTGTCAGGCAGCTGGGAAGAGCTGTTGTTGCAGTCATGGAGCTGATTTCAGGGCCATATTTCAGCTTCTGTTCTCTCTTTTTGGTGTTACAAGCCTCCTTTCTCTCTTTTCTGTGTGTTATAAAACCCTGAGGAGCTCAACCCCCACCGCTTCTGCTACTCCCAGACATTTCTCCTCCCTGGTTGTGCCTCATCCAGGACTGGAGTTATCTTGCTTAAGTGAAGATTTAGGTGTGAAATGGAAGGGGGATTTTCACATCTTTAATAAATAAAATCATTTCTCAGCTAAGGGCACTCCAGGCATTGATTTACAGAATGATTTCTCTTCACTCTGTTTTTTATCCTCTTCTCCAAGCAAACAAAGCAACAGAGAGCTCCAGAGTGAAAATGCTCTGAGGAATCACAAATCAAGGCTGCTCACTTGAACTCAGCCTGAAGTGAAGCTTCAAAAGACCTGGAGAAGAGTGTGGATTAAAAAGGAATCCCACCACATCTGGGAACTCCAAGGAGGAGTTTTCCCCTGCTGGTGCCTGACATCCCGAGTGCAGTGCTGGGGGAGAGCTTGGAAGTTTTCCAGTTCAATCATCGCCAAGTTTGTGCAGGGCTGGGTGTAGCTCTGGCCTCCAGCAGGAGCTGGTCTGCCTTGGTGAGTTGTCCTCCTTCGAGTAAAGACCAAGAGGTGTAATTTTCCATGGAATCCTGGAGTGGTTGGGTTGGGAGGGACCCCAAAGCTCATCCCTGTCCCATGGCAGGGACACCTCCCACTGTCCCAGGCTGCTCCCAGCCCCAGTGTCCAGCCTGGCCTTGGGCACTGCCAGGGATCCAGGGGCAGCCACAGCTGCTCTGGGAATTCCATCCCATCCCCTCCCAACCCTCACAGGGATCAATTCCTTCCTAAAATCCCATCTAAAGCTCCTCTGCTCACACCTTCCATGGGGCCAGCTTTTCCCCAGCCCCACCCAAACTGGCCTGGATTTATGGCACTGCCCAAATAGAAAACTGTGGTTCCCCTTCCTCTTTTTCCTCCTTAGTGAGAAAACCAACCCAGTTTGCTTCTCTTTGTCCATTTTCCTGCTGGGCTGCTGCTTGTGCCCCAGGGTTTCCCTCCTGGAGCAGGAGTTTGGCTGCAGGGAGCCCCAGCCCCACAGTCCCCAGGCAGCTGCTCCCAGGGCTTTTCCTCCTCATCCTTCGCTGGGAAAGGGTTCCCAGGGCTGAATTCCCACAGCACCGAGCTCAGCCTGGCCCTGGGCTGCCCTGGAGCCATCCCAGTGCAAAGGAGAACACGGGGATTGTGCATGGATGAGATTCCTGGGGGGAAAGTGTTCCTGCAAGGAGCCTGGGAGCTGCTGCCATCCTCACTCAGCCTGGCAGAGTCCCCAGCAGCCCTGGGAGCAGGGAGGCTCCCTGTGCCCTGCATCCAGTAGAAAAGAAGAAATAATCCTTCCAGATTCCCTTTTCCCCCACTTTTTTTTTTTTTTTTTTTTGTG
>VXAC01002037.1:0-46941 GCA_013399225.1 Rhipidura dahli
GGAGTGAAAAGTGAGAAAACTTACTGGTTGAGATAGAGTTCATTTTTTTTCATAGTATCTGGTACCTATTAAACTATCTCAGCCAAAACCAGCATAACCTATTTCTGAGTCATTAACCTTGCTTTATTTATTACAGTTCAGATGTAGCAACAACTTAAGACAAATTGCATTGTTTCTAAGCTGATCAATTAAGTATGAAGTTTTCAAAACCAGTCTTAGCTAAATCTTAACACCCACTGATGCTAGTAGAAGTTCTCCTGGGGAATAATGGTTAGTACTGTATTAAGCTTTTTTGAAATTTACACTCTTAATTGGCAATTTTTTTTTCTTAAGGAGCTATTCATGTGGATGCACTTAAGTATATGTAGGTTGTGTGGGAAGAAATTGTGCCTGCTAACACAAAATCCTTTTTCTCCTTAGGATTGTAAATTTTTCACTCCTGTCTGGCTAATCCTCATATTTGAAATAGCACACAAGGCATATTGTTAATTGAAGCATAAAGGGGGATAGTATAACAAAAATGCTTCCCCAACTGTCCAAGAAAATGAAAGAAGCAAAACAAAACAAAACAAAAAAAAACCCAAAAAAACAAACAAACAAAAAAAAAAAAAAACCAAAAAAAACCAAAAACCACCCGTCTTGAATTTCATACTTTTTTTTTTGGTTCTCAAGACAATGTATGTCTATTAGTTTTTACATGTCTTATGAACATACTTAGGATGAATGCACTTTAGACTTTATTTCATAATTTCTATGAGTTTATGTTAGAAGACTTGTGTAGATTTTTTTTTTTGTCACAAGGATTTAAATGTTCACATATATTAGTTATCATGTTGTAGGAATGCCTTCACAGTATTTGCTGTGGTTGCTTGTGCAGTGCTAATAAATGGGAGGATTAACAGCAAAATGTAGGTTTTGATGATTTAGTAGACGTGATTTCTATAGTCTTACTCTGCTACTGCTTTCATGTGATTCTTTAATTGAACAACTCAGATCATCTGGCTGAAATCTACAAACATTTGTATCATTTGGAGAATATTTGCCACAGCAGGATGCTTCTCCTTGTGCAAACTGGTATGGACCTTTACATTAAATAACACAGACAGACAGAATCAATTAGGTTGGAAAAGACCTCTGATAATAGAATCCAGTCTTTAACTGAACAGCACTTTGTCAACTAGATCATGGCACTAAGGGCCACATCAGCTCTTTCCTTGAACACTTTTGGGGGCTGTGATTCCATCGCCTCTGTCAGTGCCTGTTCCAGTGTCTGATTAGCCTTTCTGTGAAGAAATTCTTTCTAGTGTCCAATCTCAATCTCTCCTGGTGCAGCTTAAGACTGTGTCCTCTTGCTCTGTCACTAGTTCCCTGGGAGAAGAGACTGACTGCCCACCTGGCTACAACCTCCTTTCAAATTGCAGAGAGCAATAAGGTCACCTGAGCTTTCTTTTCTGCAGGCTAAACAACCCCAGCTCCCTCAGCTGCTCCTCACAGGACTTGTGCTACAGACACTTCACCAGCTCCATTGCCCTTCTCTGGAGTCACTCCAGCACCTCTTGTCCTTGTAGTAAGGGGCCCAGAAGTGGACACTGCACTTGATGTGTAGCCTAACCAGTGTTGATTAGAGGGGAAAACCACTCCCCTGGTCCTGCTGGCCCACTATTCCTGATACAGGAAAAAATACAATTGGCCTGCTTGGTTACCTGGGCACACTGCTGGCTCATGTTCAGGAGCCAGCAGTTTAACCATTTCACCACTCTGTTTTAAATGCAAAAAAATTACATTGCCAGTCTGTATTACAATATTGTATATAAGTATTTTACTTCTACAGGAGTTTTCCATAGGAAGTAAAATAGGTTGGATATGGTTATTTCAGCAGTGAAGGTGATGCTCCCAGCTGGGAAAGGTGATACAGCAATGTGGCCATGAACTCATCACCAGGTGGGGGCATGGGGCATCAGGGACTTCAGCCAGTGTTTCACCACTCTTTTATTAACATGCACAAGAGGAGTAATGACACCAAATTGGGAGGCATTCAATTTACTCAAGTTGCTGTTTAGGTGGCTTTGATACTGGACAAATAGCCAAAAAAGTCAACAAGGGAAAGTATTAAATTTCTCACCTGTGATAGACTAAATCCCTTTCCCAGTTTAGTGTGGAGAGTGAATGGTCAGGTTGCAGCTTTGCTAAAAGAGACCTGTATCCTGGCAGAGAGTTGGCTGAAAATGAGCTAGCAGTGTGCACAGTGATGATGAAGGCTAATGGCCTGGGGGGCCTATCAAAAGGAGCATAGTCAGTAGGTTAAGGAAGTAATTTTCCACTCCTTTTCCCTTGGTGTTTATTCACCCCCATAGGAATACTGAATCCAGTTTTTGCTCCTTTAATGTGAGTAAGGCATTAACAGACTGGAATGAGTTTGGTGTAGAGCTACCAATCTGCTCCACTGGGCTTCCTCAGGCTTTCAGAAGAGGTGGCTTCAAGGGGACCTGGCAGCAGCCCCTTAATCCCATACAGGGATGTTTCCAGTAAGACAGAGCAGAGATCTTTATGGAGGGAAACAATGGGAGGGAAAGCAAACAGCCATAATGAGAAACAAAGTAAATTTCAGATGCATAAAATAAGAGTTATGATGAAAATAGTCAAGCCCTGAAACAATGAGTTTTAGAATCTTTGTCTTTGGGAGTTTTCAAGACCTGAGGAGAAAATGTCCTCAGCAACAAAGTAATTGCTTGCCTCTATGTAACTTGAAGTGTGTCCTAGGTGTTAATTTTATGGTAAACTGATTCATTCTGCTTACTGTGGATTAGATCTCTGTTGACTATAAAGAACATTTAGACAGTCTGTGTATCTGCAGGTGTCTTCATCTAAGTTTCTTTATCTTAAACTGAGTCTTATCTCTAAAAGTAATACAAATCTAATCTGGGGAATTTGGACTCCCTCTTTTAAGGGAAAGAAGCAGACACCTCTGAAGAGCTTTCATCTCAGTTTTCTTTGCAAACTATTTTTGAAGGAGGTGAATCACTTCTTGCGACATTTCTTTTCTGTCCCAAAAGCCTATATATCAAAAAGGAAAATCATTTTGAGATTTCAGCTTTTCACTTATCAACATGAAGATCTCCCAACCTAATTTTCAAAAACCCTGAGCATTGAACAATTGCTTTAAAATATTTATATTTAAAAACCATGTCCTCGTGTTCAACTAAAACTTGTACTAATTTATTTTGCAAAATTAGTGATAGAGTCTGAACTCTTCCTGCACTGTTTGGTGTCTGAGTGGAAAGATTGCGTACTGGTTAACTTTCAAATGCTCACTCAGGTTGACCCCTTTTGTAATAAAATATTCTGCTCCAAAGATATAACCTCTGTACTTACAAACAATTTCATGTTTCAAAAGTTTTGTAAATAAAATAAGTGATTCTGGATAATATGGAGACATAAAATAATTTGTCATTTTCCTGTTTCATGCAGGAGAGGAAGACTTGGGTTGAGTCACTTATTGAGGGTTAAAAAAAATAAATAAAGATTTAGCACAGCTGTTTGTGACACTTAATTATTTGCTTCACTAGGCTACTTTGATTTGCTGAGCAATTATCTCAATTAGGGGTAGCTGCAGTTAGGGCTGAGTACTAAGTTGTGCTGGTGCTTGCATCAGATAGCATGCTATAAAATAAAGGTGTTCTGGTAATTCCTAATTGCTTTGTTGTGGAAGATGAGGTATTCAGCAGTAGAAATTGTCCCCATTTACTAATGGAGGATGGATTTGTGATGGCAAGTAAAATAGTGGGCCTGGTGAGGTGTCTTGTAATCCTGTCAAACTCTACCACTTAGAGTACACAGTAACGTCATCTGGGAGTTGGTCTGTGAGACTGCACATCCTGAGTAACCTGGGAGTTGTTTTTCCAAGTCAGTAAGTGCCCCCAATATCAGATGGCTTCACCAGAAGATAATTTTCTTCAAAACAGATAAAATTAAGATTGTGTCCTCTTTGAACTTCAGTACTTATTTTATGTGGCATAAAATGAAAATTCAACAGCAAAATTTGTTACTACTTATTAACATAGTGAAAACCTTTGCTAAGATATGTATGTTCAAGGTATGTGTTTTTAGCATATTATAGTTGTGTTTGGATTCTATTCAGTGGCTAATAGAAAGTAGCTTTGGAAATATTCTATCAACTGTGAAAAGATTAAGATAGTACTTTATGTAAAATAATTGCATGAATTTTTGTTCATCCTGAACATAAATATTAATTTTTCTTACTTTTATTCATTGGCTATTCAGAAGTAGAGATTTATTTCTTGAAAAATCTGAAGTATTATTTAAGAGATCCTTTCTGGCTATTATGCAGAATTTACTTGGACTTCATTTACTGTTACATAAAACTTTGCCCTTGTACATTTTGCCTTCTACAGCAACATAAAATCTTGTTTAAAAGCGGGTTTTTTTTTAACAGTAAACATTTGTGGCATGATCCAGCTTGTATTGAAAAGAATTTTAGTGCTCTTGGTACTTAATGTTATTTTGTCATGCTTTTCTTTATAAATTATCAATTATTTTATCATAATTAACAAATCTTTCTGATAACACACATTAAAACTGTTTTGAGTACTAGATTTTCATGTATAAAATGCCTGGTTTTGTAGGTTGTTGTGAGAAAATAATTGCAGGTGCTGAGAACCTGCTTTTAATTCACAGGCTTTTTTTTTGTCAGCTGGATGGGTTGGTTTGGAAGGTTGTGTGCATTGATTCAGATTCTCGAGAGAATCAGTTTCTGTTGCTCACTGAATTTTCTTTGTGTATTATTTTCCAGTTTACCTCCCTGAAGTATTTTTTTTTTAAAGTCTTCAAGCTCATTTGTATTATGTTAAAACAAGAAACATCTCAAAAATAGTATTTTCCCCCTTCAGTTCGCTACTAATGAAAGAGATTCAGTCTGAGAGACAGCAGACAGCTGCTCCATGAGATATTGTTCTGACTGGACTGCTGACAAACCCTTATTCCCCAGCCAGGCTCAGCAAATGTTACCCACTTTACTGATGTGTAGACAAACAGCTGGGAAACACAGCAGCCAGTGCTACTGGAGGAGAAAGTGGCCAAGGACTATCAGAAGGAGCTTGGCAGTACTTTTGGCAGAGGAAAGAGCAAATGAGGTGGTAGAATACTAAAGTACACTTAACCAAATACTTCAGGAAACCAAATTTTTTTCAAACCTTTTGTTTCTCAGTACTCTGGCAAAATGGTTGTCTAGAATAACCTTTGTTCTATGATATTTTTTTTTAAAGGCAAGATTTTCCAAACTTTCTTTGGTGTGTAATTTTACGCTGAATATATGGGAAAGCAAAATTTCCCATAAAATAGATAGTAAAGTGAATTTAGAATTATAAAATATTTTATTTATAGCTGAAAATGCATAGCTACATAAATTCTGCAACCTGCTACAATATTTTTCTTTATTCATGTGATCCTCCTCCTCTACAGTGCTGTGAGACCATTAAGCCTACATCTTAACTAATACATAGACCACACCAGGAACAATTTCTGTCTCAGAGCTTGGCTGTTGCTATGCAGGTTGACTTTCATGCTGGTGACTAAGTTCTTCCTCAAGCAGTTATTTCCATAACAGCTGTTATGAATACTGCCCAACATATGCCAAAGTTGTTTCAGGAATCAGGTCTCAATTTAACAGTATTGATAATATACCAAAGCCAGTGTTTAGCTCTGCCCAGCCTTGTTTAGTTTAGGATATATGTAGCACAAAGGTCTATGAACTGGTGTAGTTAGGAGAAAGTAATATTATCTCTTTATATTCAGTCTGTTGATAATTCTATATATTTCCAATTCTGCTTCTTCCCTTCTAAAAATGAGCACCCTAACAGAAATTTCCTATCCAGTGCTGGTAAAATTTTTGATGTACTAAATCAGTGGGGAGGCGAGGTTGTCATCTGTGTAGCCCCTCTCCCATTGCTGCTAAAAGAGTATGGGCCAAATATCACAACAGGATTGAAACATGCTAGAGGTCATACTCATGAGTATCTTAGTTTGAGATCAGAAAATGTAGCAAGTCTGAGTTTCTTCTGAAGCTTTCAAACTTTGTCAATAGCTGTAAGAGGGCACTATATTCTAAAGCTTTACTGGACCAGTTTCCTTCTAAGTTCCAGAGACACCTTGAGACATCCTAAATGTGTGGGTCTGGTCTCTCATACACTACTATATTTTTATTGATATTAAATTTTTACAAGAGGCTTTGCAATTAATCTAAAATAATCCTATAATATTAAATAACAAAGTTTGAAGAAAAAGTGTTGTTCACATTAGTTTTTAAAACTGGTGTTATTGGCAAAATGATAAAGAAAATATATCAGTCCAAAAAAAAAAAAAACCCAAAAAACAACAAAACCCCCCAACAGATTCAGATCTATTTTTCTTCTATATCTAGATAAACCTGCATTTTATTATCATGAGATGCAGATTGAGTATAATAGCAATAGATAAGTTTCTCAAAAGCCTGTAGTTTACACCTTTCACATTCCATGTAAATTCAACAGTGTGATATAAGCCTAATGTTGTCTATAATACTGTAAAATCTTGATCAACAAACTTTGAAGGGGATGAGGAATGCCAGGAAAATTCAGAAGGAGCAGGGGGAGGGAAAAGAAAATTCTGTCAGGTCAGACCCACTGTGGGATGGCACATCCACATTGACTGACAGAGCAAATAAAACTACTAACCAATACCTAACAAAAATAGTTCTGCAGGGAGCTCATTAACATCACAAAATATCTGCAACGTAATTCATTTTAATGAAAGTGTATCTGAGTGCATATACAGTGACTAATGAAATAAATCTCTGAAGCTTTATCTCAGCTGCTCCATAAGCAGCAACGGTATGTACACATCAGTGTCATGACAATTCACCAGCAGTGTGTGTGATGTGGTTGCAGGCTGGGGAAGCCATTGTCCATTAACACAGGGAATATTTTGCCACTGGTGGAGGAGCAGTTATGATTGTTGGTGTGAAGGACACAAGTGCTGTTGGCTCATCTAGAAAGCAAGATGGCAAAGTATCTTTGCTGTGTGTCAGTAACCAGGAGATTCAAGTGGTTTCAAAGATGGGACAGAACTGGAATGTAGGTTATCCTTTCTATATGTAGAAGAGGCTGAGAGATGACTTCACAAGTTTTGTAGTCTAGTCTTATGAGGTGAATGCAGTATGAATGCATGTTTCTTTATGGAGGATAAGAGCTTATAATGGCACTGTTATGGATTGCTAGTCTGTCTGTGCTGAAACCATCTGAGAATCTGAGCTGTTCTGCTCACAAGGTGCTCTGTGAATTATTATGCACCAGCTGGCGATGTGCCACATCCTAACAGGATGTGGATCAGCAAAAGGCTATTTCTAGAGTTTTATTCTGGGAACTGCTTCATCACTCATAGTACAAGGATGCTCCTTTTTAAAAGTAATAATATGCAATCTCTTCTATATTATTTTATACAGCCTGTGTTGCTCCCAGTTAACATGCTTAGGTGATTTTTCGATCTCTCTCTTCATAGACAATAAGAATCCTACTCCCAGAGACTTTTGATATGTAAAGTACTGTTAATACAAGAGAAAGTATTGCCCCTTCAAAAAAGGGTTGACCATGGAGTTCCATGCCTTCTAACCATTCTACAGGGAAAGTAACAGTAACAGCATGTAACTTTGCTTTTTGTTGTTGTGGTATTGTTGAACAGAATTTGATGGGCACATTCCCAACAAAATATAACAAAATAGTCTGTGGGCAAGGAACTTTTCAATTCATGAGAGATAAAATTTTATACAAACAAATGTCTCACCACTGGCTTGCACTTCATAGTTTGTTTCAAGTGTGATACTGCTGACAAAACTAACTCAAAAATTAATGTCAAGAGGTTTATTTTCCCGCTATATGTTCATTGCTACCTTATTTAAGTATCAAACCTGCTTTTATTGCATTTTAGTTAAGAGAGCAAGATAAACAGTACTTGGGGAGCTCAGCTGTTTCTTTATGTGCAATGTCAGCAGAATGTTAACCAGTTTCAGATTGTAGCTCCAGCCAGCGAACATACTGAAGGTTGATTGTATTTTATACAGGCTCAGAAGGGATCATTTCTTTCATGGAAATTCATTGCTGATGCTGATTTTAAATAGGCCCCAGATTATTTAAGAAATCACAAGCAGAGGTGTGAGACAACCAGGTTTTCATTGTAATGTGTAACCTGACTTTCCCCTCTGCCTGTCTCACAATGCAGTGTGATTTGAAATTAATACAAACTGGAGTGTAGAAATTGTGAGCCCCTCCTAAAACTGAAAAATATGAAGTGAGGAGGAGGGGAAAGCAAGCATAAAGGAGAAATGAGTAAAACTCCCTTAGTCAAAAATAAATACTTCAAAATGCTCAGGTATGTAATGTTTTATATACTGATTTGCTGCTATACTAGCTTCAGCACTGTCTTGTTGAATTCTTTGCTACCATATGATGTTACATTTTAAAAAGATTGGCAAATTTGCAGTTTCTCTTTTTTTAGCTATAGGGTTATTCTGCACCTCCTACACTGAGCTGGCATTGTCCTGAAGCAGTTTCTCTTCCTGAGCTTCACTTATTTTCAGGTTGTATTTGAGAGTGACAGTAAGCAGTATCCCTATTATGGGGGAGGGGAAGGGAGGAGTTGTTGTTTCAGGAGTATTTGTTCAGGTGCTTCATATTTAAAACTTCACATGCCATTAGGAAATGAGTGTTTATTAGTAACTGCATAGACAAGGAACAAACTCTTGATGACATTCTGAACGATACAGGTAGTACTTCACCAGGTAGCTCAAAGATTTATGTTGACCTTCTGTTGCTGCCATTTCTCACTTTAATGCTTTATTTCTGAGTGTTAGATACATTATCTAGAAGAACAGAGTGACTTATAAGCAACACTGTAGAAAACATCATAAGACAAGATGAAAGATTAGTCTTAACTGAAAAAAGTAGAATAAACTGAAGATGAAGATTAAATGATAACTGGATGTTGATCTCACTACAGTAATGACTTTGCTGAAGCCACCTTATTTTCTGTGGTCTCATTTTTCTATATGTGATATGAGGTAATGGCTTGTATCTTCTGCGTACTATGGTGGTAAATTGAAAATACAAACAAAGCTTTAGATATATTGGAGTGGATATTTTAGAGTAAAACTCTAAGGATACAGATAAAAATAGTTTGTAAAAATTGACTGGATTTTCATCAGTAGGTTTTTTTATGTTTGAATTGAAAAGAAAAAAATTGTAGATAGCATTTTCCTAAGAAATATGCTTGTGACTTTGTCACCTGTGTAAACAGGAGTGGCAGTAAGTAGGTAGCAGAGAGAGGTGAAATATTGTGGCAGAACTCTGGTTTATTGTACAAAATGGCCAGCTTATAGCCTTTCTTGGACATTGAGTGACTATATGTTTTGTCAGTAAGTTGCATGCAGAGATCACACATTACAAGATAGACTTAAATGCTAAAAAAAAAAAAAAATCCCAGGAAGGCTGGCTGGAGTATTTCTTGACATACTTTCCCAACCAAATGTCTACAGTTTTGTGAAATACATTTATTTATTTTGACAAAGAAAGTAACTTCATGTAATACCTGGAGTCTAGTAGTTTATCACAGATATGAAATAGGGGTTGGGTTTTTTTGTGTTGGCTTGAATGGTGTTTTACTGTAAGTATTGGCATATAGCTGGTGTTGTATAGATAAATAATATGACTAAATATAGCATGGAAGATACCAGTAATTGAGTCTCCTAAATAATCTGTATTTTCTGAAAAGGTACAACTTATTTATGGTATGAAGCTTTTTATCCTTTCATCTCTTGTCCCGTAGTTATTTCTTTTTTTGCTTTGCCTTTCATTCTTGAAGAAAATGGAGGTAGCATACCTTAGAGTATCAATACTGTAGATGAGCTTATTTCTACCTTAAGGAAAAACTTCTTAAACTTAGTCCATGAATTACCCATTTGTTATCATTCAATTTTATGTTATTTAATTTTCTTATACACAATAGTGATTCATGAATGTAGCATAATCTCACTTTTTTAAAAAAATACTGTGTGATATATATACTACTTAAATGAAAGTTTTCATTTTTAATTAGAGGAAAAGGCTTCCATCCTTTTTTCTTTTCCTTAGGGGAGATAATATTGTGCCATGTCATTAACAAGTTTCCCAGTGGTGCTTTTTTGCTTTGATGAATTTGTCATAGTCAAGGAATGCTGGTGGCTTGCCAGAAGGTATGTGGTTTAGATTTATAATACAACCATTGTATGTTAAATTTTAAGAGTATTGATAAACCATTGAGAAAGACATATTTCTTTTATATTTAGCTAGATGTTTCCATTTCAGATACTTGTTGCATAAACCTAATGAACTTGAGTTTACAGAAAACTAGAAATGGAAAGGTATGGAGGGGGCAAAGGAAGGACAGTGTTATGAATGTAATCTGTAAATGGAAAAGTCAGTAATACACTCAAACTGCATCACGAAAGCTTGAGGTTAGTCTTCAGAAAAAAAATCCCTTTCTAACAGTAAGGGTAAAGTGGTTCTGGAATGGATTGCATGAAAGAACTGATTAATCATCTTGGTGGAATACAGATTAAAAAAGTTGTCCACCAGAAATTACATTGTTATGTCTCATTCTGTCTTGCAAAAAATATTCTGCAAGATGTTTTTTAAGGTGTTCATGAAGAAGTCTTCAGTGAAAAAGTCTCTTAATAAAACCCCTCAATGCTGAATTCTTGTGCAATGATTTGTACCCTCGTTTTTGTTAGAAATGCGCTTTAAAGCAGACAGATATTTTTTGATATTATCTGTGACTCTTAGTGTGATTATACATAACCTAGTAATTGCATTAGAGTTGAGGGGCTTGGTTTTATTTTTGAAGAAGGGTATTCCAGCAGTACACATTGTAATTTCTCAGCTGATGGAACTATTAACTTATTCTTTTGCACAAGCATGTAAATATTAAAAAGCGAAGACAAATTATTTCCCTCCCCCATAATTTTGCTGATTTCATTTCTCAAATGCTGCCACTTCTAAAAAATACTTTATTTCAGGATTTTTTTTTTTAGGTATAACCTAAATAATTCCATTCTTCTCAAGGAGAAATAGAACCACAGAAAGGCTTGGAGTTGGAAAGGACCTTAAAGTTCATCTAGTTCCAACGGCCCTGCCATGGGCAGGGATGCCAGCACCCCTGGTATAGCTCAGGGTCCCATCCAACTTGGTCTTGAACACCTCAGGGATGGTGCATCCACAGCTTTTCTGGGCAACCTGCTCTAGGGCCTCATTACCCTCTGGGTAAAACTTTTTTTCCTAAAATCTATTTAAAATCTCCCCTTGAGTTTAAAACCATGCACTTCTGTTCTATCACTGTCTACCTTTGTAAAATCTGTTGTTCCTCTTTTTTATAGGCCTCTTTTAGGTACTTGTCGTGGGCACCCATGAAAGTTGCTCGCTCACCCTCCCCTGCCACAGCTGGGCAGGGGAGAGAAAAAAAACCTAACAAAGGGCTCATGAGTTAAGGACCAGGAGAAAACACTCCAAGGGCAAAACAGGCTGAACTTAGAAAGAAGTACAAAGAGAATTTATTACTAACAATATCAGAGGAGGATAGTGAGAAATACAATAAGTCCTTGAAAACATCTTTTCTTCCCCCAACCCCTCCCTTCTTCCCACCAGCAGTGCAGGGACACAGGGTGGGGGTTTTGGTCAGTTCATCACATGTTTTCTTCTTCCACTGCTCAGGGAGAGGAGTCATTCCCCTGCTGCACTGTGGTGTCCCTTCCCACAGGAGACAGTTCTCCATGAATCTCTCTGATTTGGGGCCAAAACTGCTGCAGCGTGGGTCTCTCTTTCCACGGGGTGCAGCCCTCCAAGGCCAGGCTGCTCCAGCCTGGGAGCAGGGCCCTCTCTCTCCATGGGGTCTCCCACTGGNGAAAGAAAACTGCACACTTCCCTTTGTTTTGATTTTCTTCTTAAATATGTTATCCTAGAGGCATTACCAGCCTCTCTCACTGGCCCAGTTTTGGCCAGCAGTGTGTCCATCTTCAGAGCCATCAGCCATTGGCTCTGCTGGACATGTTGGCAGCTTCCAACAGCTTCTCACAGAGACCAGCCTCATGGTCCCCCTGCTACCAAAAACCAGGCTGACCAAAATCAACACAGTACTGAAAGGCTGCAGTGAGTTCTCCCTGGAGCCTTCCATCCTGCAGTCTGAACATGCTGTGCTCTCTCAGTCTGTAGGAGAGGAGCTCCACTGTCTGATCATCTTTGTGACCACCCACATCTTTCTTTTGCTGAGGAACCTGGAGCTTGACACAGCACTCTAGGTGGGGTCTCAGGAGAGTAGAGGGGCAGAATCATCTCTCTTGACCTGATGGCCACTCTTCTTTTTGTGCAGCCCAGCATGAGGTTCACTTTCTGGACCGCAAATGCACACTATCGGTTCATGTCCAACTTTTCATCCATGAGAATTTCCATGACGAGTTACACAGAAGAACTTGCTGGTATTGTACTCTCACCACAATCTAGGAGGCAATACAGAAGAGAGGAGGCAAAAAAAAGGTTCTTGGACTTTCTGCTCTGTGGGTTGTTTCTGATTTCCTTTGCACAGGAACAAAATAAGTTGCATTTTGTGGTTAATTCTTGGTAAGCTTGACCTGAGCAAATGGACACGAAAGGACTGTAAGTGGACAAAGCTAGTGTACTGACAAGGATGCATAGAAATGTGATGTGTAAAAATGTACTTCAGTGAACAATATGATTATTCCCACAAACACCTCAGTGTTGGTCATGCATGTATGAATTGTCTCCCTTAATATAATGTTATCCTTGTCTGTGAATAATACAAAGATGCATTGTACGTAAAAAAAACCCCAACAAATTAGTATCTTATGACTCCTTCTGTTTACCTACCATTGCTGCAATTAATCTCCAGTGTCTAGAAGGTGTAGAAGATGATGTAGGAATGTCTGCATAGTGCTGTAGTGTGGTGTAGAAATCTCTGGTACAGTGGTGGGCTCAGCCAGGAAACCCTGCATGTACCCAGAGGTTCTGTGCAGCTCTGAGCCTGACCTGACAAGCTCTGTTCCAAAAATACTGTCAAAGCGCTGGGGAAAGGAAGGGATCAAAGGAGCGCATCAAACTAAACTGTAATATTGCTTTCAAACCTAAGCTGATTTATTTAGAGCTAACTTTGATGTCTTTGCACTCGTAAGTATAGCTCCAGAAAGTTTTCATACATTAGCAACTAGACAGCTCATCATATATCATACCCATTTTTTAGTGTTTAGTGGAATCCTAAATAGAGGATGTTTATTGACATAAGAGAGAATGTTTATTGAGCTGGTGAAAGAAAACAGGTCTAAGGGAAATCTCAATATACTTTATTAAAATGGTGTTAATTCTTACTAGGAGCACAAAATAACATTTTGAAGTTTTTGTTTGGTTTTGGTTTTTTTTACAGAAAACTGAGCATTTGGAATTCTCATTAGAGGAATAGAGTAAATGACAGGCTCAAAGCTCAGTTAGTTTTCTTTAAATAATGTACAGCAGCTTGTATACAACACATGGGTTCTCAGTTCATACTATTCCATAAAGCAAGTGTTAATTTTTAGCTAATAAAGCAGTCTTGCAGAATGAGAAATATGAAATGAAGGAGAAAAAACCCACCAAAACCTACCAGTCAGTGACAGATCCTCAAAGTGAAGAGAGGCTGAGTTGCTGAGGTGTGCTACTTAATGCTTTGTACAGGAGTGATGCCTCATGTGGCAATCTGATTAATTTAAATAGCAGACATGAACATCCTAAAGTTAGTAGCTTAAGAAGAAATATGTAGTACCTCCTTAAAAGTTTAGTTATTTATTTCATGGTTTAGGATTGTAATTTCCAAAATTAATAATTTTTAGATTTCCTGACTTTTAAGTATTTAATGAAAAAATGTATTTTGAACAGGCAAGTAGACAATAATGGAAGGAAGTGTCTTGCAGAGAGGTGACTTAATTAAGCCTATAAATACTGTAGGGAAGATACTAAGTTACTAATGAGTATAATGAGCAGTAACCTAGGTATTAGTGAGAAAAAAAAAAAAAGGCAGTAGACCATTGTATCAAACTGATGAAGCTCCTTAGTATGCCACACATGAACATTGCCTAGAAAGAGTTTGCTGAACATGTCCTTTTTCCTGGCAGCGTTACTGAAAACCAGATGAGCCATAATTAAAGCTGGGTCACAAAGGAGAGAAACACTTGTTTTAATCATTATGCCATTTATATTTGCACAAATTAGTAAATCAAATGCTGTTGTGTGAATGGCAGAAGTAAAACCTTTTCAGTGCAGCTTAAATCTGATAAACATTTCCCTTTAATTGTTTTGTGTGAACTACTGACATATAATCAATTAAGTGCTCTGCTGAAAGCAAACAAAAAAACCTAGTACCTACTTCAGTATATCTTTACTGCCATAGCGTTCACCTTAGAGGGAAAAAAAATGAATTCTTGGTTTTCAGTACTTTATTGGTATTTCATTACTAACATTGTTGTTCCCTACAATCAGCTCTGAACTACAGAAGCTATGAAGCCAACTTGTTGAAAGTAATACATAAAGTCAGAAGTTGGCCACTACCAGTGTCTTTGTGCTGGTAAGTCACACGTGTCCTACCACCATCTTTGCTTTTTTTCTGCTAGAAGCACAAGGTTCTTTCAGTTTAGATTACCTACAGGACAAAATGCAGTAGCCTTAGTTTACGAACACACTCTTTCAGACTGTGGAGTACTGCATATTTCTCCTCAGAGTCTTGGTCACTAATCTTCCAAATTGACTGACCTTTAGAAGGCTTGTTTATGGAAACCAGGAATCAGGTGATGAAAGCACACGTTCAGGTCTTGAGGACATGTATTTAGACACAGGAGCTGTGAAAAACCTTCAGGTGCTCAGAGCCTTCTTGAAAATAGAGACTGATAAACCAACTGTTCAAGACGCGTATCTAAGCAGATGTGATCCACCTATTATTAGGGTTCTTGTTTAATCAACTGTTTCAATTCTCTTCAATTGAACTCTTTCTCCAGAGTTAATGTGTTGGTTACATTTGTAGGAAAAACAAACCCCAAACCTACTCATTTTGGTAGTTGGACAAATAGGTCAATGTTTCTTGGCTTTTAATCATCATTTTCTATGTAATGTTTGAGAACAGACGGGTACCTAGAGGACAGTATTCTCTTTATTACTAACAACTGCTTTCACTCAGGAAATTCTTGGTGCTAATCATGACATTAATGCATTGCTCCATCTTGTCAGTCAGTACTGTGAACTTTGCTATTATGGTAGCATCACTCTGTGCAGTTTGCTTTGACCAGTTGTAGCTGATGGAAGAGCAGCCAGTGATCATTTTCAATCCCTTGTTCTTCCAGCTAGTCTGCATCTCATTTGTATTTCAGAGTCATGTGTCTGTGTTTGGAATGTGTGCATTGAACAAGTCACAATGCAGTCCTTGCCCTGAGTGTTGAGGGAGTTGTGGGAATGTGCCATCTCCCTCCAGCACACTGGAGAGCTACCTAGGCATGAAAGCTTGCAGAATACACTACACTTATCTTTGCAGATGGAAAATGAGATGTCCAGACCTGCATAACATGAACATGCCTGCAAATGCGATTTAGCATAGTCATGCCTTATTCTTGGATGAATGAAACTGTGGAATGAAGGACAATCCAGTCTGGCATAACTGTTGGAAGAAAAGTCATAAACAGCATGTGTTCCACTAAACATTAGGTGTTTAGGCAGTTATATGATGAGAGGGTGTTGGAAGGCTTTTGTAACCTGTAGGACAATCATATTGGATATGTGCTTTCACTTGCTGACCAAATAAAGTAATTATTTCCTTATATTCCTCTTACAAGGTACAGCACTACACTTCGTCTTGCAAGGTACTTGTGTTACAGCACTTTTTTTGTGTGTGTGTACTTTGATCCAAATAAATATTTCACATGAAAGTTTTGGAATTAGAGGATTAGGGGAAAAAAGGAAAATAAACTGTATTGCTTATAGAAGTAGTTTAGAACCTGCTGATGTTAAAAGCTTTCAGCAAATTTAAAACTGGAAAACCAATTTTCACATCATTTAGGGGTTCTAGTGTATAACCTTATTTATACAGGATACTTCCTTATTGATTATTAGTTATACCTTGAGTGATCTGTTACCTGTAGTCTAGCAGAATTTGCTTGTAACAAGAAGTCTCTTTAGAACATACAAAACCAGCCAGTCCTTTTCAGTGGTTATCCTGGTAAGTGTGTCAGGTTGTTGGTGGTGGTTTTTTTTTTTTTTTTTTTTTTTTTTTGTTTTTTTTTTTTTTTTTTTTTTTTTTTTTTTTTTTGTTTTTTTGTTTTGGTGTTTTGTGGTTTGGGGGTTTTTTGTGTGTTTGTTTGGGGGCTTGTTGTTTGGTGGGGGTTTTTTCTTTTGTTTTGTTTCATTTTCTTTAATTCATAAATGATACGATTTCTCATTATTTGCGAGTTTAGAGGCTGCAACACTTATCCTTGTCTTTGACGATGGATATTTAAGCAGAGTTTAACTTTCTAACAGCCCATTCCATTTCGTACATGCATTGATTATTGTTTTCTGCATGTAAAATTCATTTAAACATGAAAAGGTAATACAGAGTTTGTACCAGTAAACACTATGAACCTTTTAACAATATGTCTCTTGCAGAAAACACAGTTTATCAGGTGAACTGTGCTCTATCATTTTCATACTGAATATAGAACAGAAGTGCTACCCTTTGTCATATTCAGAGAAGTAGTCTTAAAAGGGAAGTGATAAATGTGCCTTTGAGAAAAGGTCTGCATCCACTAGAATATAGTTTGGGGTAAAAGCTAACCTTACCAATTGTTACTGCTTTACCTTTGAGACACCCAGTAAAATTCACTTAAAACAGTCCTTTAAACCATAACAAGAACGTTGAACAAAAATAAGAATTTACAAAATTTTTAATGAAAGTACACTGAATATCTTCATGAATGAACCTATCATAAGTTACAAATTACTTGCTTTCCTTTTCAAGGATTTAAGAGTTAATTTACTGAACCTGATTGTGAGAAATGAAATGCAAGCATGCAAATGTTTAGTATGTGAAAAACTGCATAGATGTTCTTTAAATACAGAACAGACAGACTTACAAATTACTTTTAAATACAAGTTGTGGGGTACTCCCTTGGAAATTCAACTGTTTCATGTAAGAATGCAAAAGAAGCACCTTGGGTATGTTTGGTTTGGTTTGGGGCTTTTTTCCCTCCCATTATATAGCTAAATGGCTTAGCCATTGAGTTACTGGGTTTGAATATGGGCTGTATTTTCACTTCTTGAAGCAGTTCTCTGAGAAAGTACCAGTTGGTGTAGCCACTTAATCCTAGATCTGATTCATGGGTGTGAGGGTGCAGGAGAGGGGGAAGGTTCATTTCAGTCTTCTTTTTTTACAGAAATTCTTCTCAATACTTCTGTCCACCAAGCTTTGGTACCTTCCTGCTCAGTATTGCTAGGCTCTTGCCATACTTAGCGTACTAATCTTTCTTATGAGCTGTATAAGATATTTTAGGGCCTTAACATGTGTTTAAAGATTACAGTTGCCACAGGATACCAGTGGCCTTGCAGTAATAAAACCAAACCATTTTTGAACATGGCTATAAAATGAGCTTGATCCAGTTCTTGTTGAAGAGCTGTAATGCATATGTTAAGTCTTGATTTCAGAGTTCGGCTTCCAAATAAAAATATGCTGAAAAGCTATTTATTGGTTGGCCTCATTATAACTAAATTTTAAACTGAACTGGCTCCTATGCAGATCCTCATCATTGATAGCTTTTGATAAGTTACATCTACCAGGACGTTATGCAATATTGTAGTGTGGTATTCTTTGCAAATGAAATGAAGTCAACCTGAGACCTCGCTACGACATTGCTCTTAAATCTGTTGACAAATGTGGAGTGCTCTGTGAGTTATAAATACGAGGATTAGCAAAGTGCTCGTTTTATACACTGAGGAGATTCTGACAACAACATAATAAACAGCAAGGCATCACTAATGCATTATGTATTAAGGTCCTGGTCTCAGTTTAGCTGTTTTTTAATTTAATGGATTAGGACATATTGTGTACATACTTCAGCCCACTCAGTTTTTCTTCAGGTGATTTTAGTAGAAACTTACACCAACTTATTTTTATCTTTGTGGGTTTTTTTGTTTTTTTTTTTTTTAGTAGTAATTTTTTCTCTTGGTTGTTTGTGGTTGTTATTTGGAGATAAGAAATTTTTTGATTGCTTCTTTCCTTGTGAAGTTTTTTAGTAAGTGTTGTACCTACCAGGCAAATCTTCCAGCTATAATAGTCATAGAAAAGGATGTGATTCATATTTTCTGTAATACTAGTAAGGCAACTAAAATATTTGATTAAACATGAAATTTTCGTTCCCATATGCTTAAATAGTGAGTTTGAAGCATGGAGGAATATGTCATGTTGTCACAGTTGTGCCGTGCCATACCTAAAATGTACTATCATTGACTTAGTGCAAATACTTTTCTTGGAGTAGATTCTGTTCTTGAAGATTCTGTTCTTGTACTGTTCTTGAAGAGATTCTTCCAAAATCCCTACCACTGATACTTTTCTTTATCCCAAAGTTTATCTATTATGTTTTTAATTTAACTCACAGTGCTTTAACAATATCATAATACCTTTATGAAAATAGCTGAATCAGTACTGAGTACAAGTCTTCCTAGCCTCCCACTTATGACTGACCTCCCTTCATAGAACAGTCAACCTGCTAAAAGTAAATTAACTATACACTGTGGATACAGTTCCTATAGCACTGAATGTAACTCAGCCACATCATTCTTGGATGATGATCTTTTAAATATTTTTAATATTTCCCTTGTAAGAACTATGAGAAGCTCTTATCTCCTACTGTATAGGGATCCTGTATATAAAAAATCATAGTTGTGAAGTTTTGAAGATTATTTTTTGCTCAAATGTAATTCATATGTGAATGACAAGACTTTTTTCTTGTCAGTGTCATCCAGATACACCTGCTGGTGACATTATTGAGTAAAAAAAAGTCATCATTATTTCATGAGGAGTTTCTTGCATATCTTTCAGAGAGTACAAAACTGTGTCTTTTGATCTTATGTTTGTGCTTTCCATGATTAACACTTGACCTCAGACAAAACTCCAAATTATTGTATTTACTCTTTAACAGATCTGAAAAAGCCATTAGATCTTATGTCTTTCTAAAGCTTTGACAGAAAAACATGGGTTATGTCATTGGATTTTTGAAGTTCACTTTGAACAGAAATTAAAGCTGCCATTGATCTTTGGTACACTGAAAATTAATTCAGATAATACTGTCTAAAGGGATTGGCTGGATTGCTGGAAAATATATGGGACTAATACTGTGTGAGATATTAGATTGAACCCTGAATCTTTTTCTTTTAAGAAACACTGATGAGTTGTCAGAAGGATTCCAATAGCTCCAGAAGTTTTTGCGTTAGCAGTTATACCTGTATTCTTTCCTGTTGTCCTTTTCAGGTCCTGTAAATTGTAGAGGGTTGACATGCAGAAAGATCTGAATGCTGATCTAAGTACACTTTCCATGTGTGTAAGGAAGCTGGAGACAAAGCATTCCTGTGTTTTCACAAGACAAAAAAAAGAAGCGTAATGCAGAGATGATTTAATACATCATTTAATGCAGGGATCATGTGCTCTTCTGTCTTGCATCAATACTGAGAAGTCAGCACTTGGGAGAAAAGATCACTCTCCACTGTGAACTTTTCATGTTATAACTTACTTCTCTCAGCACATGGAAATGTTGTACACAAAATAGGGGTCATCTGAATTTAGCAGAACACAGATAAAACTTTCTTTTGTCGTTAGCTTTGAACTAAAAAAGAATGAAGAATTATGAAAAAGTTGCTTATGGAAATGCTCTGCATTGTACAACTTATTAGCACTGTAAATTTTTAAACAGTTCCCAGTGAGTTTATCTAATCTTTTCCCTCCAGACTGGCAGGGTGTGAATTATCTTTCAAAGTGAATTATCCTATTGAAGCAATTAGTTTCTTTATTGACTTTAGATTATTACTCTGGTGATCTCTTGTAACAGATTCTTTTATCTCAGAAAATTTTCAAATTTGAAGAAAGTAAATTGTGATCTGTAAGTGGATACTAAATTTTTATGTTTTTATGTTTCTGACAAAAGAGTAGAGAAGAATACATCAGCAGATGTAGCTTATGATATAAATCCTAAACTGGGTCATTTAATGAAGTAATCTATCATAATAATTGCACAGTGACTGTCAAGTATTTTTTGATCTAGTTAACTTATTAATGCTAATCACTTTCTTTCCTGTGCAGAATCATGTAAACAGAAAATGTGTAATAGTAGTGACTGAGTTGTCAATGTGTTATTGTGAGTAACACAAAACTTACAGAATTTCTCCAACCTGAACATTCAGTACTAGCTACCAGTGTGCATTCTAGAGGTACATCTTTTTAGTAAAGCATATAATTTTCTCCTGAGCTTGTCCAGATGTCTCCTAAATGAAGCATTTTTCAAGTGGTTTGCATCACAAATAGAAACATGTTTTTGTAACATGTATGTTGGGAATCCAAGACATTGGTATCCTAAAACCATTTCAACATAATTGCGTAGCACCAGTATCAAACTGTAAATTAATCTAATGTAATTACAGTAGTGATACCAGTAGTATATGGGACTTCCATTTATATTATTGTTTGTGCTTAATTTGGTAAAGGTAGATGTAGGTGTAGAAAAGATTAACAGTCACCCACCACCTTCTAGTTCTCAGTCTATACTCTGCATCGCATATAGAGAGAAGTAATCTTGATGCCTGATCATCAAACACAGCCTTTTTCAGAGTAAAAAAAGGTGTTAATTTCAGTGCACAGAAATTGAAACAAGTGTGACAGACAGCTAGCATGGATGAACATAGATCTCCTGGCTGACTCGTGACATAAAAAGGATCTATGAAGTAGGTGGAAGCTGGGACAGGCCATTTGAGAAGAATGCAAAGACTTTTCCTATGCATTTAGAAATGGAGTCAAGAACACCAAAGCTCAACTGAAGTTGGAACTAGTAAGAGGCCTGAGGTACATTTAGAAGAGCTTCTGTAAGTGAATCTGCAACAAAAAAAAAAAGGGTTAAGGGAAATGTGAGTCCTCTTGTCAGCAGGACTGGGGTCTTATTTACAAAGGACAGGGAAAAGGTTGAAAAATACAAGAGAATAGCTTAGCATAACATAGCATATTTCAATTGGAAAGGACCTGCAATGGTCTTCTAGACCAACTGCCTGACCATTTCAGGACTGACCAAAAGTTATAGCATGTTCTTACAGGAATTGTTGAAATGCCTCTTAGACACTGACAGACTTTGACCATCTCTCTAGGAGGCCTTTTCCAGGGTCTCACCACCCCCTCTGTAAAGAAATGCTTCCTAATACCCAGTCTAACCCTCTCCTGACACAGCTTTGAATCATTCCCACACATCCTATCACTGCATACCAGGAAGAAGACATCAGTACGTCTCTCTCCAGTTCCCTTCAGCATGCTGTAGAGAGAAACGTAGTCAACCCTCTGTCTCCCTTTCTTCAAACTAGACAAACATAAAATTATCAGCCAGTCATCATAGGACCTGCCTTTCAGCCTTGTCACTCGATTTGATGCCCTCCTCTGGATACATTCAAGGACCTTCAAGTCCTTCTTAAATGCTGGGGTCCAGAACTGCACACAGTTCTCAAGGTGAAGCAACTCCAATGGTCACAGAATACCATGGGATAGTCACCTCTTTTGAGCAGCTGGTTGTATGCACTCTGTTTGATGCACCTCAGGGTGGATTCTGCCCTCATGGGTGCCAGGGCACACTACTGGCTCGTACTGAGCCTGGTGTCATCCAGCACCCCCAGATTCCTTTCTGCAGGGCTGTTCTCCAGCCACTCCTCTCCCTGTGTATACTTGTGCCTGCATTATTACATCCCAGGTGCAGGATCCAGCATGTGGACTTGTTGAATTTCATCCTGTCAATCACAGCCCAATGCCCCAATCTCTCTAGATCTCTCAGCAAGGCATCTTGTCCCATGAGAAAGTCAACAGCACTCCCAGTTTGGAATTGTCAGAAAACTTGACAATGATGCTTTAAACTCCCACATCCAGATCATTGATAAATATAGTGACCATAACTGACTCTGGAATTGAACCCTGAGGAATACTGCTGGTGACCAGTAACCAAACAGATGTAGCCCCATCACTATTATCCTTTGAGCTTTGAGCTCACATAGTCTCATTTTTACTGAACTGGCAAAATATGGCCTAAATAGGCGAAAAGTAAGGAGGGTGTATATATGGCTGGCCTGCTGGAGTGAAAGAGGTGTAATTAGTGATGCAAAATTCATCTGTTGTCCAGTAACCAGTAGTGACTCAGCAATCAGTACTGAAACCAACACAGTTAATGTTTATTTTAATGAACTGGAGGAAGGAATGGAATGCCCATTTGGCAAGTTTGTGGACATTATCTACTTGATGGTGCTGTGGTAGCAGCAGTTGATCTTCCATCAGAATGATCTGGACTAGCTAGAGGAGTTGAAATGCACAATCTTGTATTCAGGATGGAAAATCACTTCTCAGCAGTATAGGGTGGGGCCTGACTGTCTAGGAAGACTGCTGAGACTGTTTGCTCTGTTTGCCTCTCCTGGCTGCTCTGGGATGGTCTGAGAGGAGCTCTGCCTGCGCTCCCTGCTGTGCCATGCCTGCACTGATGTGCGGTGTCCCTGTTTGCTGCATTCCCTGGAGCCATTAGATCTCCCTTGGTTGCTCCTGGCACCACCCTGTCCCCCACCCTGGTTTGCTACTGAGGGCTTACATGTTGTGATAAGGCTCAGGGCTGCTTCATGGCTTCCTGAATTTGGGATCCCCCTTGTAGAGCTTGATCTCACTCCCTGGACTTTGCTTCAGTCACAGCCTCTTCAGCCCTCAATGACTGAAAGATAAGACTGTGCTGAATTCAGCCTTTAGCAACCTGATGTAAATACTTTCAGTAGGGAGTTGGACTGTGTGACTTTCAGGGTTTTTTTTCAGAACATAACTTTCCATTTACTTTTAGTTCATTCATTTTGAACAAGGAGATAGTTCTTCCTTCAGTTCTCATAACAATACTGGGAAAAAATGTGACCTCTTTTTCCTGAGGTTGGTCTCAGTCCATATTGGGAGATACAGGCTGTCATAGTGATTTTAACAAAGGATCAAACTATGTAGGTGCTTAATTTAATACTATTTAGACATGAGGCATAGAATATTTGTTATTCAAGATAAATGTGTCAGACATTTATTCATGAAACTTTAAGTTCCATTGGTAGTGGAACTTTTGTAAGAATTGAGTGTCTTTTTATCAATAATTCAAGTTCAAGAAAGGCTGCACTTCTGAATGTAACCATTTCTCCTTTTTATTTGCAGAAAATATTGCACAACTAACTGTATTTATTGGACTTATGTTTGCTTTTATACATTTTTTATTGTATATGATTTTTAGCATATATAAAATTTATTTACTCAGTGTAATCTTCCCCATGATAGCTTATAGAATCTTTGATGCAATCAGTAGTTATAGAATCCTGTGCTCTACATCTTATAATTTGAAAATCACTACACTAAAGCACTGCAAATAAATAGATGTTGTCCACATAGACGTCTTAGATGATACTTAACAATATCAACTTATTCTCCTCATAGCCTAGGAACACTCAATGCTACATAAAATTTCTTTCATGGAACGATTTCTTTTCTGGTTCAAAACAGTAAGTATCATCTGTCAGTTATTTGTTTCTTAGCCAGTGTCTAACGACACATCTTAGCAAAATGACCAGTATTCCTGCAATGTTTGAATTGAGCTTCCTTTGGGTGACACCTGGTATAACTTGTAATATGCTGCTAGATTTACAGAAGTAGCTTTACTGTTTCTGCTTACATCAGTTTTACTGAGGTTTTAGTTCTCTACTTGCAGTCTTGCAATTTTCAGTAGTCAGTATTGAAAGGTTTAATCTGTAGCTGTTGAATCACTTGAGCACTGCTGCTTCCACCTTTAAGATCCCATTTTTGCTCTTGCTGTTAGCCTAACTAGCAATAGTTGTGACCTCATACTGTGTTAGGTGAGGATCAGGGAGTCCAGTACAATATGCAGCTGAACTCTTTGGAAAGTGCTATCAAAAAATTAATTTGCTACATTTCCAAATTTATATGTAGCTAAAACTTCTTCTGAAAGTAAGGACATTGATCAGCATGGTTTCTGTCCATTTGCACAAAGTTTATAGCAATACAACATAATGTATGTGTTTGGCACAGAAACATTAACTAAGGCTGGGAGAACAGTGATGTATTTCTCAGCAGCCAGAAGAAATGTAGAATTCTGTGATCTTTCTAAACAATATAATATATTGCCAGAGAAAAGTTTTTTCTTCAGAAGTCTCCTTAACGAATACAGACATGGATTTAGGTAGGGGCTGTGCAGGCTTCCTTTTCAGCATTTTTCAAGTCTATTTTTATCCAGTGATTACACAGCAGTTGATGTGAAGTCTAGCCAAAGCTTCAGGATATCAGGATGGTACACCAGACACCCAAGAGAGGTGAACCCTTCCTGAGGGATTTCCTCTTTAATTCAGCATTGTTCGCATCGTGTTCCTATGGAAATTAAACTAAAATATAAAAGAATAAATAGGTCTTCCACAGCCTTTGAAGAAAACACAGAGATCGTACATATTAGAAGATTCAGGTTCCTCTTTTTCTCATCTTTTAATTTTCACTGGTGTCAACATAAAGTGGAGTAATGAAACTTCAAAGCTGAATTGAATGCATTTTATTATTTGTTTCATGAACACAAACTTTGTATTATTCTTCACGTAAAATAGAAATAAGGAATTCTCAGTATGTCACTGGTAGTTAAAACACTGCAGTTTGTGGGAAATTGTTTTGTTGCTTTTTTTTTGTTGTTTTTTTTGCAAGCCATGGTCTAGAATTCAATTTCATATCAAATTGTATTGCAACACAGAAATCTACTGTTTTATTCCAACCAACAATTTATGTGTTTGCTTTTCTGAATTACATCTTGTTAACTGCAGCATATGTATTGCAAGATACAAAAGCACTTTTGATGACACAGTTCTCTTGTCCAAATCCAGTAATCCAGTATGCAGTTTTTCTTTCCTAAGAAATTGCCTTTTCTCTGTCTTGTTCTGTCTTTCGAGATCTTTTTTCTTGCCTTAATTTCACAGAAAACCAAAGACTAAATTTAATAATAGATTTTATTAAAAAAAGGGAACAAACCTCTCAGAGATATAATATTATTGATTGATTATGTCTTTTTATTGGAAAAAGTCTAGAGATTGCTGAGGCCTGCATTACTTGTTTTTGTTGGCAGGGCTCCCTGAAATAAGTCTTCACAATGAGTCTAGAATGTCCTGTTCATGGATTGTGCCAGCATTCATTATTGTTTCTTAACAGGTTGTAAATCAGTGCTTCATATTTTCTTCTATCCCCTTTTTTTTTTTTTTTGCCTTGGTCATTCATCTGTGTTTTTTTAGTCTGTAGACTGTAGTGAAGTTGGTGCTGCAATTTGGTGACATGCTTTTTATCATTTACAAAATACAGCCTTTGTATAGTTATGTTTTCTGAAACTATAACAGCTTTATGAGACTATAAAAGATAATACCGGATTTTTATCAATAATATTAGTAATAAGAAAATATTCCAGTTTACCAGAATTTTTAGGTTAGATGAGTACAGTAATGATTGAAATTTACTGACTTTTAAAAAATATAGAAATGGTAATAACACAAATTAAACTCTAGAGCATAAAAAAAATCAAAGTAGTTCAGAAACTGTAGCTGTTTCAATATTGAAGATGACGATTGCTGCTATAATGAAACTAAATGCTGCAAAAGCATCAAACCTGATGATTTTTAGTTTTTGACTGGATAACAAAACAATTCATATTTTTCTCACAATAAATGGTGAACTGAAGGTTGTAATGGAACCATGAAAAAGACTTCATTATGCAGAAAATGCATATACATATAAACATTGGAAAAAATTAGTATTGTGGGGAAAGACCAAAGGAATTTCTGGCATTTTATCTGGAAAAAAAAAAAATAAAAGAGGAGGGAAAAAAAAAAAAAAGGAGAAAAAAAAAATAGGTTGTTGTTGTTATGGACTCTCCAGACAGTGAACAGGAAAGAAGAGTGAGTGAGGTAATTAATATTTTGGAAATAGTATCATTACATTAACAGAGATAGCCGAAATGCCAGTGATGCTACTGTCAAAGTACTGCTGCTGTTTGTCAGGCTTTTTTGAAAAAAAGTTGGTCAGTTGACTGCACATAGATCCTATTGTGCCTTTGAGATGCATTCAGTGATGCTGAACCCATGGGAGACATCTGTTGAATTTGGAGCACAACATGCTGACACCGGTTAATAGAGCCCTGTGCATCCTTACTTTGGGTAATCTTGTATGCATCTGAGAGTATAAATGGGGTTTCATACTTTGTTATTCATATGTAGTGAAACTAGATTTTTATCTGTTTCAGGACATCTTGTGATAGGCAACTTGTAATAAAAATTCTGTAGACCAAATAATTTTTTTATTGACAGTCCTTCCTTTCATGCTATTTTTTTGAAGATCAGGAAGATGCATGTGCTATGGCAGGCCTGCAAAAGCTAAAAATATTAATATTAGTTTATGTGTACAGCATAGATATGACTGCATTCACCCCAGAGGCACAAAACCTAAATGGCTAAGTCAGGAACAGAGTGTAGATTGTTTCTGTAGCTGATGGAAAAATACCAAGAATCAATCTATTCTAACACCCCAATCATGTTCTGAAGGTGTTTGTTTTTTCCCCTCTCCTGATTAAAAAAGTTGTCTAGGATGACTTTGACATGGAGTGCCTGCAGACATTAAGGAAAAACATGGACCATTTTGCCCTAGAAATAAAATGAGGCTATTTCCACATAAGAATAGAAAATATCAGCCTAAGTCTTATTACCTCTTTATTTACTCTATATTCCCTGCTTTCACTACTTGCCTCATTTTCATGTCACAATGCTTTTACAGTACCAAGTGACTCAAGACATTGATGCCTGGCCACATTTTGCCCACACTGCAAATTTCTGCTGTGTGTTGGTAATATATATGCAGATTACTTTTTTTTATCTATCCATAAAGTATACTTCTATTTTGTGAACGATACATTTTTATGTCTGCAGGATAGCAGTCTGTGGGAAAATAGGAATTCTTCAGTTTTCCTGAAACTATATTTATTGCAATCAGTTGTCAAAATTATTCTTCTCTTACTTCTATTTTTTCTAATTAAATTTAGAAATGTAATTTTTGAATTAGAATTTTTCTAATATTCTTCTAATACAATACATTTAAAATGTACTTTTTGTTTACAAGAGGGTTTGTATTGTGTAAAGATGACTTGCATGTAATGCATTGATAGAGATGTTCATGCTAATTTTGTAAAATTTAGCAGTCCAGGACTATGCAAAACTATTTATTTTCACTAATTTAGATTCTCAGTTACTGTGAATTTTATTTACCAAACAGACACTTGCATGTACAAATAATTAAGGAAGTGCTGTATTTTGTGGTTGTAGTTCTATTTTCATGATGTTCTGTGGTACATTTCTAGTTTGGCTGTTGACTTGATGAAAATCTCTAAAGTTTTAAGGCCTTGCGTTTCAAGGTTTTAAAAGTTTAGGAGTGGGTTTCTTTTTCACTGAAATGCACACTCATAACACCTAATTAATATTTACTTATTGAATCTCAAAAAAACCAGTCATTCAAAGTTTAAAATTTTATACTGTGTTTAAAAGTGGGTTTTTATCACCAACTGAAAAGACAATGAGAATGTATTTATGAAAAATTGTGATCTAGGGGTTTTTTTGATGGGACTGGAAATATTGAGTCTGGATCCACTCCCAAGCAGCACTTTGAAGTCTTGAAGTCCATTGCAATCAAAATCGTATGTCAACTTTTCAACAGCTGGCTATTAAGATAAATAATGGAATAAAAAGCATTGTCAGAGGAAGTACATTAGTAGGAAAGAAAAGTTAAAAATATAGGGTAATAGGAAAATAAAATATATCCTCCCTTTTCATAAATAGACTTCTAGTTTTCTCCCAGCTGTTTCTAGGAGCTGTTTTCAGGTGTATTTTATCTGTTCCTTTCTACCTCATCAATACCATTTTTATGATGGTTGAGGAGTAAATAGAGACTAAGGGAAACTTGGCAAAGCAAAGAAACTGAAGCAAGATATAGTTCTCATGCTATATAAATGTCAGTGGTTTTCAGCATTCCTAAATCTTCATTTAATTGTTTAGTTTTTATTAAAAGTTCAGTCATTAGTCTAGCAGAGATTATCTTGTCTCATTTTACATGTCACTTGGTATCTGGTAATGTTTATGTTGTACATTATGTAGCTACTGTATATATACATACATTCATATATATATATATGCATATTTAAGTGGAATATATATCTGGATTACACTTAAATACTGGAAGAGTAGAAAGCAACAAGTACCTGCTGTGTCTCCCACAAGACCATGCTGTTGTGATCTGCTCCAAGCCCAGAAGAGCAAAGGGAACTAACTCTCTGTGATTAAAATGATCAAACCCTGAAAGGTTTGAATATACTGCAAACTTGTGATTAAAACCAAACAAGGTTAGATGTTGATACCAAAAAATTGGTGTATTTTATTTAATAGTAAGAGAGGCAAAGAGAGATGAAAGAAAGAAAGAAATAGAAAAAGAGGTGGCTGGGACGGGATAGGGAGAATGATAGAGATTAAATGGAAATTTATCACTCCTCCATGGGTTCTAACGACATTTCATCACTTCCCTCTATCCGGTCTTCTCGGTGGAGAGGACCCCCCACTGAACAGAATGGAATGCAATGGATTGATGTAGGTTTGGGCAGGTGGGAATGCCCAGCAGCCTCCCCTGAGGGGGGCAGGTTTGACCGTGTCCCTTGCAGCGCTGCAGGTGTGTTGCATCACGTTACTGCAGCAGGTGCAGGGCACTGGTGCAGGGTCTGGGCACCCCTTTGGGGGGCACTGGGGGGCCATGGCACCCCCTCTGCTGTCCCTCACATGGATCTCCCGTAGATGTGGCTTTCTGCTCTGCACAGGGAGGATGGGTGTTCGCTGCCTCTGGCCAGAGGCTGTGCTGCAGCCCCAAAATCCCTCCTCCTCCTTCCCTCTGTGGTGTGGGGGTCTGTGCCAGCCTGGCTACAGACAAACCTGGGGCTGTGGCCTGCACCCCGAAGGTGCTGGGCTGGGCCCTGCTGTGGATGTTCCTCCAGATGCTTTGAACAATGCTCTGAATAACAGTGACACTTTCCTTATCTCAAGTTGCCTTAGGTGGTTTAACTCACAGTTCAGGGCCTCAGTCAGGGTGCAGTGGTATTCCATGCAGTTTTTATTATACAATTTTCCTGTAACAGGCAAAAGTCCTTCATAAAGATGTTTAAGCCATAAACCATAACATTTCAGTCTCTGACACATGCCTCTCATAACACTACCTGCACAGCAACAAAGTTTTTGGAATATATTACAGAATGGTTTGGATTGGAAGGGACCCCTTGCCATGGACAGGGGTGCCTTCCACTAAACCAGGTTGCTCAAAGCTCCATGCAGCCTGGCCTTGAACACATGTGGATGAGGCATCCACAGTTTTGCTAGGCACCCTGTTCCAGTATATTACCACCCTCACAGTAAAGACCTTCTTACTAATTTTCCTACAGAAATAACTTGTTTGTCAGCATAGGGGTATGTGGTTTAAAGAAAAGCTACAGAAAATCCTGTACAGAATTACCTGAAAATCCTGGTTCACTTACTGGTTTGTCACAGTTTATTTCAGGAGGTGGCATGTGAGCATGAAAACAGAAAGACTAGTATCTTGAGTGAATGGAATTTATGTATAATTGACAGCATATGCCATCAGTTACTGTAGCAGAATAACTTTTGTAGCTTGGACATTTTCAAATGAGAGTTCTCTGGAGCTGATTTCTTATTTTGGTGCCTTTCATGTTATTAACTAGTGTGACAGAAGTAGCAATGAATCAATTTTTTCTAGTTAAATATATTTTCATTTACATTTGAGTCTTTACATAAAGTATTTATAATGAGCTAATTCTGGAAGACATTATCATGCTGTTTTATTCATAATAAGAACATAAACATAGCAGTGAATATTATGGAAATGTTGTTTCAAGTTCTGTTCTCAAGGTTTGTGCATTTAGAATAACTCGATAAAGCTTGCACATTGGGAGTTGGTCAAAATTTCCACATATTTTTTTGGCTTTTTCTTTTTCTAAAAGAAACCAATCATTCTCAGTTTAGTGTTGAGATTAAAGACAAGCGATGAATGATGCAATATGTGTTAAAAGATGTACTTATTTTAGCTAAAACAGCACTGTATGACATTTACAAATCTTGAATTTAAAGGCTTGGATTCTTCTAATGCTTTGCTTCATGAATAAGTGGGACTCCAGTCTGCATCAAGCATTAAACAGGGTGCTGAAAATTTAAGGTATTTTTCTGTCACACAAAAATCTTCCCTGTCCTCTATTTAAAAAAAATTAATTTTACTTAGATTTTGCTCCTGACAAGATTGAAAACTAACTCTGAATGGTTTTCAATTATTACATCAGTTGTTATTTGTATAGAATATAATATTGGAATGTCAGGTTAAAGTGTATCTTTTCTTTGGGTTTCTCCAGATTGAAAGTTCAAAGTATTACATATACTATAATAGCAGTACTACTAGTATAGGTAGTAGATAGTAGATAACACTAGTTTTATTTATGGCCTTATGATTATTATACATAAGTGCAATGGTTATTTCAAATAAATTCCTGATATCCTAGTCTAGGATGTCCCTTTTCCAATAACTGGTGACCCGAAGCAGAAAAAAAGAGGCAGAGTGGTTTGTTTGTCCAAATATGCCCCCTGTAGCTGAAGCACTAACATGTTATTTGCACTTCCACTGTGCATGCTGGATACATGCTTTTTCTTCATTTACATGGAGAACAAGGTCTATTTAACACTGTCAGTCATTTGTAATTGATGTTCAAACACAGGGGCTGGTGTTGATCATGTTACTGCTATAACACCGTGCGCCTGATGAAAACTTACTGTCTGGCTTGTTTTTCTTCAGAGGTGTGCTTGTAGAATATTAACTTGCATGCATATCTTAGCACATCTGGGTTTTTGGTCTTCTGTGAACCATTCCAGTAACTTGTTAATTCCACTAAATATATGGCAAGATACAGATGGTTATTTGCAAACAAAATGAGGGTGTTTTATCATACTACAGGTATTTGCCAATTGCCTTATTATAAGCAGTCAACATAGTGTAAGACTCTAAAACTTCAACACAGATGCCAAAACAGTAATAAAAGAAGAAAACCATATTTTAGAAACTGTTGACTTCAAAAGCTTAGCTATAATTTAGATTACTTACAGGAAAAATGCTTTAACTTCTGAAACTACAGTGATACTGCTTTGGAACTTTATAATAAAGAAAAACTCTGTTATCAGTTTTATTTCCTGAAGCAGACTCTTACAAAAGTAGTAAATAATGTTTAAAAAAATGGTCAGCAAACACAGTCTTACATGTTATAAAAATGCAAGCATAACACACAAAAATAGAATATTGTTCTTTGTATCTGAAAGTACCAGATAAATCCATAGTACATTAGGAGAGGAACTATCAGAGGTATAGAGTTTTTATTCATTATTATTATTCTAGCTCTCCATTTCTCTAAAACTGCAAATACATAATTAAAGTTTTATTTCTTTTCATGTGTTTAGAGGAATGGAATTTGTATAAATTTGTTCATACTAGCTGTGGAGATGTTCAATTTAGGTTTTATTCTTAGGAATAAACTTTTGATATTGTTCTCCACATTGTTAGTTTTGAATCTGTGGAACAAACCCATTCAGCAAGGTTTTGGTCCAGTATTAGTCACAAATCCAAAACATGGCACCACTGGGCTGCTCTGAAAAGAGTTACCCCCTGTGCAGCCACATCCAGTATAGCCTTACTGATATAAAAAGATACTGAGTTTCTGTGTGTTGCAGAAATCTGTGAATAGTGGAAAGGAAAAATAAAAACCAGCCTATTTACTGACCCTTCTTAAATGTGAGCTAAATTTTACATTTTTTGACCAGTCAACCAGCCATGTACATGCTAGAAAATTGGGTCCAGGAACTGTGCATGCTATAGACTGTGGAGGATGCAGAGTGGTTGAGGAAGGAGCCCCTAGGACAGTGTCTTAGAGCTGTAACTAAGAACGTGAAAATGTCAGGCAGCTACAAAGACCTCATTCTACTCAGCAACTGTTGGCACAAAATTGCTTTCATGGACCAACAGTATATGAGGTTTCAAAGTCCCAAGATTTTAGGAAACATATTTTATATCTTGAGTTTAAATGTAGCCTTCCCTTTCCCACATAATTCTCTTTATAACTGCAAAATTAATTTAACACAGTGGGACTGTTAAATACACTGATCATTTGCATTTATCAAGGCAGGCAAACAAAATAGGCTGAAATGATTTAACAGCTTATTCCCTCTATGACAGTAGTTCTGCTTACCCAACTTTGAGTCATATATTCCTGCACCTTCCCATGCATAAATCATAGTTGCTCTTTCAGTGAGCTGTTGTGTGTGCAATCCAATGGGATGCTAATCTAGCAGAAGTCTGATATGGGTACAACACAATGAAGAACCTCATGGCCAGGAGCTGGAAAAGGTGGACTGACCCTTTTAATGTCAGCAGGCTGTTAGGTTGCTGTGTGTGTAGAGGAGTTTATTTAAGTCTTTTTTCTCTAGTGTACAAGTGAACTTGCTATGCCAGGAAAACAAATTGCAAGATTTCTAAGGAAGAGAGTTGACAGGAGTAGCCGTACAAGGAAGTAGCTGGATAAAAGGGTGAATTGGCAGCCACTCTTAGGGACAGCCAGGCTACACAGTCACTCTGTACAGTCAGGAGAGACAGTGAGCAATCCCTTCAGAGAGTGATTTGAAGCATGTACATTAAAATCCTCTCTAGTATGCACAATATGACAAAAATCACTTTCTAAAGAATGCTACATCTCTTTTGCTGATCCAGGGAGCTTAAGGGGACTAACCTGCTAACTTAAATGTTTCAAGAGTTGGCCTGTGTGACCCACTTCACAATTTTACTGAAAAAATTCAGACTGAATCAAATTATTTCTCAGTGGTAAAGAATAGCAAATGAAAATCTGATTAATATATTCAGAAGAATAAATAATCTGATTGAGCTGGAAAATTGATACCCGGAAACACAGACAAAGATTAAGAAATAGAATAATCTTAAAACACAAACTGTCCTTGCACCAAGTAGATGTAATGAGAGAATTAATTTTTCCAAAGCAATGCAGCCACAGGCCTTTTTTTTAACCTGAAGATATTGTTGGAGTCCTTTGACATCTTTAACATTTTTGCTCCTTTTCTACTGGAGATTTAACCTAATAATAAACTTACGTTGCTGTAGAAGGTAAGGTAGGAAATGTTTGTCACTCTGCAGTCTTTTCGATGTGATTGACTGACAGGAGACTTAACTGAGCACTCATAAAAATGGTCTTTGATTCATGTGGTTAGTAAAATGGTTTAATTACCACTTAGCAGCAAAGCAGGGATGCTGAAATTGCCAATAACTTTTATGATTTTGAGAAAAAAACTCACCCTATAATTTGCCCGGTTAAATATGGCAGAATAGTTTTAATAATTTCATTAAAAATTTCTGGATATTTTTACACTTTCTGTGTTCTGTGCTTCAAAGACTTGTGAATCAGATGTGTTGAAAAGTGGTAGCAGTAATCAATAACTGTAAAATGGAGGAGCCCCATGAAGCAGACCAAACTGTTCTGTGTGAAATGTTTCTGCAGTAAATTTTACTTTACTTTGTTTCATAGATGTTATCTTCCAATGAAGATTGGAATAAATTAGTTTATGTCAGCGGTCATATAATAGCTGCCTTAAAATTATTAGGTATAAGTGGTATAAGCAGGGTTTTATTTCAAATGAAGTTCAATTTAGTAAATTTTAGTAAAGTGAAAATCTAATCACAGGTACCAAAACCAAGGACTTTTGAGTCTTAATCCTATTGCTTTGGAAAACACAGCCTAAATTCCCCTCTTCTGTTTTCTGTATATAAAACTAGGAAAAAAATACTCATTTGCTACATGGTTAAAGATGTTCCAAATGTAATTAATGAATATTGACAAACAGAACAACTCCAGCAGAAAGAAAACCCTTTCAAAATACATCAGCTGCAAAGATTCTGTATTGTACCTGTGTCCTTGCACAGAGTGTATTATGAAATTGCAACTTAGTCCAGACATTTGCTGTTAAAATTTTTTATTTCTTTTATCAAACTTGTGCTCTCCTTCCTTGTAACTAAGTCATAATGCAGAATTTAGGGTAGTGTAGCTTCAGACTTTTGAAAGCTCAGAATAATCAGTCACAGAAAAACTTCCAGTATGAAAGCCAGCTGTTCTCTGGTGGGCATCAGTTTCAAGCCATGATGAGGCAGGTTGGTTCCTAAACTAATAAGAGCACTTTACAGTTTCTGTTGGTTCTCAGCAGAGAAGAACAGATGTCTAATTTGGGTGAATTAGATTAATATTGAGAGATCCATCATGGTATGTACAGGAATTAAGTTAAATAGTTAAACTATCATCCTAAGCCCTGTTTCACACAGGCCCTTAAGGTGGAAAAAAATAGCTATTTCAGATCTTCCTTTACATATGAAATGAAACAGGCTTGAGCTTATTTCAAAAGTTTTGCAGATTCTTTTATAAAAATGGAAGAACAGTTCTAATGACATCTTCAACCTTAAAATTACTTTGTTTTAATTTGAAATGGTTTCTGCAAAACCGTAACTGCTGGTCTTTGCAACCTTGTTTGTTTGTTTTGGTTTTTTTTTAAATTTTAACTTCATTTACTTAAATCCACAAATTAATCACTGTTTAAAAACATCATTAGGACATACTGGGGAAGCATTTGAGAGGGGAATACTCTGGAGGTCTATACAGCTCTAGAAGTGTGCAGGTCAACAAAGCACAATCTTTTATTTGCAGGGATTTTAGTTCTACCTGGTATCTGGGCAGTCAATTTCTTATTCTTTTGGAGTCAACCAATTGATAATAATTAAAAAACACTTTTATTTCCATTATTTGCTTGTCTTCTGTCTGTCCTGGAATGCATGTGATTTTCCAGAATATGTGAATTTGAAATATATCAGATAATCAAAAATTAATGACTGTGGCTTTTCTGGAACATTCTTACTGTTCCATTCCTACAGCAAATAGGTTACTGAATCCTGTAAAATAAGACTGCAATGGAACTGAAGAAGTTACCTAGGCCTTTCCAGGATCCAAGAGAGAGCACTAAATGTATGTGCTAGGAACTGTTCACCTAATTTTAAATTCACAGTCTGCTCAGTGCTTTTGAGCATCTTTTGTATGGAGGGGGTTTCTATTATCCTACTTGTCCTTACCATAAATTAAACCTAATTCTTTCTGTTCTGACTGCACTAACAATAGAGAACAAATTATTATGATTCAGATTTCTTATGTTTCTGGAAATTGTTACTTCCATCAGAACTGCCATCTTTCAGACATTTAACCACAGTTTATTCATTTTTTTCTTTGTATTTTGTAGATTCAATAGACTTTTGCTGATTTGTCAATGAAAATGCCATGTGAAGCCATGTCAGTGTCATATTAGAGTAGAGATAGAGGGAATTTACCGCTCATTTCCTACGTTTTGCTCTTCTGAAGTAAAGGAAACTGTACCACAGCGTACATGCATAATTACTGGTCAACGCTTAGAAGTCCCCACTGAATTTTGAACTTCAGTCTTAGATGCTGTATGAATATATATTTCAGAAAAAGAACCCCAACCTTTGTTCAAAGACATGACAGAAAGAGAAAGAGAAAACTAGGCAGAGAACAGGGAAATTATGTGCTCTATGTTGTGTGTTGGGTCATCAGCAGAGTTAGGAAGTTGCAGGTGGACTGGTCTGTTAAGCTGTTACACACTTATAGGAGGCAAAAGTGGTGCTTCCATTCTGCATCCCTTTTCAAACAGATGGGATTGGCTTCTCTGAAGAATAAATAGCAGCAAAGATATATAGAGCTGAGTTAATGTTACTGAGATAACCTTAACATCTGCCTTCACTTCTGCCTTTCTCATAATATTTGAAGTATGCTGCAAAATTCAATATACTTTCGCTCTCTCGCTTGCTTTTTTAATTTCTTTTTTGAAGATGCTGATCAGAAGAGGATGAAAGGTGAACAGTATGGAAGCAAAGGTTCTACACTATCTTTAATATGAAACAAAATGTTCCACCAGTCGTTACCCAAAACAATTTTTAAGACACAAGAGCATTCTTCCTAGGAAGTAGAGAAGCCACAATAAAGTCATATATTCTGTGGATAAAATATTGTCAGACTGCTGCACAGAGCAGTGCAAGGATGAGTGCTGAGAGGTGACTGAGGCAGATCTCAAGCCAAGGTGTTGAGTTGTGAAATGGGACAGAGAAGAGGATAGAACAGCAGTCAGGAAATGCAGAGAGCGGAAGCTGGAGGCAGCCTGTGGGTCTCAGGGGTTGTACTCTGCCCTGTCAGGAGTGAACTTGAATCCTACAGAGAGGTATTGCTATACCTCCTGGCAATTGTGAGATTCATCTCTCTCTTCATTCCTGCACTGTGCTAACAAAGCATCCTTACTGAGGCTCCCTCTTTTAACATCTGCCTTGCTATTTTCTTTATTCTCTACTGCACTCTCAGGGAGATGCTGGCAGGATTTCACAGAAATGTAGTCAGGGGAAGTACTTCTCTGCCCAGAGCTGAAAAGGAGAGGAGGGATTTTGAACTCGTGTTGGAAAGAAGAGAACTGTCATGTTAGTGCAGAGTTACTGCAAGGTACCTGAAGTTAAATATTTTCATTTTACAGAAGACTTTTTAAAAGAACTTATTTAAGCAAAAATCTCAAAACAGAAATAGATGTATTTAATGAGAGCAGAATATTTATGCTGTTCTTCTTCCACAGTATTTTTCTGTCTTCAGTTCACAGGGAAAGCTGGCAAATAGTTTCAGGGCAGATGACTTACTGTAGAAAATGCAGGACATTATACTAGAAGGAAACATGTCCCTCACTAATCTGAGAAGACTGAATAACATCTTGGATTTACCCTGACACAGTATGTGTTCAGATTAAAATTCTTGTTCTGTGACCATGCACAGGTAAGAGAAAAAATGCTACAGAAAATTCTGATTTTGGCAGATTACAAAAATTACAGCATTTTCAACATTGTAACATCTTGTCACTGTGCCTGCATTTTGAGATTTTTGTAGCTCTTATTTCATGTAAGAGAAGATCCTTTCTATCTAGAGAATACTAACCACTGGCTTTCATATGAGAAGTTAATTTAGATACTTTCAGAAGTCTAGATTCTGTGTAGCTGCAAAATTTGGATTTGTCAATTCTCTTTTTCCCCCCATGAAGCAGAAACATCTCACAGCAAGTCTTTAAATATGGACTGTTTATTCCATTTCGCTAGAAACACTTCTGAAGTTTGAAGCATTGAAAATGTCTGTAAAGATGCTTTCTCATGATTATGTCTTAAATCTTTCATTTTTTGCATCAACAATACATGTGGCAGAGGAATTCAAGCTAAGAAGAAGCCCTATAGGTATTAGGAGTGCAGTTGAAGGAAATGTATCTGATGATGTAATGTGGTCATTTCAGATTATGTTGATTATGTGTGCCCAGAAAGAAATTTTCTATAAAAGGATGCTGTGAAGTGATTTCAGAGATTATAGAACTATTTATTTCAAGCACATTTCTTTGTCTCAGTGTTTAGATACAGAGTTCCTTACAGATCTTCTTTGTTTTTAAAAACAGTTGTAAAAAGGATGCTCTCATTTCCAATAGTAGGAGTTTTCCTAGATGTAGAAGTTCAGGCAACACAAAAAAATACAGAGGATGTGTTACTTTAATAGTATTAGCTTCTGTAAAATCCTGCAAAGGCAGAAAAGTTCAGGCCAGTAAGCTGTGGGCATACAGCAGCTCTTTACATATTTTCACATGCAGAGATTTATGTGCTGTTTGTCACAATCCTTTCTGTAGAAAAACAAGTTATGCAAATTACTCATTTCTTCTCCAGATCAAAAACTGGTTGCTATGTCCAAATAGTGCTACTGTTCCTAAGAAGGGTAGCATTACATTATTTAGGGACTGAATGCAGCTGCATTTGCTCTTGAAAGGACTGTCTCTCATCTTATGACATGGCTTCCAAGGGAAAGAAGATTATTACTTGCCAGTGGCCCTTGATGCCAAAATACTGGTGAATTTATAAGAAAGGCAATTAAAAAAAAAGAATGTAAACACATTGATTTGCTTTTAAAACCATCAAATCAGACTTTCTAGCCTGTTTATCTTTCCTTTTCCCTTTTTAGTATCCTCCTTTATGCCAAGATAGCTGAAATGGAAACATTATTGTAAGTGGAATATGTTAGAATGTAGATTAGGTCTTACTTTTCTGTGTAGTGGATTGCTCAGTAGCATTCAAATTCTGTTGTTAAGAATGGGACTCTACAGTGTAGTTTCGTAATTTTGGTTTTAGTTTATCATAATCTGTGCCTTAGTCAACCCAAAGTATGTTTTCATTTCAGACTGAATTCCTCCTCATGTTATGATTTGTGTGAACTGAAGACAATTAGAGGAATGAAGGAGATAAAATAAATGCAAACATAGTGTAAATAACAATTCTACTGATGAAACTGATTCTTATATGCTTTGCCCTTCAAGTTCATTCATAAAACATAATATTTTTCCCTTCCCTTGGATAACTTCTTTGGTTGGTATGTTGTGTAGCACAGCAAATTTCTAAATCCTCAGTGGATGTTTAAAATTAGTTGAATATGGACTGCAGTAACCTAAGGGCTGTATAAGGACCTCAGTCCCTGTTTTGGCACTCTTTCTGTAATTGATCCCTGAATAGTGTGCATACAGAGAGTTAAACCACAAAATGTGACAATTCTTAGCAGTAAGGTTCAGAAGATCAAATAATTGGGTTTGCAACCAATTATCTCTAGTTGCTTTTTTAAGAATCAGGATGGCACCAGCAGCTGAGTCAGAGTAGCCCTTGAAGCTTACACGAGGATGGTACTGCTTGAAGTATCATATGCATGAAGATCACAAAAAGCTAGCAGTGACTTGCATCCCAATCCTTCCATCCCTGCTTGCAGACTTGGTCACTGCATTTGGCTTCATGAAACACAGACTAAACCAGGTTTCTATTCATGCTTTGGTTCTAACCAGGGCCTCTCTAGATTAGATTTTGTTTGACTTCTTCCAGACTCTGTAATATAAGAAATGTTATTGAGCATGGTATCTTGGACCAAGCAGAATGGAAAGCTTGATAAAGAACTTTTGGACATACCAATTTTAGCTTCCCACACTTAAAAGAATGAAAAATATAGAAGTGATTGAACAGCTTATTTCTAGATCATCTTTTGCACAGGCATAGAAATTCTGAAGCTTGGAAAAGCAACTCTCCAGTCATCTTTACTTTTTTCAGAAGCCCATCTATTTCATAGTCAGCATATCTTGTTCATGATGATTTATTAGAAAACTGCTAGCCATAATATTTTCCACTTTGATTATAGGTTTGTAATAAAGTTGAACACAGTAAGTGTTATGTGGACATGTAGTTTTTTCTATGGTTATGGAAAAGATTAATGAAATAAAAAAGCTTAGAAAGAAAATCCATACTCTTCTTTAATAGGTATTCCGTTTAAATATGTATACGTGATACAGTTTGAAAGCACTATTTCCGTCTTAAAAGCATGGTTTGAACATTAACAATATAGTATTTTCTGCTCATGCACTTCAGAATGCCATTTCTTTATATTAAATAATAGTTGAGAATCTGCTTTGGTTAGGCTCTGGCTGTCTACAGCTGTTCAGAAGTATTGCAAAAATATGAGATATGCCTGGCCTTTTTCTTGTATGAAGTGTTTAGATTTTAAGAAATGCATTATGTTGGTGGATGCCAATGCATTTGCATGTTATTAAATTATGAATAAGTGGTCTGTCATCAAGCAACACTTTAGTAAAATATGCAGAAAGCTACACAGCTCAGGTGTTAAACTTATGCTTCCATAAATATATACACTGACAGACTGCTATTGGAAAAAACAGAAAACAGCTCTTTGCCTCTTATTCTCTTTTTTTTTAAATTTCACTATTTTTGTGGGGTTTTTTGCCATTTCACAGTAGTCCTCAGAGTCTGGGGAGCAGTGAATTGTCCTGTAAGAGAAAGAACATGGTAGAAAAGAACTCTCATGTACTGCTTTCCCCTGTCCATGCAGGCATGCTTGTAACACTGCTGTATCCTATGGCAACTGGTTTCTGTTAGAAAACTGCAACCTGTGTCTACCAGTTTGACATTTTCTCTTGAGAACATGAAGCTTTTATTAATTCCCTTTAGATATATGCAATTCTTTTTTTACTTATCTGGAGGGGGCAAATACATGGGAAGGAGAGGCTTGTATCATCAAGTTGTTCCTGTTAAACTCTTTCCTTTATCCTAACTCCAAACAAAAATACCTGCTGTCATATATTGCATTTGATTGCAGAATGATTATTGTTACAGAAAATACAGAATAGTATTTTAAAAATAATTGACACAGCTCTCTTCAAATTACATCAGGGATTCCATAACAGCTTGCTATAAATGGTTTACATTAATTTTGCACTATATCTAAAAACTTCTAGATTTCAAATCTAAGAAATTCAGAGGGGTTGAAGATTTTACCAGTGTATTAACTGATCTACAATCACATTCTCAAATGCTCAGATTACATTAACTGCTGTATTGGTGGAAGTCTGCATCACCTTGAAAATGTGAAAACTGGTCATTTACTTGAAAATTTGCATATTTAAAATACTAGATCATCTATATTGTCATGCTATGTTACTTCTAATGTATCTGGAAATGCAGTCTGTTTTATAGCTTCTAAGATAATAACTAATCATGATGTCTCCTTTTTTTTCCTATAGCCTACAGTAATTTTTAATGGCTCAGTTATTGCTTTACTTCTTGGTCTACTGAAAACACAGGACATAGTATTTTCTGAAATACAGCAAATACCATTGGCTTTTCATACACTTCACATCATTCTGCCTGAAACAGAATTATTTAAATTCAGCTTTCCCAGTTTTTTCTTAAATATACAAATATATTTCTTTAATAGGCTTCTAAAGCAAAAATAATACCTCTACATAATTTTATTTTTACAATCCGCATTTCTTAAATTTAACAATACTCTTCTTCCCTTCTCAATTCCCAGTGTAAAACTATAAAGAGTAATTGATTTCCTATGCCACCTGATGTCATCCACATTTAATTTTAGTAGCTCCTGGTTTTACCTGGAGTGGGCTGAATTTAGCTAAAGGAGTTTCAGGTTAAAAGTTCTAATTAAAATTAACTCTCAATAACTCACTTTTGAAAATATTCACCTTTTGTAGACATTATTTTAAAATTTTTCTCCTTTAATTGTGTAGGTGGGTCACCTCAGCTGAAATCTGTCTAGCTCTGGGGAAAATAAGAAAAAGGACAAAAAAAAGTGAAATCACAGCCAAATGAAATAGTGTTTCCCTTACCAAAAAATCTTTATAAATTATATTCTGTCATAATCTTTGCTGTACCAACTTTTCATTAACTCTTCATCTATTTGTTCTCAGAAAGACTCCTGCTTTCAATTAATAGATTTTAAATCAAATTATATATCAACCTCTAGAAATTAGGCATTAATTACATTAAACAGCTGTATCGTCAGCATAGAATTTTTGAAAAATTGGAAAATTGTAATTGGGAATTATTATTTTTTCACTTTAATGATAAGCTTTTCTGTGCCTCAAATATCAGTGGAAAGACTGAGAATGCATAGTTTGTGTAGTCAGGAAAGAAGTTCTGGTTCATGGCTGCTCACAATGTTTGTTGTCAGTGAGTGAATGTGTCACAGTAGCTTTATTTTCTCTGTCTTTTTCTGTAGAACTGTCAACTTAATTCTGTCATCCAAAGTGCTCTGCAGACAGATACAAAATGTCTTGCAGAGAAACCATGTGACAGTCTTCTTGGATTGTATTCCCTCTAGGGAAAACCTTTCGACACCAAATTTTTTGTAGCGCCATATGAAAATGCTTGGATTTTCAGTGAAAATAGAAACTGAAGAAAGATCTTATTTGACTTGAGTTATTAATTCAAAAGGCAGACATAAGACAGTCCTGACAAAGTGAATTCTCTCTGTGGCATGCCAGCTGATTCAGTGTCAAGTTGCCTCAGTGGCACTCAAAGTTCAGTGGTATCTTTGATTTCTGTAAAGAGCCCTAAGTAAGGTTATTTTAGCCTTTTGCAATTACTAGCACAGAGACCACTTTTTAGCCAAAATATGAGAGACCTAAGTGAAAAAAAATGTGTTCAAGGAATTGCATATTTTTTGTTTAGTGCCCACTACAGTGTGTATCTATATTGAAAGAGGCAACAACTTCAATACAGTGAGTTTGTGACTTAATCGCTGCTGTGTGCTGTGTGTATTTTCTATGTCACTTTTCTCTGAAAAAAACAAACCTCTCCACATTGATAGGAGAGATCAGGAATTTTGGGATTTAAATCTATAGTCAAAGAGTGTAGCAAAATTCTTTTTTTAAATGAATATGCCCATACTGAATTTTGTTGAAATAATTCTTATTGTCCATGCCACAATACTAGAAAAGGAGAAGAAAAAAATAGGAGAGAAAAACATTTCTGAAACTAAAGACAAAAGACTCAGCTTTGTATTGCTCACATGAGAATTTCAAAAGTCATCTGTGCCTAATTATAGCTAAGATCTTAAAACAGGTTCTGTCTGAAAAATAGATCATTGCAGACTCTCTTGCACATTATTACACTGAGTATCTCTCTGCATAAATAATTCAGTCTTTCGTGGTTGGAGACAATGTATGGTGAATTCTGTTTCTCTTCTGTAGCTGAGAAAGTGCATACAAAGTGTAAGTCATTGCTTCCTGCTTTTGCTTTCCTCTAAAGAGTTTCAATCAGCAAGGTCAACACCAATCATGGATTAAATACATTTTGGAGAGAACAGTTCAGTACTGTTTTGAATGCATCCTGAGATAGACTAGCCTGTATGGCTTTCCCAGTATGCAGACACAAATAAAAATAAAACTTTGCCTTGGGAGAGAAACCTGAAACCTGATGAAGTTTCATTGATTAGGAACATACAGACAAGTTGTCAGCTGAACAAGTGTGCTGCCAAATCACTTCTGCCCTACTAATTGTAACACAGGCTTTTCTGTAGTCTATTAAGTGTGTAGCCAAATTCTAGAAAAAAAAGATACGTGAGTGACCATATTGGTCATCGGGTTAAGTCTCACACAGAATTGGAATTTTGGAAAAGCATGCTGTCTTATGGTGTCATTTGGATAATATAAACATCATCTTGGCTGTCTGGGGTTTTTTTGATTGCCTAGCATACAAAACTGTATATTGATTTTCACAAATCTCTACAATTTCAGTGCTGAGCGAACATTAAAGCATTCCATTTGACAGTCATACTCTTCAAAAGTAGGAAAGTAATAGAAGATATATTTTTACAGAATGCTTGTCTCTTAAAATGTATTTAGTACTTGCCCACAACACCTATTGTATTTGTAAGAATCCCATCTGATTTCAAAATCAGGCACACACTGAAGTATTTTCCTACCAGAAATTAACTGAAGATAAGATGTTTATTTTTCATTTGTTTTTATTTGTTGTTTCTTTTTTTTTTTTTAAATTCCAATTCTAAAAGAGAACAAAGTAGAAGTTCTGCCAGTCAAAATTGAAACACCACCAAGCAAAAGTCTTGCTATTCCTTAAATATGCAAGTTTCAGGCAAACTTTGCTGAGGCTTAGTAACACAGTAGAGAATGCAAAAGAGTGGGAACCTGAGCCAGGCCATCTTATCAGAGTGTGCTGCTAACACTTGGTACAGTTGCATGTGCCTGAAGTCAGTTTAGCAGCACTGCAACCATTCTATGAGTAGTTGCCTAGTCTTAAAAATTTGTCTATGAACAGAACATCCAAACAGAAGAACAACAAAATACATTCTTATTTATCGTTTGTCTTTGTTTTGCCTTCAATGAACTGAAAGCCATCAGTGGTCATATCTTCATTCTTACAGGTTGATGTCAGTAGTTTGTTCTTTTCCCCTATCCTTTTTAAATTTGAAAAAGAACCCCAAATCTTCTTTTCTCACCAGATACAGAAAGTCATAAAATATTGAAATTTGAGGTTAACTGTTTGATACAGACACAGTAGCATTTTTTAGATGCTAATTTATTTTTTTTTCTTAATGTGGAATTACCACGTTCCTTCTGGATGGTTAATGTGATCTTGTGAGAATTGCAAATAAGATCTTCATTATTATGTTATCCATTATGACACCCTTCTCGATCACAGAGACTCAACTGGTAATTTTACTGCTGTGTCTAGTCAGGTGTTATCCACAGTTACATTACACAGTGCCCGAAAATGGGCATGAGCCAAATTAATGATGGAATGGTAGAAATTTGCTCAGTGTCTTCTGAAGAGAACTATTAAACTATTGTTATCTTCCATTATATTATAGTAATGGAGAGAAACTTGTCAAAGTTATTTTTTCTGAATCTCTTCTTCCTGAAATTTTTAACCCCATTCCTCCTGACAACGATATCAGAAATATATTTCATGTATTTTTATACCAAAAGCAAATTTGTTATTTATCATAAAGACAGTAGAGTGTATCTTCTGAAAAGTAAGTTTGAAAAAGCAGATGATCCAGCAATTTACATGAATACATTTTTAAATGAAAATCATTTAGGATCTCTATGAAGTATCTTAGTAGAGTGACGTTCGGTGCATATCTCGGAGACATTACTATTTGATTTTAGTTTGAAACTCCACAATAAAGCTTAATTTAACATGTTTTGTGTTTTATTACAACCACATAAATTGTGGCCCATGGTTTTGAAGTGTGACTGCACTGTATTTTCACTGAAATAATCTCAAGGAGAATGTTTCAGGTTTGGCTGGCTTATATTTAACCTAGAGAAAACCATTAAACATGCATCCATTTCCCCCCAGAATTTCAAGGTTATAAATGTTTTCTTCCTCAATAGCAACCATTAATATTTTTAGGGGACATTAAGTCTGAAATCAATAGATAAGCTTAGAGACACAGGGGAGAGCTAATGACAAAGAAAGACTTGCATCAGAAGCCGGTTGGAAGGGCTGCAGGGAGGCCTCCTGGTCTCAAGTGCTTTGACATAAGAAGGTGTTTGTGTTAGCATAGATGTGTGATCTCAGCAAACTGAAGAGAGACTTTCTGTTTTAAATACTAGGGTTGTGATTGTCTCTTCTTAGTCAGACCATCAAAGCAAGCAGAGAAAAAGGGACCTGGAGACGGAGTTTTAATTTCTGATGATTGTTAGGTATGGCACCAAGACTTACACAAGTTTGAATATGATAGCAGTTTTGAATTAGAGATTCCGTGTTAGTCCTTATGTTTTCTTCTGATAGTCTAACATGCATAATGAGCACAATACTTCACAATGTAAAGAAAAAAAAATGTTAAAAGTTCACCAATATTTCACAATTAAAAAAAGAAAAGACACATTAAGCTACTTCTTTTTTCTTCCTTTTTTTTTTTTCTGTCTTTCTCCTGACCTATTTTATCCACTTCTGACAGGACAGGAACTTTGAAAACTGCTATGCACTGTGCTTTTAAAGAAAAAATGAAATCTTTCCCTCCCTTGTTGGAATGAACTGATCTTGGTCACCACTGTAGTCTGTAATAAAGTATAGCACTACATTTTCTACTTTCCATCTTCCATTGTATGATATTATTTTCCTGATGACAAAAGGGAAAAGAAGCTGACAGCGTTTTGAAGTCTTTTCTCACACATTTAGAATTTGAAGTTCATGTGCAGCTACACTGTATGAGGCTCAGGTGCAGCAGGAGTCTAAATTCTTGCTCTGTGTTTGCTGACAACTTAGGTAGAAAATGTTATTTTCCCTAAGTCAGAGTTGAACTGACTGCTTTTGAGATCATTTGTTAGGCCTCTTGGTATAAGCAATTAAATTCATTAAAGTTGTTATGGCAAGATAACAGAGAGCAGAAATTTGCCAGTTCTCTGGAAATTGAAATATGCTCTTACACAGATAGAATGAGTCTCATGAGAACAGTAGTTCTGTATCTTCATGATCTTTGATAGGAATGTTTATAAGATAGTCTAGATGAGCAGGAGAAGTTGTGGAGAAGACACAGGCTGATAGCAATCAGTCATGGTCAGATAAAACTTCTGTATTTAATAAACCTGCAGACAACTGAATGATTTGGAAGCTTGGATGTAATAAACACTTTGTGTCCGTGTTTATAAAGAGTAGACCAGCCACTCAATGGAAAAAGACAAAATTACCTAACTTAACTGATTTTACTGCATTGTACTTAGAAATAGACTGTGTATTTTCCTTGCATAATTTAAGAAATAATAAAGGATAATGTAATTAGTATTCATTCAATCCCTCCAAGTGGATACTTAGAATAATCTTTAAAATTATGTTTTCTAGACAATGTGGAATGAAAAAATATGCAGTATGATGAGATAAAATGCATGTAACAACTAATTCAGCTAGAAAATCTCTTTTTATAATTTTTTTTTTTTTTTTTTTTTTTGTATTTCA
>VXAC01002037.1:46986-109675 GCA_013399225.1 Rhipidura dahli
TTTCAGGAAAAAAATCAGATCTAAGTTGTTCAAATGTTATAAAACTATTCCATCAGTGCTGAAATAGTCACATTTAAGGGGTAAAACTGATTAGGTGTAAAGGGAAAACTAAAATGCAACAAAAATCCTCACCACCTCCTTGAAAATGCAAACATATGCATACATGCAATTCCAAAAGCTTTCTCAGTTAAACATAAGACAACCATTTCCATATTTTTAGTTTAGATGCAGGATTTTTATTCCATTCTGTGCTTTGTATTCCCTTCTAGGTACTGTAGTCTTTGGGATTATGAAACCCTGCAATTAAATTCAATACATAAAATGAAGAAATGAAATCCATTTGAAATTAAATTAGATTTCATAAATGCAACATAATCTTGAATCACACAGAATCACACAATGGTTGAGGTTGGAAGGAACCTCTGGAGATCATCTTGTTCAATCTCCCTGTTCAAGCAGAGATATCAGGAGGCAATTACCCATGACCATATGTAGAGGAGTCCATGGGGGGATACTCCATGACCTCTCTGGGTTACCTCACAGTAAAGCAGTGTTTCCTGAGGTTGCATTTCAGTATTGCCTGTATCTCAGTTTGTGCCCATTGCATCTCATCCTTTTACCTTTTATCCTGTGCACCACTTGGAAGACTCTGGCTCCGGCCTTTTTACATCCTCCCTTCATCTACTTGTATGCATTAATGAGGTTCCCTTGAGCCTTCTTTTCTTCAGGCTGAACAGTTCAAGCTCTTTCAGCCTTTTCTCATATATTAAGTGTTCCAATCCCTCAGTTATCTTAGTGGATCTTCACTGGATTGTCTCCAGTGTGTCCATGTCTCTCTTGTGCTGGGGAACCCAGGTGTGGGCTAAGTAATGAGGTAGAATCATTTCCCTCAACCATGGAGGCAACATGCCTCCAGTGCAGCCCAGCCTACCATTCACCTTTTGTGCCAGTGCACGTTGTTGGCTTGTGTTCAGCCTGGTGTCCACCAGGACCCTCTGGTTCTGTTCTGCCAGGCTGCTTTCCAGCAGGGTGGCTCCCAGCATATACTGATGCATAGGGTTATTCCTCCTCAGGTGCAGGACTTTGCATTTCACAGAAGCACATAACCTGTCAGGTTGGAAGGAAACACAGTGAGTCATCTGGTCCGGTCTCCCGGCTCAAGCAGGGTCATCCTAGAGCACATGGCACAGGATTGCATCCAGATGGTTCTTGAATATTTCCAGAGAAGGACACTCCATAGCCTTTTTGGACAACCTGTTCCAGTGTGCAGAGCACACTCTGTTCAAGAGGTTTCTGTCAGCCCATTTTTTCAGCCTATCAAGGTGCCTCTGGATGGCAGCATGACCCTCTGCTGAACAGGAGTGGACTCAGTTTTCAATCCACCTCCTTGCTTAACCAGCCTGTACATTGCATCTCATGTTCAGACAGTTTCAAAGGCCTTACTGAACTTCACTGCTCTCTCATCATCCACAGGCCAATCACTTCATCACTGAACTTTGTTGTGTTAGTCAAGAATTACTTCCTCTTGGTAAAGCCATGCTGTGACCACTCTTCATGATTTTTATTTTTGTCCTTAGTATACCTGGAAATGGTTTCCAGAAAGGTGCCCCTCACTTTCCCAGCAGTCAAGGTAATGCTGACTGGCCTGTTGCCTGGGTCTTTCTTCTTACCCTTCTTGAAGATGTAGGTGGTGTTTACTTTATCCAGTTTTCAGGCACTTCTCTCTTTAAATAGAACAGCACATTTGGAAATTTTGGTATCTAGCTAAGTGGAATATCTCAGTAAGTGGGTAGTAACATGAAAATAAAACCCACAAATTTTGAAAGAGGCTCACTGAAATATGATCAAACACGTATTATTCTGAAACACTCAATTTTGAGGACAAAAAAACTTTGAGAAGTCAGTTTTTTGTTTCTGTAGTTGTAAGATTGTTTTTCTTTTCTGCAGCATATTATTAGCCAAAGCTAGAGGCTTGTGGTCTTCCTTTGGAGGTGGGTAGTAGTGAAAGACTTTTTTAGCCATATATTCACTAGTATGTGAACGGTACTTCGATATAAAGTTCAGATAGCAAAGAAAACAAAAGAAAAGTGAAATTTGTACTCCAGTGTGAGTAAACAGACCCTTCTGTTCATGTGTTAGTAAAACAATACCCGAGATTGACAGAGGTTAAATATAAAATTACAACAGCCAGTTCCAACTTCTATTTGTATTCATAGTTTTAACACTAAACATCCTGGTTTTACAGGCTTAGATGTGAACAGTTGTCTAGTTTGGACATACAGTATTAATAACTATATTTTGAATTTGGGGTATAATGGTGGTATTCTTTGGTGTGCCTTGTACCTGTTTACTTCCATCATGATTTCTGTCTTTGTCTAATAAAAAGTGCATATGGCTCAAGCTGTTGATGTGGTTGGCATCTGCTTCAGATTCATTTTTACTGACAGCAGGCTTCTGCTGGCGAGCACTCAGCCTTTTAATCATCAGAAATACAGAGACTGGCATTCCTGTCATTGCTTGTTATTTTACTCTGGAATTCTGCATCAGATGTACTGCATTAAAACCAGTGATAGATGACAAGCATGACAGAATATGCATTATAATTTAAGTAATTATTATTTTTAAACAATACTAAAGATTTTATTGACAAGTTATTATAAAAAGTGTAGAAATACTAAATAACCCTTGGCAACGACTAAGCTTTAAATCTCATTTCAAAGATTAAAGAATGTCTATGCATATTTACATAGATATTTTAGAAGCTGTTATAAGAGACAGAATAGTTTAAAAAAATCCAAGTATTTGACTGTTAGTAGTATGACTCATTTATCCTTATGTGTACTACAGTATCTTTCCTTTTGTGCATCACGATAGAAGGGAGAGTGTGTGTGTATGGACACGTAAATATGTACATAAACCATTCACACATATATATCATTAGATACACATTTAGTCTTAAGGTTCAGCATGAACTTGGAAGTACTTTCTGAAGTGTTTCACTGTCTGAAGAGTAATTTTTCCCCAGTTTCTGCACTGTATGAAGTAGGATATTGGGGCTTAGTTTAAGTGAGGGTGCTTAGCATAGTAGAGAGTAAAAAGGGCACATACTTTGTGATTTAAAGTATCCCTGCCATTTTCCATTCATGAAAATGATGGTATTTCCTATTCACTCTCCTACTATTCCCTTTTGCATAGAAACACCTCCTTTTGATATGATCTATTGCAAGAAAACCCTGTATTTTTTTTCAGAACACCCCTATATATATTGTGTCTGAGAAAATTAGCAAATGAGTAACTGTGGGTTGGAAGCTATATTTGGAGGTAAACAGTACATATTTATGATCTAAAAGCTATTATACATGGACTTTCTCCTGCTGTGACACTCTTTGTATGTAACTTGGTCTCTTACATAGTGTATGCTGTAGGCATAGATTATGTGTTGCACACTGGCTGTTCGAGGAACAGAATCACAGAATAAGCTGAGTTGGAAGGGACCCACAAGGGTCATCAAGTGAAACTCCTGATCCTGCATAGCACCATCCCCAAGAGTCACACCACAGCAAGAGTGTTGTCCAAACACTTGAACTCTGTCAGGCTTGAGGCTGTGACCACTTCCCTGGGGACCCTGTTCCAGTGCCCCACCACCTTCTGGGTGAAAAACGTTTTGTAATATCTTAAACCTCCCCTGACACAGATTCAGGCCATGCCCTTGGGTCCTGTCCCTGGTCACCACAAAGAGAGCAGTGCCTGCCCCTCCTCTTCTCACAAGGAAGTTATAACTACAATGAGATCTCCCCTCAGTCTCCTCTTGTCCAGTCTAAACAGACCAAGTGACCTCAGCCACTCCTCATACGGCTTCCCCTAAAGGCTCTTCAGCATCTTCATTTCCCTCCTTTGGACTCTCTTTAACAGTTGAATATCTTTCTTATTTTGCAGTGACTAAAACTGCCCCCAGCACTTGAGGTGAGGTTGCTCCAGTGCAGAGCAGAGGGGACAATCCCCTCCTTTGCCTGGCTGGTGCTGCTTTGCCTGATGTCCTCTAGGACATGGCTGGTCCTCCTGGCTGCCAGGGCACTGCTGACTCATGTTCAACTTGATCAGGACCTCCAGACCCCTTTCTGTGGCACTGCTTTCCAGCATCTCATTCCCCAGTCTGTCTGTACATCCAGGGTTATCCCATCCCAGGTGCAAATCCAGCACTTTCCATTCTTGAATTTCACGTGGTTGGTGATTTCCCAGTCCTCTGATTTGCTGAGGTCTTTCTGCAGGGCCTCTGTGCCTTTGACGGAGTCAACAGCTCCTCCCAGTTTTGTATGCTCTGTGAACTTCCTCCCTTCCAGTCCCACATCCACGTCATTTATGAAGATGTGGGAGAGAACTGGGTTGAAGATGGAGCCCTGTGGAACCCCACTAGTGACCAGGTGGGTGACTAGGTCACCAGTCTGATTTCACCACAGTCACTGTCACCCTTTGACCCATGAGCCAGTGGCTCACCCATCACAGGATGTGTTTCTCCAGCTGAGTGCTGCACATTGTGTCCAGAAGGATCCTATGAGACACAATATCATAAGCTTTGCTGAAATCCAGAATGATCTCATCAAGTGGCTTCCCTTGATCCACCAAGTGGGTTACCCCGTCATAAAAGGAAACCAGGTTTGATAAGTAGGACTTTCCTCTCATCAAGCTGTGCTGGCTGTGGCCAGTGACTGCATTGTCTTTCTGGTGTTTTTCAGTACCTTCCAGAATAATTTTATCCATAATTTTACTTCTCACTGAAGTGAGAGTGACAGGTCTGTAGTTTACAGGGTCCTTCTTGCCCCTCTTGAAAATCACAACATTTTCCAGCTTCCAGTCAGCTGGGACCTCTCTGGATTCCCAAGACCTGTCAAAAATCATTGAAAGAGGTTTTGTGATGGCATCAGCCAGCTCTTTGGGGATTCTTGGACGAATCCCATCAGGCCCCATAGATCTGTAGGGATCCAGCTGGAGCCTCAGATCCCACACAGTTTCAGGGTTGACTGGGACTTGATCATTCTTGGAGTCAAGGTCCTCCAGCTCAGGGCACTGAGAACCCCTTGGTGCATCATCTGTGTTGAAGACAGAGGCAAAGAATGTGTTAAACACCTCTGCCTTTTCTCTGTTCCTGGTTGTGGGGTGACTGTCCACAGACTGTAATGGGCTGATGCTATTTCTACACTGCCTATTGACATTAATATATTTGAAAAGACTCTTTTTATTGTCCCCCACATTTCTGGTCAGCTTCAACTCCAGTTGAGCTTTAACTAGATTAATTTTCTCCCTACAGTGGCAAGCAGCATCTCTGTATTCTTCCATGACACTTCAGCTTGCTTCCAGTGGGCATACAGCTTCCTTTTTTTTCCTTATTTCCAAAAGAAGTTTCCTGGTCAACCAAGCCAGCGTTTTGCCTCACCTGCTTGAGTTACGGTGTTTGGGGATTGCCTGCTCCTGTGCCCTTGGAGGTAATGCTTAAAAAGTGACCAGCACTTAATGACTCCCACACAAGCAAAAACATTTTTCTAGGGAACCTTACTTAATAATTGTCTGGGCAGGCTAAATTCTGCTCTCCTCATGTCCAGAGTTGAGGTTTTGCTGGCACTTTCCCTCCTGTCAACAGAAATTTTAAACTCAATCATTTCGAGGTTGCTATGACCTAGATGGCTACCAATCTCCACTTCCCTTACAAGATCCTCTCTGTTGACAAGCAGTAGATCAAGGAGGGCATCTTTCTGAGCCAGCTCCCTTAGGTCCTGTTCCATAAAGTTGTCATCCGGGTTTTTTAGGAATCTTCTGGGCTGGGTTGTAGCAGCTCTGTGGTGTTCCCAGTTAATATCTGGCGAGTTGAAGTCCCCCATAAGGACAAGAGCAGTTGACTTGGAAGTGTGCCTTAGTTCCTCATAGAATAATTTGTCAGTGTCATTGTCCTGGCTGGGAGGTCTGTAGTGTAGTCCCACAATGACATTCACATTATTTGTTTGTCCCTTGAGTCTTATCCAGAACTTCTCAACTGAGCCATTTTTAAATTGTGAGCTCCATAAATTCTACACCTTCTGTTACATACAGTGCCACCCCTTCTTCCCTGTGCCTCTTCTTTCCCTTCTTCTACAGTGCCTCTTCTTCCCTGCTTGTCCCTCCTGAAAAGCCTGTAACCATCCAATGGGGCATTCCAGTCACAGGACTCATCAGAGTATGTTTCAGTTTTGCCACCGAGACCAAATCTCTTGGACTGGGCCAAACCCTTGAGCTCCTCTTGTTTGTCCTTGATGCTGTGTGCATGAATGTAGAAACAGGAACTCTTTGCTCTTCCTTATAAGGACCAGCTACTGAGCCTGTTTGCAGCCTCTGTTGGCTGCTCTCAGATGGTCAGGGAGGAGCCCTTTCTGCTTGCCCTGCCTGTGTGAAGTGCTGTGCTGCTGCCATGCCACGCCTCTGTTTGCCCACTCCTGTTGTGCCCCACCCTCACTGCTGTGCCATACTCCTGTTTGCCGTGCCCCGGGCCACTCACACTCCCTGGAGGCATTTAAATCTCCCTCGGTTGCTCCCAGCACCACCCTCTCCTTGCCTGGGTGGCTGCTGCAGACTTAAACGTTGTGATATGGCTTGGGCATGTTGCTTCAGTTCCTGAACTTGGGAACCCTCCTGTACAGCTAATAAAGTAATGCTAATAAATGAAAAATAGTTCTGTTTTCAGCGTAATCTTGCCAGCTGTTGTAAGAGATTTTGCAAAACCACTTGATTTTTGTCATGAGGCACTTTCTACAGTTCAGACATTTTAGTTCTCTTGGCAACCCAGTTTTGGTTTTGATTTGAAATGTTGAAATAGAAACTGCAGAGCTGGTGCAGCTCTACAGAACAGTTCAACAACCTGTTCACAATCTGCTGAGGTATTAATAGTTCCCAGAAGAAAATAGCAGAATCTTGTCTGAGAGCCAAAATTAGATGGTAGTCTGTATTTTTCAAAGGACATGGAGTTTGCTCCTGTTAGTTGCTACCAAAATGAGAGACCTGTTTCTGTAAGGAATGAGGTTTGTCTAGTGGATTGGGTGACCCTTTGAGTACATGCTGGTGTGTACTCCAGAAGCCAGGGCTGCTTCTTGTTTAATTTCCTAGTTTGTCTTATTTATCTTCTAGAAGGTGATCTGGCATATTCAGAATTTCTGTAACTGGCATATGAGCCCTACATTTCCCTACTTGCCTCAAATGTATCAAACTGTCTAGCCATCCAAAATGATTTGCTTATGGCCTTGCCTCTACTAGCAGTTTTATGTACTCAGGAAATACCTACTTGTACATAATTTCTGCTCTACTTTCTCACCCTGAAGTCCCTCCTTCAAACAGCATGATGACCCTTGTAGAGAACACCTTAATCAAATCACCCCTGACACCACTGTTCTCTCAAGACATCTTTAAGACAGACTTTATTGTGAGCACAGGATTCATGAGGTGTTGAGAGGTGCCACACACTGGTCTTTTCTGCAGTGAGGGGAGGACAGTCTGTCAGGAAACCCACTTGAGAAAATACCCAAAGGGAAAAGGAAGAACTTGAATTGTTTCTGTGTAGAGTGTTATGTTTCCTATGTTCCGTGTGCTTACCACCAATCAGAAATAGCACAAAATGGGAAGAGGTGAAAATTAAATATGATACTAAAAGGCAGCACTTGATTATCCTGTTGAAGTGACTTAAAGGTAAAAAAGTCTGGGTTATCTAGTAATATGAATATGTAGAAAATAAAGTATCACAAATAGTAGTGCTACATTGGGTTTTCAAGTAACAACTAATTTATACAGGCTGACAGATCAACGTTTGAGAAATCAAAAAAATGGAAAACAGTAACAAAGTGTTCTTAATTCAGTATTAAAAGCAATTTATAAGGTCAAAAATGGAGAGTATCTATCACTTTCTTAAATATTTTTCCGGACTTCTGTAGCAATACTTGTGTCTGGGTCTGTTGACAATATTCAGGGAAGTTTCTAAACCACCTCTGCTATTCTAATCCATAATAGCTCTTTTTTTGTGGATGAAACACTTTTATCAAAATACTTCCAGCACAATGGACTGCATTTGACACAAATTATTTAAATGGCACGGCCTTCTAATTTCAGTAAATGCATTCAGGCATCTGTAAATACTTAGTAAGTAGAGGTACCTCCCTGCATTTCCTGGTAAGATATATTGGAAGCAGATACTCATACCCCCAGTGTTTGCTATTAACCAGCTGTGCACTTGGCAAGCTAGCAGTAATTCTGCATGCTTACATTGTCATTCTATTCCCAGTTACCTGACTTACTTCCCAAAAGTGGAAAACTAACTATTATTTCTTCTAAATATAGACCATTTGAGTAATAAGACCTTTGTAGAGAAAGAAACAAGTAGAGAGATTCAACACAATCTGATAAAGGCTGGAAGTGATGATCTCCAGGTGCTGCACAGTGATACACAGGAAAGCAAAACTCTGTAAACAAAGGCTTAGAAACAACCAGAAAAGGATAAAATGAGAAAACCTAGTTTGTTTCTCTGATGTGAGGTCAAATTTACTGGAGATATGACTAGTATAAATTGCTATGGGAACTGTGGAAGAGAAAGAATTTGGAATGGCAGGACAGAGGTTGACAGATGTGAAGGTGATGTTTGCTCACAAATTTTGCATCATTGTAAGAAACATGTCAATACCATGGATTCTAATTGACTCAAATGACTTATTCTTTATGACAAACTTGTTATTTGCAAACCTTTAAGTATCTAGTGTTGTGTGAGGTTTGGAGGCTGCACAGACTGTGGCTTTCCTGTGACATTGCATAAATTCCATTTTGTTGCAATGATTTGAAAAAGAAGTAATGTCTTTCACACTCTTTCAGTGAAGCTCTTCTTTTATAAACTTATCTATAGAGTTTTAAACATCACTGTGGTGGGCATGCAACTCGGGGCTTAAAACTATGTCTTAAAACTATGTGTCTTATTTAAACCCATTGCATCCCATTTTACCTGCTTAGATTCTTTATTGAACCTGACTTACGGTATTTTCACAGATGCTTACAGCCTTACAAGATTCAGCCTTATTATTTATTGATATATTGAAATACAGACATTCACTGAAGCTGCTTTTATTGTAATGTCTTATCAAATGGATTTAATTTATTTCAGAATGTGAGCCTCCCTATTATTTTCTTTGCAGTGAAGAGATTTTGTGGCAGAAGAGGCTGCCTCTGAGTTTTCAGATGCATCTTCCCAGGCTTATTGATTTCAATTTTTTAGTATTCTTCCTATTTCAGTTATGACAGTTAAAAAAGTCACAGCAAATAGAAACAATTATTTTTAAAAGCAGTCCAGTAGCCACTATACTCCCCTTTCTACATGGGATGTCCCAGCTTGAGGAGGTGTTCAGAGCAGATTTTAGGGCTGCCAAAGAAAAGAGGTGAGGTTTTGGTGTGGATTGAACTTCATAATATTAAAGTCATTGGTATGGTTTACCATTATCGTTTTTCATTGACTTACATAATGAGTCTACAAGTGAAATCTGCACACAGCCTTTTTCAATCAAAAATCTTTAAGAGAAAGATTTCTAATGTGAAAGAACATTTGATGGTCAACTCTTCCTCCTTCTTCCTCTTCCCCACCCCAAACTCCACAATAGTATACCTTCTGCTGTTCCCAGCACCTGTGGCACAAATATACCAAAAATGATGATGTTTCTACAAGACAAAGTCCATGAAACACATTTAGAATAAGGAAAGAAGATGAAAATGTAAATGATGCCTGTTTTGTGTCAGCACTTCATGAAAAGCAGTGTATGCTGCTGTCAAAGAAAGTGACAAAACGATGGGCACTGTTACAAATTTGAATAAACCCATAATTTACAGGAAATAGGCATGTTTCTCATGCTGATACGTGGTTCTTTCACGTTTTGTACTCCTACGCTCCTTTTCTCTGTATTTAGCAAAAGGCGTTAAATTTCTGCTATATTTGAAAAGTGTGAGGGAAACAACATGCATAGCTCTAGCAAGGTTTTATTGAATCCTGCACATCACAAGAATCAGAGAACAGTAAAGTCATCAACATAATCATGTTTTTATCGCAACCGCTCCAAACACCCTTAGAAATTGGTATTTTTCAGTCAACTAATCATTTTCCTTAGTCATCATATCAACCATGTCTTGCTAAAGACTTCAGAAATTTGGTAAACTTCAAGTAGAAAGTTGTAAAACTGTATTAAGAATAACTTTTTATTTCTATGACAGCAATGAAAGAAAAGAGGGCAACAGCTATAAAAGTCAATTTTTATACATTTATTGTAAAAAAACCCTGTCAATTTCCATTTGGTTATGTTTTGTCTCAATTCAGAACAGGAAGCTTATTTTTCTGAATTAAAATTTTAGGAGATCCCAAAATAGAATCACAAAATCAAATCACAGGATCGGAGTGATTTGGGTTGAAAGGGACCTTAAAGATCATTTAAGTTCCAACCACCCTGCCATGTGTGGGGCTGCAACCCATCTGATGAGGGTGCTTAGGGCCACATCCAGCCTGACCTTCAACCAAAACTTATTTCAAAAACTTTAAAGCAATGTTTTCAACAATGCATTTGAGATTATATCAGAGTTTTTCAAAATTTATCTTTCCATTTTTCTCCTACCCAGCTAAAAGTGTTCTTGGTTTTATGTTCAAATTAACAGATGATTTTGGTTGCTTTAGAAGCTTGAAATATGAGTGAAATGGTGCTTATCCTCAAAAACATTCCTTACAGCTAGGTCTCTAGATATGTCACATGGTTTTTGAGTTGACTAGAGTTTAAGTGTTAAAACAGTTCAAAATTAGTTTAAAGGAAATAATTTAATTAAAGTTTTGCTGAGTTTAATTTTATATTTACAGTTAAAAATTATGGTATTACAGTAATGTTCCAAGACTGCAGCCGGGCTCTTCATCTGTGTGATTTTGTTGTGCCAGATGTAGCTGAGAAATCACAAATGACATTCTGAGCAGTTCAAAATTAGAAACTTTTCAAAATGTTCTGCAAGTGGTGAACAAGTCTATATCTATGGTAAGAGAGAGAATAGTTTCATTAGGCTGTACCTTCTGTTAGAAGTAAGCCCAGGCTATGTAGTAATTTGTGCCTTATGCTATTGTCAGAGATTATCACTTTGTTTGAAAGATTTAAAAAATGGAGAAAAAATGTTTTAAGCCAACCTATTAATGACTCAATTTTTGTGGCATTTAATATGACCACAGAATGTACAGTTCTCTGTTTCTTTCATTAGAAAATATCATTAAATTCTACTGTGTTAGTTTCCATGCATGGAAGGTAATAGTGAGAAATAAGTAACATACTGCAAAGTCCTTATTTTTCCATTAAAATGGAAAGGAAAAGATGCTTATCTTCCATCAAAGAAGCAAATGCACTCTATAGCACAGCACAGCTAAAAGTTTCACCATTGGATATACTGTACCTTTTTTTCTTTTACTGTTGTAAGCAGAGGACATGAAGGTTATTATTTTTATTTGGTTTGTAAATTGAAATGATCAGGGAAACCACACAAATTTAAAATTTTAATGTTCTATAAAGCTATTGATTTAAGGTTTCTCACACAAAAAAATTAAGTCATATTCTTTAATAAAATTTTCAGTTTGAGTATTTCTTTTTAATAATTAATATAATTAACAATAAAGTATTATTTACACTAATTAGTAATTACTTTAATTATAAGTAATTAGTATTAATAACAAATGTTAATGCAATAAATTTAAAACTGTTAGCAATTCTAGTAGCTTTACTTAGAGGAATCTACATTTGTTACATTTGTTTGTTTTGAAAAATCTCCTGAAGCAAGTGTCCAGCACCTTAATGAGTCAGTGGAGAATAGTCCTAATTTATGAGATGATAGATATTTTAATATCACTTTTAGCTATAATTTATTTTAGACATTCAAAGCACAATGACAATCTGCAGAATTATGTGTGTGAGCAACCTTACTTCAGGAAGGTTACATGATTAGGAGCCTAAATTTAGCTAATAGGAGTCAGGTTGGGAGGAGTGAACCCAACTTCTTATGAAAATGCTCTTGTGATGAACCTCACAAATCAGTTTTATATTTAATACAGTCTTGTATAGTTCTTCATAGAGCAGTTAGCTATATGATAAATTACTCAGTCGGAAAACCAGTTAATTGTCTTGGGAAGAATTAAACATTACTAGTGTTGTGTACAGAGAGTAATGTCATTCCTTCATGAGGTACTACCAATTCATTGTGTGAATTTAGTCTGTTTGAAGAGGTTCAGTCACATTTGTAAAAAAGACACTGAAAAGACAACTTCTATATATACTGGAGCTCCTAGCTACTACAGGCTTTTACTTTATAGTGCAACATAAAATTCTTAAATTCGTCCCTTTGTTTTATGGAGAGGCTATGTAGTGACACTATCATGAAGGAGGTATGCTTGTGTTTCTTTGTGATATACAGTTGTGAAGCTCAGTAATCTGTCTGTTTGACTGGCAGGTCACTGAGCAGAATATTAGGGCAGTCTATTCTAGGAGAGGTAAAGGCTTGAATGGGTTTGTCAAAATTCTACAGAGGTATGTTTTACATTCCAAAATATTTATCAGGTGATAAGACATATTATTAAAAAACATGTCAGTGTTCAGAAAATGTGCTGGAGTCAAAAGCCACTCTGCAATGTCAACCTAGGCATTATACATACAGAAAGAAAAACCCCAAAACAAACAAAAACCCCAAAACCCCAACAAAAACCCCAAAATTTTCAGTTATTTGAGTTGCCTCTGAGCTCTGGAGGAAACCTGAATGCAGTTTGTTTTCCAAATTGGCTCAAGAAACGAATATTCATCTAAATCTTAAAAGGAACAATTATCACCAAAATAATATGGTTTAGTTTTCTTTTCATGAGTAAAACACTGATCTTTGTGGTAAAGATTTAAATGATCTGTCTCAAATATAATATTAGTTCATATGTGGAACTTAATAGAAAATTATTTAACAGTGAATAAGAAAAGACTTTGGAAAGCAAACGAGTTAAAAGCATTTTTCCCTGCAATTGGTAGAAAAAGCAAACCTCATCTAAATTCTACAAAAAACCTGCATGGTACAGTTGATGTTTTGACCTTCTAGGATAAAAAAGAAACATTAAGCAGGAAGAAGGATGCTCTCATAGATTAGAATACATTTTCACCTCTAGTATCCTCAGTATGCAACAGTCACAAAAATTGCAGGTGATGGTCATGACCAAAGTGGAGATTGTGACCATGATGCTTCTCGCCAGTCTTGGTCCTCACTAAAGGTAACACAGAAATATTGCAGATAAGCTAATAGAGTGAGACCCAATAAAATGGGAGAGTTTTTTGGGGATATAAGATACAATCTAACATGAAAGTAATGAGATCTGCTCAGAATGGTCTCTGAAAGATCCCACACAAACAAAAAAATTTACACATAGGGTTCCAGTTTCAGGCTTAGAAATGTGCAGAACCTTTTTGGGTTACAATAGGGAAGCAGTTATTTGGGAAGAAGGGGATGGGCTTTTTTAGACATTAGGTAATTTATATAAACCCAAAAAGCTTGTACTGCAGAAATATGGTTCCTGCAAGCAGGAATGTACTCTATTCCAATACTGTACAAAACATGTTCACTGCAATCTGATATTACGCAAACTACAGAATAATTTATACTTAATATTTTATTTTAAAGACTCTAAAAAGGCTATACAGATTTAATATTTTTTCTTAATTTTTGGCAAAGAAATTTAAAAACGTTGTTAAATTTTTGCTGCTTAATAGCAGTTGAGTAGTTTTTGTTATTCAGGAGGCAAGCTATAGTTATCGCTAAACACAAACATCTCACCCTCCTTTGAGAAAGTTTTAATCTGTTGATTGAATTCTCTTGACATTTTATTCTTCTTAAGATATACTTTGGTAATGGAGTATAAGTAACCAAACTGATAAGAATTTATGGTGAAAATTAGGAATATATTTGAAGTAGACCTATTAATGAAAAACATCTCTTTTTTAAAAAGAAATTCTAACTATATTGGTAACTAGTTTGATATTTTATTCTTAATTCTTCAAGTTCATTTCTTTGTAAACAATATTTTTTAACCATATGTTATATGTAGCAAACAATGGCATTAAACTAATGTAAGTATTTTGCTTTTTTCAAATGAATGTAGTTCAAAATTTCAGATAGCATTCACTTCTTTGTTTTGACCAGATGCAGTGCTTAAGACCATCTGTAAAATGAGTCCCTTGATAAGTGACATAGTGATTTAGATTTTAAATGTGCTGCTTCGAAATTTTTTTGCTGATTTGGTTCTGGACCCCAGGTGAAATAGAATCCTGTAATATGAGCCTCAAAACCTCCTCTGTGCAGACTGGCTGGGCTAAAGGCACATGAAAACTGAATGGGGTTTGTGTGCTCTTCCCTCACAGCAACAATATCTTTCTTGCCACATGATAGTGCCGAGTAGTATTAAAACTTTTTCCAGCAGTTAAAACTCTTCTGAAATGTGTTATGGCTGGCCTCATTTTTCAGCCCTAACATAAGAATTAATCACTCATATGCCAAAAAGGAGAAAACAGTATTGCTGTTTTTGCTGTTTATTACATCTTATCAGCAATACAGATACATAGGCAAGAGGCAGGACAGAGTTAAGCTAAAGGCAGAAGAGAAAAAAGTGATGGCTCCCATCTTCCCACACTCATTTTATACTATTTTTCACATAACTTATTTTTTATACTTTTAATCCAATGTCTATGAATCAGGTATGTTCACATCACAGGAACTGCAGCAAAATTCAACCAATGATCCCACAGCAGAACATGGATTATGGGAATAAGGAGAAAAGAGGGAATTTTAACTGTGTCACGCCACCATCTTAGTTCTTATCTCTTATTAACTCACTATAATAACAATTCTAAACCCCTTCACCTTTTCACCCTGTGACATTTTGCATACCATTCTTATCACCTAACCTAAACTGCAATAGATCCTAAAGTCTCCCAGAGAGTTGGGAGTTTTCTCCACTGATGTAGGTCAAAGTAGGGGTTGTCCGGGGGGGGGCCACTCCCTCACACCAGGTTTCATACAGGTGTTATAACAGGTGTCACAGTAGGCTTCATAACAGGTTCTACAATAAGTTTTACAACAGGGAGAGGGATGTTCTCTACATTCTGATCTCCAACAGAAATGGTTCAACCCAGATGCTTAGAAGCTGTTGGGCATTTTAACATTGATTTGGCAAAACACTGCATAAGAAATTCACAGAATAACAGTGTTGTGCTCAGTTGGAGTAGCCACAATATAGATGTGTACAGAAGATTTTTGCATTTTAAAAGCTTGAGAAAAATAACATTGTCTTATATGCTTACTAAAACTATGTTATAATGGAATCATAGAACAGCTTGGGTTGGATGGGACCTTAAAGACCTACTTCCAACACTCCTGCTGTGGGCAGGGGGAGCTTCCACTAGACCAGGTTGCTTAGAGCCCCATCCAACTTGGACTTGCACACTTCCAGGGGTGGGACATCCACAGTATCTCTGAGCAAACTGTTCCACAGCTGCACCACCCTCATAGAAGAGAACTTTTTTTCCTAATATCTAACCTAAACCTACTCTCTCTCTTTAAACCCATTCCCCCTACATGCTCTTGTGAGTAGACCCTCTCCATCTTTTTTGTAGGCTCATGCATTCTACAGGTCACAAAACACCAAATTTGAATAAGGGAGTTTTTGTCCTATATTATAAATATGATGAAACAGATGAAAGAGATGACTGTGCACTAAGAGCTAAGAAAAAGTTACATTAACTTTATATAAATTATTAAATTAACATTTCTGTAATTCCAAGATTAGTAGAATTTCTGTAATTCCAAGATTAATAGAAGATGGAAAATGTGTGCGGTGTCATATTTTCCAATTAAGAAGCAAATAGTCTTCAGGTAATGAAAAGCAAATTAGTGACATCCAAATTATATCAGAAAAGTGACAGCCAAAATAAGGATATTTTTAAAGACTACTTAGTCAAATCTAAGGGATATTATTGAAAATAACTGTAATTCATCAGAACTATAGAAGAATAAGCCAGAAGAGAACACTAACAATAAAAATAGGGTTATAAACTTCGAATACCTCACACAGTAATGTCAGGTACTTCTAATAAAACCTTTGAGATCTAAAGATAGAATTTTACCTTATAGTTTATATCCCAAGGTCAGCAAAGTGGAGTACATTGTCCTACATTCTGTAAGTGATCTCTTTACTCATTAACAGTAGGGAGCCATTTAAAGTGACTTACAAGTAGGTACAAGGCTTGGTTCACATTTAAACCTGTTAAAGAAAATGGTAGTTGAGTAAAACGTGGCATTGTTTTTTTCTTATTCAGTAATTCTACAAAGAATTTACAGCCTGGAAATTCAATATAAACTGTTGATTTGACTAAGCTTTTTGTATTAAAGCCAAATGAAAGGCAGATAACCTGAGTGGCCAAAAACCCCATATATGGAGTGTGGTTCGTTTATTCAAATTGTATTTTGATACAGGTAATGAGCCTTCTAATAAATGAATGAGTTTGCATTGTAGATACAGGGATACAGATTTAGCTGTCAAACAGAAAATTCTTAGTCAAGTTTTAATTTTGTACCATGACAATGTAATACAAGAACTTTATGATGATTTTTAGGTTTTTGAGTGCTGAATTCAAAGACTAATTTAAAAATTCAACACTCTGTATGTGTATTCTGCACCAATGTCTTCATCAAGAATTAATCTTTGCTATCCTTTAAAATATCTATCCTATACCTGAATTTCTGGTGTTCTGAAAAGTCTGTTAAAGTCTGTCATTAGCTTGGTGTTCTTACTTCTGTGAAGCTGTTTTTCTAGGCTGCTCAGTTCCTTGAATTTTTAAAATTCTCTGGAAGTCAAAAAAAGTGTTTTCAAATACAGTTGTGCAAAATAACTCCTGTCTAGTGACTTAGGTTTCCAATTAAATGTATTTTAGTTTTTTAAAAGCATGAAATATTAACACTAATGTTACCTACCTGGAAGAGAAGTATTCAACAAAATGAAAGTACAACCTGCAAAAATGCTAGGTATAGTTAGTATAGCATCTTTGCTTTTAAAAGTTATTTCAGGAATTAAGAATTCAAAAGCAGGAAAATGTAAGTTCTGTGGGTGTCTGTGTGTTGCTAACTCTTGCATTTTTTAGCCTATATTGCATGAATCATAGCAGTGTTGGTATGTTTGTGTTTCATAAGTTTAAAGAAAGATCAATTAGCTCATCCCTCTAATTAAAGTATGTTTCAATTATATTTAAAGTGTCCTTGGATAGTGTTCTTTGCAATTCAGATTTTTCTAATCTAAATATATGCTAGAAATGAGAAGGAAATAAAAGTTCTGTTATTTTATCAGCTCGATTAAATAAAGGAAAGAGCTAAACCCCATTGTGTATAGAGTCGAAATTCATAAAACCCTTCTTAAAACAGGCATCCCTTGTGCTAAGTGTGGAAAATACTTTTAGAGCAGAGGAAATACCTGAAGATTCCCATGTTAGCCTGATGCAAACTGCAGAAGCTACAGAAGCCACCCACAGTGCAGCTGACCCACCAAAATGCATAAGTGGAAGTGACAGATCGTGATGTTTTCTGAATGTTTTGGTTAACAGTTCCCATAAGAGCTTTCATCAGATTTTTTTTAGAGGAGTGTAAAATAGTTGTTGTAAAAAGACTGTGACTTGGGAACAAACTTTGTTATTCATCTTGTTTTAGCAGGATGTGTTTAAAACCTCTGATTTTTGATTTTTATTTTGTTTCAATTTGCTGTTATGAAATGATAACCTCCCAGGCTGGGAGTTCACTGTGAGGCTCTAGCAGAATTCTTTTATTCCTTTAGAGAATTATTTCAGTAAAAAATAAAGGGCCAAGGGGAACCAACCACAGTCTTCTCAAAAACCAGGAGTTATTCATTATCCATTAGCAAATAGCAAGAAAGAGACCTGTGGAAGAGGTTCTGATCCCTCAAAATGTGGAAATTAAGATTTATCTTATTGTGAATAATCACTACAGGGAGAATTTCTTTAATACAATCACTTAAAGAGAAGTAATCTTAACATGTAAATCAATTTTATAATTTCTGCTTAATATAAATACAACCTTTTGCAGACTCCATGCTTAATTGAAGACTCTTTATACAAAACAGCTAAGAGGAATCCATATCTCCCTTACCCAGTTATAACAGAGGTTTAATTATTTAATAGAATTTAAGCATTGTTACCCACTGAGCTAAAAAAGAAAAAGAGTGGCAGACTGATTATTGAGGTAAAAGGGACTGTGTTAGCTCAGAGGCATAAATGACAAGATTTGAAAGCTTATATACAGTGTAAATTGCAGATGTGTCGAAAACTCTATTTCTGATACTGTTGGGGCTGTTGGGATGAACTTGTGTATTCAAAGGCTTTGTAGATAATTAAAGCTTGCAAGTAGGTATTCAGACATGAGTTATGAAACATTGCATTTATTTCAGCTGGATTTGGTTTACCTGCTCTGAGAATGAGTAATACTGAGGACAGTTTTTTTTGTTAAACTTTTTGGACAGACTGAATTTCATTCATAAGACATATTTTCCCTTATTTATCAATGTGACAAACTACATGCCTCTTAAAATGGAGTTATGCATAATGCTGGAAATTTTGTCTTGAAAACTTAATAACTGCAGGAAAATAAGGAGAAATTCAAGTCATCATGACCCCTCTAAGACCCTTTTAAAAAATTTGACACATATTGACAATTGACCTATGATAAAGCCCTGACAAGAACCACCTTTATCTTGCTTTATTTGGTCAAAAGACAATTTAACAGCATTTGAATTTATGCTTTTTTGTCAAGAGGCATTGAAACCTAGCAGCCAAAAATAAATTTCAAATGAATTATCACAGCAACAAGAAAAATTAGTATGATGATGCAATGAGAAGTTCTTTAGAGAGAGTACAGTCATATGAGATTTTGATTTAAAAAGTTTGCCAGAAAATGGTCATGAAAAATAAATTTTCACGCTGGTAGAATCACATAACCAGAGTGCCCAAAACCATTGCCATTGCTATCACAGAACATGATTGAGGAGTTTATTACCAATCTGCTATAGTAAATGGAAACTAATAATAAAATTTTATTGTTACAGCCAGCTTACAATGGCAATAAAATAATTGGACATCACTTCCCTCTTGCTATTTTCTTCAGATGAAATACAGTGAAATTGAAAGCAGTTGCCTATACAGACATGCAGTAAACTTGAGAAGTAACCACTTGCAAGTGGTTTAATTGTTCAGGTGTAGAAATAAATAGAAATTTCTATTTAAAACCAGTAAGGAATAAGGTTTTTCAAACATGTTTTTCCTTTACTTTCTGATATTCATTATCTTTTCATCAGCAGATTGTGAGTAGTAAAAAGAAGGACCATATTAAAATAATTTTAATGACATAACTTTGGAAATGAAAACTTGAAAAGACAGAGACAAGTTATATTATACTTATATATTGTACTTATATATTATACTTTTATTTCTCTAACACATGCAGTTTGTCATGTTCATAAAACACTGTGGCATTTGCAACACAGTACTTTTTAAGTTCTTTGTCACTACTAGTAAGTATTTGTGCTAGACTTGGTGAGTGCCTTACTTTTTTGTAACAGGCCTTTATAAATTCTTTAGTATCACTTTATTACAGACTGGGGTGGGGGGGGAAGTATCTGCCCTCATGTTTTGAAGAGGCAATACAGATTTGATCTTCAATTTCCCTTTCCAGCATATATCCTTCAAATACATTCTTTGCACCGCACACAGTCAAATCATGAAACATGCTTACAATGAAAATAGTAACGGTGTGATCTTAATTTGGCTGTAATTTATCTCACTAGTTACATGAGCCAGGGATGTCTCCTTTAAGGTGCAAAATCTGGCCTTTAAACAAAAGACAGATTTTGATGTTGTGTTAAATGAGGAGTATTTGTGTTTAGCCCACTGGAATTGCTACTCATTCATATCAGAAAACAGAAGAGATTCAGAACTTAGAATATGTTTTATAATTTCTAACCTCTGTGTATCAACTCAGTTATCCATATTCATATCCATGAAAAATGCTGTTGTTAGAGTTCATCCTCACTCTTTTCATATGACATATTTCCTGTAGTTTTAAAGCAAAAACAGTCATTGAAAGAAATTGTATAGTTCATGTTGTGTATTTTTCACAAATTTGTTATTAAAAACATGGAGAAAAATTCTGTCAAACTATTGCAATTTCCCTCTATATATTTTCTTTTCCAGAAGGCTGAAACCTATCATGCATATGTTAAAATTAGCCTAGGGCCTAGAAAATTTGGCAGGGAAATTGTTACAACAGTATTTCACAACCACCTGCACTTTCCTGTTGTGAATTTTATTCCAATTGCTAAAAATATAGTTGCCATTAGCAGTGATTTTAGAGCTATCAGTGTATCATCAGTGCAGGCTGGAACTCTGAGAGAGGACAGCTAAAGAGAAGGACCAGTGATTATGACCTCCTTGTTGAGAGTTCTGTTTTCATATATGCAAAATACATCCTGCAAACAGGGAGCTGCACTGCCTTGGAGTATTCCTTAGAAATTGTCTGTCTGAAGAAGTAAGAAAGAAAACCCAAGTAAAATCCAGAAAGAAGCACAGACACTCCTAAAGCTCATAGAGCATTAAAAAAAGGTGGTTATTGGAATGTCAGGTAGGAAAATCAAGTCACAAAATAGTTTTCCTCTAAAAAGGAATTCTGCAGGGATTTGAAATTTATAATATAACTTGGATGTTATGAATTTGACTTTTTGAACTAATTTTCAGACCTGAAATTACAGTTAAAATAGGGCCTGGAAGAATTTAGGTTAGCTTTAGTAATAAATGCCAGTAAGCAACTTTTAGTGATGAAATGTTTTTTCTTATCTGATTTGTTTCCTATTGGGTGCGCTGCCACAAATCAGTCATCATTCTAAGTCACACTATAATCTTCGGTGCAATTTTAGCAAAAAGCAAGTCAGTACCTTGCCAATAACTGATTTGCTCATAGACATTTGCAAACATTTGGAATTACATGTACCAAAAGGAAACACTTTGGTTTTAATTCTTAGATTAGGCTTTTGTAATTCTTAGAAAGTCCTAATACTTCCGCATTTCCCAGGGCAGTTCCATAGAGCCACATGGGCTCAACCATTTTTGTTCACATCAGTGCTATTTTTTGCCTGAGCTGCTGTGCAGCAAAAAATTAATGCTCTAATAAATAGGAATGTGCCTGGTTTGTTTTAGGTTCATTTTCCCGAGGAGGCGTTGCAGGCTTAGCAACTCCATGTGTAGCTTTAGCCTACCTTTGCAATGCAAATTGGACGGGTTGCTAGCTTGAGCAAGAATCTCTCTTGGGGATTTGGCTATGCCCTGTGTTAAATTAACAAATATAGGCTGAAAATATCTCTGAAAATAGGTCATAAGCTTTCAACATGAGAATGAGAGCTAGAGTAGGGGGAGTACCTTGCTGCTGTGGTTAATGCTACAGGGAAGATACACCTTTACTGAAATGCTTGAAACATCTGTGTGAGTTTAATAGGTTACTTGGGTGCTACATAATCCTGCTTTTAGGCTTCAGCTGCTGAATTTTTTACATGATTCTACCTCACCAAGGGAAGTCATTGCTTTAAAAACACATAGGGATTTATTATCAGCTGAAAAATCCAGGTGCTGGGTTATTGGACATTCGAGCATTTGTGGCATAGGTTTCCATTCATCTTCAAGATAATATCACGTGAACTACGCTAGAAATACCAATGGCTCCAAGATTTCCTCTTTCAAGCCATTTCTGAAAATATTTTCAAAACAAGTTTTTGTGCATTTTTATTTCCTGTCTAAAAAAACACTGTGTTCATCCAGTGGGAAAAAAGTCATATGAAAATGAGCTTTTCATCAACTCTTAACTAAAAAGTAAGGCTAAGGGATTTATACCATGTCAGAGTTGACTTATGGAACTTGTTTTAGAACAGGGTGAATTCAAATTCAGTTCAAATATACACAAACTTACAATTTAATAGGAATCCAAATGAATGATTTGCAAAGCTTAGTCTTCCATGTCCCTTTTTCTTCACCTTTTGTTACATACAGTAGGATCATTGCTCTGAGGCTCTTGCAGAATTATGGGCATGGACCTGTTACACTGTTGTACATGTATGCTGTTTACGTTTCGTTATGTAGTTGTCTATGTATAGAAATTAGGGAAAAATTGACTCTGTGTGAAATCTGATCTGTAGGGTTATATTTTTCTTGAAGAACCAGGTATCTTTGAATTTGGACAGAATTCTCCAATGTTTGGAATTCTGGCATTTGGTGGGTGTCTCCAAAACAGTGATCAAACTGCTGTGCTAAACAATATCAAGGGTGTGATGCATACTTCTTGTTTAATCAAATGTCTTCTTTTTTAGGTATTCCACACAAACACAGCTGTTAAAATTAGTGTGAAATTTCTATTTGTAGTACAGTAATAATAATTCTTTTCTGCCAGTTTACCTGTCTGATGAAATACCAGCCTATTGCATGAATTACATTGTGGCAGCCAATGATTATTTGAAGCAAATTCAAGAGCACAAAATGAGACAACTTTTCTCTTCAATAGCCCATCACGAATTAACATTTATAAGCATTTACTAACCTAACAGTTATAAATGCAATTATGTTTGAATACAAGTATACTCCACCAAAGGTCAATCAGGTTACCTGCACATTGTTTAATTTGTTTTTTCTTATTTTATTTACAGTTTCTGATTATTCTTGTAACCCTTAAATTAAATGTCTCTAGTTAAATTAGCTCCAGTATGCAGCTACAGCAACAAAAAAGATTAGGGTTATCAAGGCTTTATTGATATCAGGATTGCGAGTGATCAGAAAACAGAAAGAGAAGCAATCACAGAAAATGGCAGTAATGCAACATTCTTGCAAGCATTAACTTTCTGTGCTATGTCCTTTTGAAATTAGAAGTGTTGACTATGATAGGGAACTGTCAGCCCATGCTTTTTCCTGTAACAGTGCCAAGAGACTTAAGTAGATTTAGTAAATGAAGAATGAGCTAGATTCTCTTTTTAAACTCCAGAAATATTTTTCAACACTAGGAATCTTGGTCAAGGTATTAACAGGCATTTCCATAAATCAGAGAAGACTGTGTTAGAAAAGTGCTTGTCTAAAACATACCTTGTTTATAGTGGAAGATTTGGCAACTCTTAATGAAATTTCTTGCAAGAGTTTTTTCGGAATAGTCCCATGGGTTAGGGCAGATAAAAGTTAATATTCTGTGTTCTCATCTTGGATGTGGGCTTTTCTTAATTTTCCTTTTACTTGTCTCCAGAATATCAAATGAGTTTGGTGTCATGCTGATGCAGCCTATAGAAATACTTGAAATCTCAAAATATACGTTTGCTAGAAAATGGTTTCTCACACAGTTCTGATTTCTAATTTTTCAGATAAGATGTATCTGAATGTTATGACATGGTAAGAGACAACTCTGACCTCACACAGGACTATATTCTCAAATCATATTCATTTTTGCTATGGTTGGCCCTTATTAATATGTGTAATTTTTCTCTTTCTCACAAAAGACAATATAATATGCAACTTGCTATTGCAGTATCACAGTAAACTTTGATCCCAGCTGTCTTTTAGAAGTTATACATTTTAAATATTTAACTTTGATTTTAGATGCACAGAATACATTAAACACAATCCCCTTCTTCCATGCCCAGCACCAGGTAAACTAGCAAGAAAACCTTTCTCAGTGCTTTATGAGAGTAAGAAGTAGTTCGGGTCTAGTTGATATCTCTATTTGTTATGAGTCAGATTGGAGAAAATAATTTATAATTATTAGTACAGATGATAAGGGTGATGCAACATCACATTATTATTGTTTGCAGTAACTTTGTTCTTCACTATGTAGGACTCTGGTATCTGCAGCACTGTCATAGTAAAGTGGAGGTCCCTCCTTAACTGATTACAGCAGTGTATCTGATGGCTATCCCACCAGAATTCCATGTATTACTCACAGTGGACAGGATAATTTATGTGTTAAATAGAGACCTTACCTTGTTCCTTACTTCATGTGTTTGCTAATAAGAAATTGCAGCCTCTTCTATTACCTTTGCAAAAAACTTTTGTTGCAGGACTACGGCAATGTTTAGTCCCATAATTGTTTCCATAAACCTGCTGCATCTTTCAAGCTTAAGACAGCTCTCTGCTGCCATAATGTCTCCTTCTCTGTGATCCCAAAACCCTAAATTGCTCCTGGGTATGACTTCATCACTTACTTCAATTCCACTATTTATCTTTGTGAAAGAACTCAGACATCTCAAACAGATCAGTCAGTCCCACATTAGTGTCCCGTAGACTCATGTCACAGACACTGCACTGTTCTGTACCCTCGTGCAGCTCGAAGGAACCTCAGACATCCCTTTGCTTTTGAACAATTGTTTCCTATTTTACAGAATCTTTCTTTCTGAAGATACATTTTTATCTGAATTAGGGTATGCATCTTAATTCTAAAATTTTTTTTTTTTGACTTCCTGTTGCTTTCTATATCTGTTCTCATTTTTACAACTTAAACAGAAGACATTTTTAGCCACTTATTAACATTCTATGGGCAGTAGCGTATTTTCCTCTTGACAGACCCTTCTGCATATTTTATGCCGTATTCTGAATCCCATACTGGTCCAGTCTTCTGCTGCATCACTTTTAGTTCACATTCCTCTGACCTTAGGTGCCTTGTCCTTTCCAAGAAATGAGACAAGAAATAAGTAAGATTTAGAGCATAGATGTAAACAAAGTAGTAGGTATTACAGAGGATAAGATATTCCAAATGCTATGAAAAGAAACACTGTCTCTTGCTGAGTGTACTTTGAAATGTGTAGATAAAGTGTTATTTCCTCTTCTGGTGACTGTTACGACGCTTAGTTTGAAGTCATCTAGGATTTTCAGTTTCATTAAAATGAAAGACTTTGTCTCCTTATTTAGTCCCGAAGTCGTTGTGCTTTATTTAATTCTTTGTCCATTATCTTTTGGAGAGGTTGTTTTAAAGTGGACTTAGACTACTGCATAGTTGTCCATGATGAAATTAGATATTAATACTTTAAATGGGTGCCGTAAAATTTATGAGGTAAAAAATTGAGTGGAGTATCTTCTCTTAGCTATGACATCAATAATTGTGAGCCGAAGGTAGGTAAAAAGGTCAGAGTATTGCAGATCAGCCACTAATTCTAAAGGGAATAAGTCTTTTCCCTACAATCAGGAAAAATCAGTAAATTTTATCCTTTGCTCTTTTATTATTAGATTTGGTATAGAGACTCTAGTGACACATGTTCTAAGATCTTTCTATTGAAAGTTGTAGTTATCCATAATGGCTTAATAGTTACAACAGCTATACAAATAAAATATAAAACCTTACAAGGTAAATATATTGGCAAGGAAAATTAAACCTTTAAAAGGGGTTGAAAGGACTTTTAATAAGATCGAATAAATTAAAAATTTTAGCTTAAATCATTAAATATATTACAGAGAAAAAATATTTTATGTTAGGAGTGTATAATATTTAAACTTTAGTTATCTAGTTGTTTCTAAATTTTTCACTTAAAGACCTGTTTCAAATGTGTTTAGAAGCAATTTACCAAAACTAACAACAAAATTTGTGGAAGAAGCAAACTTCTTAAAACCTCAAGCATGTATTTAAAAGTGACACACATAATTGTGGGACAAGATGCCACTGTGGGTGACAAATAGATGACTGTTGTTTAGAAAACAGTTTCAGTTCAGTTTCATATCTGTTTCTCCTATGGAGGATATAAGAAATGTCAGGCAACTTGGGTTTTACTCTTCTCAGTGCAAGTCTGATATTTGTCACTGGTATAATAGTTTAATGGTCACAGAGCATTCCTGAAGCAGCAATTGATTTTAGTCTGAGAGCAGCTGAATTCCCATATTTGTCCTCTACCTCTGGCTTATTCATCCTGGTTGTCTGTTCTCCTGCTTCTGGCTGTTCAGTTCAAAAGGAGAGAGACAGAGATGGAAAGTGCTTCTGGCTGTGGGATTTGACACTTGCTAGGGATGTGGGAGGCTTGAACTCTCTGATGCTGAAAGGGGCCAGCAGATCAAATTTTCTCCAAGTGGGAGACCTAGACTGTGAAGTTTTATGTGGGCAGGACCACATCCACCAGGATAACAGCAGTACCGTGTTAGCTGACTGAACACATCTGTCTCCTTTGACTTCTCCATGGGACATTCACAGGTACTTTCTGTCTAAATTAGGGTCACAGGAGAGCTCTCTGCAGAGCACAGGTTCCACAGCTCTTTAAAAGAAGCCAGGCTAGGGGATGTTCTTGCAAGCTACCCAAATAATTTGTCCCTGAAAAGCAGATCACATAGATTTCTGTCCAAGTTCAGTGCCAAAGTAGTTCAAGTGCATTCATACATTCAAGTTCATCATACATTTTTTATGAGCTTAAGCCAAAAGTATTTGGAAACTAAAACCATGCAATGTTTCTCTATGCTAAAAAACCACTGCTTCATGGATATGAAAAAATAATCCTAAATCACTTCTACTCTTTTACAGAAGTACTAATATCTACTTTGTTTTTTGAAATAGCAGGATATTGAAAAATGTATTGAATATGTGAACAAGGGGTTGTAGCAAAACAAAAAATGAAAACAAGTGATACCTGAAATGTGATCAAAGTTGATATGAAAATACATGTTATTTTTTCCATTAAAGCAAGTTTTATAATCAAAAAGAATATTAATATCAAACCTACTTTTTCCCAGTGGATTTATAAATGTTTTAATGACTACATCAAGAAGATTTCAAACTATTGTCAATCTTTATGCATTCAAATTCTTTACTTCATTGAAGATTTTCTTTAAAATTGTTTTCAAATTCTTTAATTCTTTGAAGATTTTCTTAATTCTTGCAGAGGAAGTTACAGTAACACTTCAGTCTTTACCAGGTAGCTTCTTAGGGCAGCCATGACATAGATCAAACTATAAATCTTACCACCTCAATGATTTAAAATCTTACAATGAAATGGAAAAAAAAAAAAAAACAACCAAAAAACCAAACCAAACAACAACAAAAAAGTAGCAGTACTTGAAGGGGATGGGAGACATTTTTTTAATCTGTGTTTGGTAAACATGATGCTATTTGACCCTTTTGTTCACTAAGATAATATTTTAAAAAACAGTGTAAAGGAGCAGTGAATGATGAATCAGAAATAGCTTTCCTTTTAATTTACATGGAAGAGCTTAGACTTCAAAAAAACAGATGGACTTACTTGGTCTGCAACATGGATGCAGAACTAAGAGTGTAGTAACAGCAAACAGCATATTTCACATACTGTGCTGGTTTTGGCTGAAATAGAGTTAATTTTCTTCACAGTGGCAGGTGTGGGGCTAAGTTCTGGATTTCTGCTGAACACAGGGTGGATAATATAGAGATGTTTCTGTTATTGCTGAGCAGGGTTTACACAGAGCCAAGGCCTTTTCTGCTTTTTGTGCTGCCACGCTGGTGAGGGGGCTGGAGATGCATGGGAGATTTGGAAGAGACACAGCTGAGATAGATGACTCAAACTTACCAAAGGGATATTCCAGACCATATGACTTCATGCTCAGTATATAAAGTGGAGAGACCAAGGAGGAAGGGAGGGTGTCTGGAGTGATGGCACTTGTCTTCCCAAGTAACCATTACATGTGATGGGGTTCCACTCTCCTGGAGATGGCTGAACACCTGTCTGCCCTTGGGAAGCAGTGATTCAATTCCATGATTTGCTGTGCTTCTGTGTGCAGCTTTTGCTTTTCCTGTTAAAATGTCTTTATCTCAACCCAGGAGTTCTCTGTGTTTTACCCTTTTGATTCTCTCCCTGACTGCACTGGTGTGTGTGAGCGAGCGGCTGCATGGGGCCTGGTTGCTGGCTGGGGTTAAACCACAACACATATATTTATTTCTTGCTTTGGAATTGACAATTAACATGAAATTTAATCAGAAATTATTGTAAGGCAAAAAAAGATACTGTACAAAGTTGGGTTAAGGGAAGCGAGAAGATCTTTGGAGAACAAGAGAACTTCCTGTGGCTTTCATGACAGAACAAAGACTTCCTTTTCTCTGTGGGTATATATTCTTTACCCTTTTCTTCACTGTATATTCAGTTTTTAGTTACGCTTTTCCTTTTTATTCTTCTCTCTCATCCCTTCAGGTCCATGAAATTGTGCTATGGTCTACTTAGCTCACTTTGGATTGGATTGGGTTGTCTGTTGCAGTTTAGCTGGGAAGGAATTTCTAATGCCCAGCACAGCTGCAACATATGGTTTTCATCACATGAGGTTTCATCATAGCCTCTTCTCTCAGTTCAGATGTGTTGGTAGTCCCATTAACCTTTCTGTGAACATGTGTCTAGTTTCAAGTAGTCTTGATTGATAAATGGATTTATATAAAGACTCAATAAAACAAGATGAAGTTCAAATGAAAACAAAAGTTATCATGAACTAAAACAATGAGCTAGTACATATGAAGTTCAGTGTGCAGGAACCACTGGGCTTTTCTCAGCTCTGTCAATGTTTTTGTCTTTCAAATATAGCCACATTGATAGCTTGTATCTATTTCAGCAAAAAACACAGCCTGATTAGATGACAAACACAAAATGTACACACTGAATTGTTACTAATTTGCTATTATTTTACCAATCACCACAACTAGAATGTTTTTTATGTATAAGAAACCTTAAAGTTCATATAAAAAAAATATGACGCTCACGTCTTAAATTATTTCCTTTTTAATTGCAGGACGCACTGGCAGTCAGGAGGAAGCTCCAACTATATAGACCCATGGCCATTTCAGTTCTCTAAAATCTATGAAGTAAATTAGGAATGCACTTGTGGAAAACATATTCCCAAAGAAGAAAGAATTTTTTAGCTTGGAAAAGAATTTTGATTTATTTATATTTTACGATAGTGTAACTATAGCTAGATTCTGCCCTGTATTGACTCTGTGCTGCTATCACAGGCCAGCTGATTGTGGTATATATGGCTAACTTGTAAGGCGATGTTACCCAAAGAGATTGTGGTGATACATGCTTAGAGATAGAAAAAAGCTCAGGCAGCTGGTTCTAGGTGGCTCTGCTTGAGCTGAAGTGTTGGGCCAGGGGACATCCAGAGAACACTTTCAACCTCAACCATCTTGTGATTCTATGAACTGCAGCCAAAACAAGGTTATGAAAGCTACACTTCTGTTGGGTTCTTCTTCCACAGAGGCTGTTTGTGTTCTCACAGTCCACTGAAGTGTAACAGTAAGCCTAGACATTGACTCTGTATGTTTTAAAATCCTCACACCAACGCTTCCAAGAAAATAATGCACAGAAAGATATTTTAGCTACTAGAAAATTACGTGTCAGGTTTAAAGTAGTGGACTAAGTTCTTTATATGATCATTTGGAAATCAATTCTGTGTATTTTACAATATGACAAATGGTAGTCTGCATTTATTTAGTGAGAGACTATTGACTAAATTTGATTGGATTTGTGTGTATTAGGTGGCTAAAGTTATTGAATCTTCTCTCATCTGTGTAATAGCCTATTTAAATTAATAACTGCTTGCTAAGATAATTATCTTTGCCTATAAAAATATACACATATAGAACCCCTGCTGGTTTAGTTGAGAAGGATTGCTTTTTGAGTAATTTCATCACTGTGATAAAAACATTGATGGTTAATATGCCTCCACCATCATTCTTCATATTCCTTAATTTAAAGATCTCTTGTGATTGGTTTTTATGTATGGTATGATGGTCATTTTAAGAAAAACATTTATATGACTAACTATTTATATCAATTTAAAATATGTCTTAAATTAGAATTTTGCTCCTATAATAGGTTTGTAATGAATGATAAGGTGGAACTGTTTTAAAGTACAGTCAAGAGGTGGGTTTTATACAGTATCTAGCTATTGCAAACCTGAAGTGACAGAGATTCATTCCATGAGGCAGAGGAAGTGCCATGTCTTATAACAGTAGGTAAACTGTCTTTGGGTAATTCAACAACTTTTCGATTGTGACATATAATTCCTATTAATGCTTATAAGCAGTGTTTAATTACCTAACTGTGCATTTGCAACTGTTCTTTCAGTTATATTTCTGAAGAGCAGTTTTATCATCTTGCTGATATGAACTGTTACCTAAAATGGAGCAGGGCTACACATAATTTTTTTGTGAAAACTACATAAGTCCAGTTCAATTCTGAATTGTACCAACACAGAACTACACAAGACGAAGAGAATAATTACAAAACTCATGCTAAAATAGATATCTACATCCTTGTCAGTTCCTCTTTAGACTCTCATGACTATATTATTTCTACTGATTATGGAAAGCCACTGCATGGATTATAAGTGACACCTAGATAAGTTTAGATGTCTTGATATTAGCTGAGACTCTTCCTGCTTATCACACCCGGTTTGCTTTCATGACAAAGTAACCCTCCTAGCTGATCAAGGGAAATCAGTTGGTGTGAACTTTTTGGATTCCAGCAAATCTTTTGATGCTGTCCCTCACAGGATCCTTCTGGACAAAATGTCCAGCACACAGATGGATAAATCCATCATGTGATGGGTGAGCAACTGGCTCACAGGTCAGGCACGAAAAAGGTGATAGTGACTGGGGAAACATCAGACTGGTGCCCTGTGAATATTAGGGTCCCACAGGACTCTATCCTAGGCCTTCATCTTCCTAAATGACTTGAGTGCAGGATTGGAAGGGATACTGAGCAAGTTTGCAGATGACACAAGACTGGAAGGAGCTGTTGACTCCCTCAAAGGAAGGGAGGCCCTGCAGAGAGACCACAAAATATTGGAGGATTGGGCAATCACCAACCATGTGAAGTTCAACAAAGGAAAGTGCTGGATTCACACCTGGGATGGGACAACCCTGGATGTACAGACAGACTGGGGAATGAGATGCTGGAAAGCAGTGACATGGAAAGGGACCTGGGGGTTCTGGTCAATGGCAAGTTGAAGATGAGTGACCCTGGCAGCCAGGAGGGCCAAGTGTCCTGGGGGCAGCAGGCACAGGATAACCAGCCAGGCAAGGGAGGGGATTGTCCCCTCTGCCCTGCACTGGAGCAGCCTCACCTCGAGTGCTGGGGGGACATTTTGAGTGCCACAATATAAGAAAGATATTTAAATTATTAGAGAATGTCCATAGGAGGGCAACAAAGATGGTGAAGGGCCTTGAGGGGAAGCTGTGTGAGGGGTGGCTGAGGTCACTTGGGCTGTTCAGCCTGGAGGAGACGAGACTGAGGGGAGACCTCATTGCAGTTACAACTTCCTTGTGAGGGGAAGAGGAGGAGCAGGCACTGTTCTCTTCTCTGTGGTGACAGTGACAGGACCTGAGGGAATGGCCTGAAGCTGTGTCAGGGGAGGTTTAGGTTGAATATCAGAAAAAGTTTTTCACCCGGACGGTGTTTGGGCACCCCAGGGAAGTGGTCACAGCAGCAAGCCTGACAGAGCTGAAGAAGCATTTAGACAGTGTTCTCAGGCACATGGTGTAATTCTCGAGGATGGTGCTGTGCAGGATCAGGAGCTGGACTTGATGATCCTTGTGGGTCCCTTCCGACTGTTTATTCTGCAATTCTGCATCCTATAAAGCTGTAATTCTTTCTCTAGGGAAAAAGACATAAAGCTATCTCAGATCTGGAAATCTCACTACCATGTCTAAATATATACAGATTCATTAAAATTTTAATTCTATTAAATTTGAGTACCAATATTGCTGAGTCTTTGCATGTAATGTTGTTTTATTAAAGTCTTCAACATTATTACGTGTATGAGAAATACTTATACACAAGTGCAAACTTTTAGAAAATATAATAGTACAGTTCTCTAAAAATAGAGCCAAGTACTTCCATTCTGCTGTACTGCTTAGGCTTTTGCTTTTGCACTGAGAGGATATGGACAGGACCATTCCCAAGTGAACTAATTCTGTCCCTTCTTAGGAGATTTTTCTTGAAATTTAATTGGGCCCAAGGGTGGCCAGACACATTGAATTCCCCCAAGGTTTGAGAGGCTCAGTCCTCAGATATTGTGGCAGCCTGGTGATCTTTGAGGAATGGCTAAAGGACAAGTGCAAGTGAAAATATAAGGAAGAAAGTTGATGTGTCTTGAAAGAAGGCATAGGATTCTCTAGACATATACAGACCAGGTTTTCTTTGCTCCATACATTTCCTGATGAGATGAAATGTTTGGATATCACTCCACCATAAATGATAGAAATATGCCCTCTCTTCATGTGCTGTATATTTTGTCTAAATACATATTTATATATATATATATATATATATAGTATGTGTTCATGTAGGAAAGGGACAGCCCAATTTTAATTCAATATTTTTTATAAACTTTCACTGCATTTTTTTTTGCTACGGCCCTACTGGGAAAGGAAAATATTACAGAAATTACTGCCTTACCAATACATGCCTGCAAAACATAGCTATACTATCAGGATGCAATTAATACCATCTACCTCCAGGTATTGCAGTATGCTATAACTGATGCTGCCCTGCATTCCACCATCTGTCTTTTAAAATTATTGACGGGTTCTACTGCAAATTGACATGTAGAAGTAAACTGGCTGCATCAGAGACTTAATTCAGTGCCTTGGAAAGTGGCAAATGAGAAATAACAAAATGGAAGCAGTGTATTGCAGCATTTACCGCCTTTTAATTGTACAATGGATTTACTCTTCTGTTCATGATTTAAATAAGTGTATCTTTCATGCACGTCTATTAATCCTGAATTGTAAGGTATTTCTATGTATTAAAATGTGCCCTGAGGCTTGCCTTTCCCCTCCCCATCAGTGGTTCTTCAGTTACATCCTTCAAACACCTAAAAAGGAAGCTCATGAGAACATTCCCTCACCCTGGCATTAATCACAGCAGTATAAAGTGTGGAGCTATTGATCGCTTATAACTGCATCTTTTGAACATTCAGAGCCATTGTGTTCACAACATGATGAATGCACTTGCAGATGGCTTTGTCTGTAGTGGTCATAAACTCCAGTTAATGGCTGAATTCATTTATAGTAAATGAATAATATCCTTTTGGGCCGTTCCAGGGAATGAACTACTTGTCACATTTTTTCTGTTCTAAAAACAGCAGTCATAATTCAAGTAGGTACATGTGTCAGCTTCCCAAAATGTGGAAAAATGCCTTGTATAAATAAAAGGATTCACTTTTAAAGCCATTATCTGAAGTGTTTCCAGAAACTAGGTGACATCCAAAAAATAATTTCATCTTTGCAAGTGAAAGTACTTTTTTTTACATGCATACTACTAAAAATTAAAATGACCTGGCCTTCTTTTTTGGTTTACAGATGGATGTTTTCAGAAATCTTCCTGATTTTTTTTTTTTTTTTTTTGTTTGTTTGTTGCATTTTTTCTTAATTTATCAGTGGAGTTTCTTGCTTTTTGTCCAAACAAACAAGCAAAAATCAATCTTAGTAAAAGCTGGGTGAAATCCCACATGGAGAGTTAACTGACTTTAAAATTATTGTACAATTGACCAGGATTCCAAATCTAGGAACAAACCAAATTAGAATCAGGCTTTCTCAGTTTGCCTGATGATCTTGGAGTTCTTTTCCAATCTTAATGATTCAGTGATTCTTTCTGTCTCTCTTACTTCTCTTTTTCCTCTTCATTCCTCCTGGGCAGAAAGTGTAACACTTAAATGTGATCTTTCAAGCTTTCATTATTATGATTTGGTTTTTTCCTGTTACTTTGCTGCCCAGTAATTGTTTTTGCTGTACCTACCCCAAATAAACAAATAAATCCTCCAAGTGAGACTCTGTGATCTCACCCTCCAACAACCCTGCTGTGCAGTGCAGTTTGGAATAATGCCTTATCTTCCGTGGGTTTCTGCTGCTGGTTTTGCTTCATTCGGAGGTTAAGTGTCCCAAAACCAGTGTCGTGGTGTGGGTTGGAAGGGGAAGCGTGCACCACAGGATCCTTTCCATAGGAGCCTGAATGAATGGCAGCATGAACAGCCAGATCTGGAAAAATGTACTTACAGATGTAATACTTGCAACTCTGTTGATGGAGAGAGAAATGTCTTGAGCACATCCCATTCCACACTGACTGGTATGAGAATCCTACAGCAAAAATGCTTCATATTTGCTTTCTTGCTGAAGTTCATTATCAGTAATGAGTGACTACACTGTTTTCACAACTGCTTTGCTCTCTGGTTCCCAGTATGAGAGCGCCAACACAAGTAGCTGTGGCTGGTTAAATTAGCAATATTGCAGAGCGTGTTTTTGGCTGATGCATCACACTGCTGCTCCTCTATTTACATGACTGAGAGACAGAATTAAGATACTTTATTGTTATTAAAAAAGGAAGTATGTTAGGAGGTATTTTTCCTGTCTGATTTTCATCAAAGGGCTTTGCTATCTCAGTATCCCACTATGTTTCTGGCATTGGAGTTGACAACGCATGCATTTTTACAGAATATATCAGATGGAATCTGGTGGTTATGCTGACTAGCATGATTTTTGTTTGTTTGCTTTTTATAACGTGGAATTCTGATGTGAAATCCCACTTTTTGAGAAAAGGGAGGATTACATTTGATAGTTTGTTTTTGTCATTGACTTCATTATGTGTAGTAAGACGTTGAGGGAAATACAACTTCTGAAACAACGGTGCAAAGTTAAATTAGATTCTGTGTTCAACTATAAAACATACATAATGGTTGAATTATTACTTTCAAAAAACCTTACAGATATGTAGAAATGTGCAGTGTAGGACAATTTGAGCTTAGTTGAACTAGTAATTGTGTGTTTAACCTCAGCCAGAGCCACACAGCTGCTTGCTCGGCACTCCTGTGGGTTGGGGGAGAAAAGCAGAAGAGTGAAAATGATAAAACTCATGGGCTGAGATTAAGGCAGTTTAATAGGAAAAGTAAAAGCTGTGCATGCAAGTAGAGGAAAATAAGGAATTTATTCACAGGCAGGCAGGTGCTCAGGTGTCTTCAGGAATGCAGGGCTCCAGCACACCAGTGGTGAGTTGGTATGAGAAACAGCACCACTTCTCCTACTTTATATGCTGAGCATGACACCATATTGGCTGCAATATGACTTGGGTCAGCTGAGATTGGCTGTCCCAGCTGTGTCCCCTCCTGACTGTGCACCCTCATTCTCTTTGTTGGTGGGGTGGGGTGAGAAGCAAAAAAAGGCCTTGGCTCTGTGCAAGCACTACTCAGCAACAACGAAAACATCCCTGTATTATCAGCACTGTTTTCAGCATAAATCCACAATACAGCCCCTGTGAAGAAAATTAATTCTCTTCCAGCCAAAACCAGCACAATACTGAATGGATTAGGGAAGAAAATCTGTTCCTGTTGCACCTCTGAAAACCACTTAAACAATGACAGGCTGACTCAGCAACACTACCGTAGAATCTGAAGGAGCTGTAAAATGATTATTCAGTGGCACAGTAAAAACATCAAATTAAAAGACTGAAATCTGAACAACCATTAATGAGCACGTGCACTTATAATTAATCTGTCAAAATAACAATTTTTTCTTAAAAGTGAGATGTGAGAGTTGCAAGTAACATTTAATAAACATACTCTGGTCTGTTTCATGCAAATGGAGATGTTGTGATAGCAAAGGATGCAATAAAATATTGTGGTTTTTTTTTTAATTACATACTACTTCATTGTCTACTGCATCTTTTGAAGGGAAGGTCGTAGCAAAACCTGCTAATATATTTACAATAACTAATTTTTTGAAGATATTAACAGTTTTTGACTGTTTCACTGTCTTGTCTAGGAAAACTACTGGGACACTCAAAGCAAGCAAATGTGAAAATGTGTGTGCTCAGCAATGAATGAGCACAGTTCTATGCATTGGATGTTGGTTATCTGGTCAACAGAATGACACTGTGGTGTGCAGTTTTGAGTAAGGTGCTTTCTGACTTGAAAGTAGATATTTCTCAGCTGGGCAAGATTACCTTCCTATGTGTAATTCATAATATCATTCATGCCAACACATTGTTATAACAGTTGCTTAGTGTGACTGCCCTGTCAGATGTGACATTTTCAACAGTATCTCCCAGTCACAGGAATTAATTGTTTTTCATGGACATCTTGGTTGACAATTCATTTTTATACCAGTAGCATAAACATAACTGAAATTGAAATATCAAAAACTATTGCATTACCAAAATAGAAATACAGAAACCAGTATCACAAGCATTAGGGAAAGGGAAATACAAACCAGTAATATCACCTTAACAAGCCATTAGAAAACTTACTTTAGTATATCAGTTTAGATTATTCTGACCAAAATTATGAGGGGCTTTTTGAAAAAATTATTAATTACTCTTAATTGACTTTTTGAAATGTTTTTTGATTTCTGCTAAGCATAATTTCTCTCTTGCAGCTTGGATGAATAATTTTATGCTAAATTGATATGATGTCTTGCTCTAATGAATTTCAGTTGAGTCAGATTTCTGTTACTTACCATGTATTTCAGGGAATACAAAAGCAATGTGAAAATTACTCCTGATAACCTTGGTTACCTTTGAAAATTTGATATTATGAGCAATTATAAAGAGGTGGAAAAAGAAAAGAATGCAAATCAGGTCCTTTTTATTGCTGGCAGTGGTTTTCAGCATGAAGCCTACTTTGAGTGTTCTGCATAGTTAAATATGTATTTTACTTTATCATTGTGAAGTATGAAATTATTTATATTTAGTTTTCCATGCCTAAAAATTCTTGTATTTCTGTTTGTAAACCTTTTTATTAGTTCCAGCAACAACACTGCCACATTCAAAGTGGTGAATTCTTTGAGAATATTTGAGTTTATTATTTTCATCTGACAAAGGACTTTGCATATCTTTGTGAATTTTACGTAAGTATGTAAATATATATATATGCATGCATTGAAATTCAGACTACCCATACTGTACCAAAATTGGGATCTAGGTAGGCACCTCAACTTGAAAGAGAAATTCAGGATCCTATCCTCAGACCCTGCCTAGTCTGGTAACACTTCTAGCTATTCAGCTACTGCAGTTGGACGAAACATCTAAACTTGCATGTGCTCAGAAACGGGCTCCACCTCCCACCTTTAGTCCAATATAGAAACTGAGTAGGAAGAGACACAGTCTCCACCTAAATCTCCAATCTCTTAGGCATACTTTGACTATATTTAATACATTGATAATAGTAAGTTTGGAAAAAAATGAAACAGAAACGTACATTCTCATTCATGCTATTTTGCAGAACTGCTTTATAATTACAGCAGATTCCTTTTTAAGTACTTTTAGGTCTCTCTGACTTAATTCAGGCCTGAGACCACAGAGCAAGCACTGACCAGAAAAAAAAAAAAAACCAAGGTGGTGACCCCCATGTCGATAAAAAGATGCTCTTGTTGTCATTAGTAATGAAATTCAGACTAAGGAGTATGAGAGAATTTGGGGCAACAGACTAATTTGTCCTGTCCCTTCTGTAGGATTACCTCAACTGTTAATGTGTCACCTGTTGAATTACTGCAGTTCAAGATGTAAAACATTAAATTAATTGCATGTTTCTGTTTGCTTTGAAAAGCTGGGTGGTAATCTGTGATGTTCTGCACTTGAGGGTGGACAAACCGTTAGGAGCAGGAAGCCTTTGCTGCAAATACAATAAGGGTGGGAGACATCTGTAACTGTTTGAGAAAGTCTGTTTTCAGACAACAGAGGGCGGTTCTCAGGAATTTTCTGTTTCACGAGCTGCAGGGGTAGGCATAGTTCCAGAGAATGATGAAAGGCAAGCAAAGACGCAAAGATCTGATTGTGGTGGGGTAAATTTTGGTAAGCTGCAATTCTTTCCCTGTAAAAAAGTGTTTCTGAAAGGGAAGTTATATGATGAGTTTCAAATTCACCACCCTGATCAAGAAGAAGCATCTAACAAACAGAAGTGGATTTTTTTCTCTTTAATGAATCATCTAAAAATCCTTAAAAATTATTTTCAGTAATGGAGATCACATATGTAATATACATGGTGGTTTTACTGAAAAGTTTAAAGAACATTAACTTTAGCTAGTGAGAGATTCCTAATAAGTAAGAAAGAGTATTGAAGTCACAAAAAATGCATAAGAATTAACATTCTTTACTACACATTCTTTATATAGAGATACTATGTTATATATAATATATACTCTTTATATATATATTTTGTTTATCTATGATATGTGTATATATTGTATATTTTAAATCCATCATCTTTACCTGAAATGTGATTGAAACATTCACAAATGCTTCAGAATGTTTTATCTATGTGTTCAAGAGGTGCTTTCTGTACATATGTTGGCTAACACTAATTTTAAATTTGGAGAAGGTATTCTTTCATGTGACTTCTGTAAGGATCTGTGTGGAACACAAAATTTTTGGAACAAAATACAGTAAGGAGGCAATGTTGGTTGGGGCTACCTTGCGGCACAGTTTTGAGACTTCAGTGCTCTACTGTCAGCACTGCCTTTAGATAATTAAATCTCAAGACATCTCCTTTCTTTCCTTTAAATTGCGGGAAAATTTCATGGTGACACAAGAAGTTTAAGTGGGAAAACTTCACTGTCATGTGCTCTGTGGTTACTTTTTTTGCTTTTAAAAATTATAATCCCTGGTGTATAAACATATGCAAAACACTTTCTAAATTGAATAGGAGGAGTCTAGGAGCATATCTAAAACATTACCAGCTATCTAAGCATTTGGGAGTGTTTAATCATGTTTTATGTATTTTTATACAAAGGCAGTGGAAAAAACCCCATACTTTATTTTAATGTATTTCTAAAATTATCATCTGTATAAGCAAAATAATTTATAATTACTTTATAGTCTACAAAATACCTTTAAAATTTGTCTATAGTATCTGCATGTCGGATTTGCAGAACATAGTCCTCATCTCTGCAAATTAAAGGGCTGAGAATATGGACACTTAGAGTCTGATTTAGTTAAAATTATCCCCTGCAGCAGAGGGTGGGTATCAGTTCTTCACAGCTGAGAATGATTTTCATAATTGTGCAGCACTCAGCAGCTGCAAAATCCCTGAGGGTGCATGTTGCTCCTCTTCCAGAGAAGCCTGGGTCTGCCCTGCCTGGCAGAAGCAGTTTGACCCCTCATCTCTCTTACACCCATCTTGATTTGGGTTTCTGGAGGTGCTCAGTTTCCTTGAGTCATCAGAGGAAAGTTGTAGACGTTACAAGAAATGCATGATAATTTTTTCCCGACTGATTGACAGATCCATTTAGAACAACCCAATGAACCTTTAAATAATGTATATTCTCTATCTGCCTCTGCATTGATGGAGATAATTTTCTGACACATTGCCATCTAGTGGCATTTCTTTCATGAAACCTATTACAGGATGTTAAATCCCTACTTCAGGCTGTCTATTCTTTCCTTCAGTGGCCAATTGTGATACATGATAGATATATTTAAAAGAGGAAAAAAAAGAAAAAAGAGAGAAAATAAAAGTCGAATTTTTAATTTTAGCAGACAAAAAAATTTTAAAATTAAGAAAGCAGTTGCCTGCCCAAAATCTGGCTTTATTTCTAAGTAAAATATTATTCAGGTTTTCAATTGATTATTAAGGAGAACTTTAAAAGCACTAAAGCTAGATCTGTAGTCATATAAAATTGCACATCTATTTTATGAAAAGAGCCTGAAGATAGGAACTTTTAAATAGGTCTGACATATTACTCTGATCCCTTGGAATTTTGTTACTTGCTTGTGGGCAAATTTTAAAATATCAACTTCTTGGTGCTGATGATTCACAGATATGTTTAAAACATGACTAAATAATTGGTTACTGTTATTTCAAAGAGAATGATCATTTTTCCAGGAGTTTTGACTCATTTGCTCCAACTAATTTAAAATTACATGAATTGAAAATACTATTGTTAATCACAGAAAAGAAATTTCACTCATTTTAACAAAAACAATTAGTTCTGATGAATGTTAATATCAGAAATGATAAAGCTATTTAATCATAAATAAATTTAAACATAATTATAAACGACAGAATCTTTGCACAGGTTTTGTCTTGTGCACATTTATGCTCATTTTACGTGCTCAAGTGCACATATCCCCCTAAGCTCATGCATATATATATATATATATACATTATTTATGTTCCTATGCACTGTGGAAATGCCTGAATATTCAATGTAGTAATTAAGATACTAACAATTGTCCATTCAAATTTCAATCTTTTAGATAATTAAAAGATTTATTCCCTATTCCTACAATAATTCTGTCTGTTAAAGCCTTTGCAAAGTGCATTCAAGAATGAATGCCAGAAAAGATTGGACTTATTAAAAATGAAGAGAAAAATAAAAATTTGAATCTAAAATGGAGTAACTGGAGCATCCCTCCTATACTTTGAATATCTATAAATATAAATATAAAAATGATTAATAGTAGGTGTGTCACAAAAGTATTGATAACATACAGTTGGTAACACATTGTTTGATGATTGTGGACTGTTTTTTAGGCATTTCTATCTAGTCTTTAAAACTAAAGTATCTGAAAATACAATGATGTATTTTGAATCTCAGAAATGAATGGCATTTCAGAGATTCATAAATTCTGGCATGGTTACAAATTTGTCTTACAATCAGTTCTTAAGGATTTAAGCCCTAATTGAAACCTATATATTTCCTTATTAGCCATTGGGTATCTCAACATGAGGTTGGCCTTACCCTGTGTCAGCATAGCAGGAATGAGAATAGCACAACACTCACATTGACATGCTTGGGGATGATGGCATTACTTGTGAGCAGCAAAGTCAAATATGAACAGCAGAACTCACCCAGTCCTGTGCCCAAGAGAGTTACCATGGTAAACTACTTTTTTCTTTTTTTTTTTTAATCTACATAACAGCAAACAAATGCATAGATTTCAGCAGAAATACAGAATTCATTTATTTTTAATAGAATGGTATATAGATAGACGTGTTCTGCTAGTTATAAGTTATCTATTAATATTTTGAATAGGGTGGCTGTGTGCAGGAACTGATATAGACATGAATAAGGTGTGTTTAATGCATTTTTTAACTTGGAAGTATATTAATACAGTATTGGTGCAGAAATTCTAGGCAGCTTAAGAGAAAATGAAGCTATACTGTCAGTATAGTGCCAAGTACTCACCATATAAAATTGTCACTCTTAAATCAAGGGCACAGTAACGGGTGTAAATGACATGATAATTTTTGATACTTAAAAGGATTAAAATACTTACCCTGTCACCAAAATGCCTTAATATTATTTAGACAACATGCTGACATGAGTACCTTGAAGATTCTTATTAGCATTTATACAAATCAATCAATAATGCCTATCATTCACTGCTCATTTAGGTAAGGAGAATGTCAGGGTGTTAATATGAAGTGACATAGCCTTGAGCGGTGCTGAGGGAAATATAGTCTCTCTGTAAATACAGTTTTATTCAGATGAAACTGAGGAAGATGAAAAATGGCTTGAGAAAAGATATGTGTCTGATATGGAAAGAACAGGAAATAGTTTTCTGACTCATGAAAGGTATAATAGGTAATGGGATATGTGAGTGGGAATAAAGAAAAAGGAGAAGCAATGATGCAGGAGGTTCAAGATAAAGAGAAAAAAAATGCTTATTTCAATTATATGGAACTTAAGAATGCACATCTGGAGTGTAACTCAATGCAAGTCAAGGAGTAACAGTGACACATAGCTAACAGGTTAATTGGGAAGGATTTAAGGCCAGAAGTGTGAGGGAAAGGCATAAAGTAAAAGATAAAATCTTTTCTTTGTGTAAAACAGGAAGAAAATTATTTCTGAACTTCTGAGTAAACTTCTATTCATACCTTCTGAAATAAGCCTTCATCTGGATTTTAAATTCAAGATAATGCAGGAGAAAAGGTAACTGTATCCTAGAATCATAGAATATGCTGAGTTGGAGGGGATCCATGAGGATCATGGAGTCCAACTCCCGGCTTTGCACAGCATAACCCAAGAGTCACAGTGTGTGCCTGAGAGTGTTCAAACACTTCCTGAACTCTGTCAGGCTTGGTGCTCTGACCCTTCCCTGGGAAGCCTGTTCCAGTGCCCAGCCACTCTCTGGGTGAAGAACCTGTGTCTTGATATCCAACCTAAACCCCCCAATTCAGCTCCATGTCATTTCCTTGAGTCCTGTCACTGGTCATGAGAGTGAAGAGATAGGTACCTGCCCCTCCACTTCTAATGAGGATGTTGGAGACCACAATGAGGTCTCACATAGTATAATTTAAATTTTCCATGCTGGAATACGCATCAATTGGAAAAGGTAATTGTTAAAATCCTCACTAAAGTGTCGTTTAACCTTTGTGGTGTTCATCATGGGATCATTAATAATCTGAGAGCAGTTACTTTTCTGAGAGTTTGTGTTGCCATATGATTTTGCATTTTCCATGGTGTAGCTACTATGTAAATTGTGTCTGGGAACGTGGCATATGTTTTAGGTAATAGGAGAAGAGTTGGACAGCTGAAAATTGGAATTGAAGAGGAAATAATACCCTGTGATCATAACAATGCATTGGGTTGGTATTTGGCAAGAGAGTAGTCTTAGAGCTTTATAGCTTCTGGTATTGGCTGAAAACAATGGCAAGGTGGCATTTTGAGGACAGGATAAGTGATACTGTGTGTGTGTTTTCAGATTATCTTCTCAACCTGCAAATTATCCAAATCAGCATGTACTGACTGTGCCTGCCCTTTCTTTCCAAGACTAATTTTTTACTTGTTTCTCCTGTCCAGTCTATTTGGACAATATTTTAATGATTCTTTTGCAAGACCCCCAATACAGTCTTTTCTATAATAATTTGAAAACAGCATTCTCAAATCTTTTAAATCCATTGAGGTGTTGAATGTATAGAACTTTTACATTTACTCCCAGGAATGATGGAACAACTTTTTAACTGCTACTATGATCGTATATAGCCAATGTGAGTGTTCACAGAAATGTTTCAATGACCATAATCAAAATACTTCTATTTTATCCCCAAATTCCGAAGTTAATCCTAAGATTTCAAGACTGTTTTTGAAAGAATTGTTGATTGTGTTGACATGAAAGATCAATACTTCCACTGACTTGTATTCCTGGAAACTTTGCTTCACTTATCACCATTCTATAGCTAACTTGTTAACATTGTTCTCTGAGATATCTTATTTCTTCACTTTTATTCACTTCACTATTATTTTTACTCTGGAATGATTATTTTTTTCAGACAATTGGGGATTGGGGGTGTATTGTCTGATGTTCCAAAGATACATTGTGAGGACTGGCCTCATCTGCAGCCCCAACATAAGAATTAATCCCTCGTGTGCCAAAAAAGAGAAAACAGTATTGCTGGTTTTGCTGTTTATTACATCTTATCAGCAATACAGATATAAACAAAGGCAAGATCCAGGACAGCAGTTAAGCCAAAGGCAGAAAAGAAGACTTGATGATTCCCATCTTCCCGTGCTCATTTTTATACCATTTTTCCCGTAACTCATTATTTACCAATTTAATCCAATGTCTATGAACCAGGTCTGTTCACATCACCAGAACTGCAGAAAAATCCAATGATCCCGCAGCAGAACGTGGATTCTGGGAGGAAGGAGGAAATAAAGAATTTTAACTGCATTATGCCACCATCTTAGTTCTTATCTCTTATCAACTCACTATAATAACAATTCTAAAACCCTCCACCTTTTCACCCTGTGACATTTTGCATACCATTTTTATCACCTAACTTAGAGTGCAGTAGGTCCTAAAGTCTCCCAAAGAGTTGGGAGTTCTCTGCATGGATGTAGGTCAAAGTAGGGGTTGTCCAGGGGGTGAAATTCTCTCACACCAGGTTTCATAACAGGTTTCACATCAGGTTCCACAATAGGTTTTACAACAGATTCCACAACAAGGAGAGGGATGTTCTCTACATTCTGGTCTCCAACAGTACATAACTGATCTCAGTACTACAAAATCCTTCCTTCTAGATTTTTGCAGTCTCCTAAGACAAGCTATGCTGACCCTTGTATCAGTTTGTCAATATAGGTCAAAGGGAAAGAAAGAAGAAAGTCCCTGATCTGATGTCAGGCACTGCATACAACCTCTGTAGGAGCATGAAGTTGTATGTGTGTGGTGATAAAACATTCAAATCTTCATATTTCAAAAAAAAAACCAGCTAACAGCTGCTCCAAATACAAAGGTTTCTAACCAGTCAATTTAAAGAACAATCCAAATCTTTTGAAAAAATGGTGTGTGTAAAAAAGCAATGAGAAATGCTCCAGCATGAGCCTTTAGCTTACAAATCATTTTGAACAGCAGGAAATGAGGAAGAGAAAACTTGGGAAAAGAACTAATACAAAAACTGAAAAAGGGGAATATATATATTTTCTTCTTAAATACATCTCAACAATTTCCCCCTCCACCCCCGAATCTGAGAAGCCAACTGAAAATATTCAGAGAGACAGACTGACGTTAAAAGAACAAATTTGGTGAGAAAAGGGGTCCCTCTCCAGGCTGCAGCTTGCTAGTGTCCTTGTGCTGTTGACACAAGGTTACTGTAGTTCCCTCTTTGGATGCTGCTCAGATCCTCCAACACTCAAAGCGAGGTTTGCATCCAAAGAACTGAGCTTCTATTCACGTATCTGGAACAGCAGTATTGTTATTTTGCTCCCTTCATGATTTTTCCTGTGCCAGCCCGGCAGAAAGCTACAGAACTGAATCAGAATTGCATTTGGCTTCCTCGGTAATCGCGACAGAGTAGGCCCTGTCCCTGAGGTTGCACTTGAAGTATTGCTCGTTTGTGTTCATGAAAAGGAGTGGAGAAAGATAGCCATCCCCAGAAGAGAAAGTGCATTGTATTCTCTGCAAGCTTCAGCCATTGGGAAGTCAGTTAAGTTATCTGCAGTTTCTGTATACTGTTTTCAAAGATGCTTACACAATTTTTGGACAAATGCTTGAAAGTGTTTCAATTACTGTAAAATTCTCTGAACTAAACAGATAAAGCATCTAAAAATAGGTAATGTATAGCAGATGTAGCACTGCATGTAAACAGTGTTCTTATATATAGTTATGTAAGATTACAGCTGAAAAAATTGCCAGCTTATGAAGTTATGTTAAAATGCTGGGAAAAATGGCAATTTTTAATACATTTATGTCATAGACTTATTTCTGGTTGTAAATTTGTTGTAAGCTTTTGGAGGGTGATTTTATAAAATGTTTCCCAGAGTTTTGTAAGGTTTTGATAATCTTTCTGAGACCAATTTACTGTGTAATTCTTCTTCCAGGGGAAAACATTGACATTTATTTTTCTATATTTTGCAGCTGTTCAAAAAGAAATGTGGAGGAAATCTTCCACAAATAAACTTCTAAACTGTAATGGTAAAAAACCTTTGGAAAGGTCTTTTTTACTTCCACTGAGTAAGTGCAGCAAACAATTGTCTGCCATTTTGACATACTACCTGCTTTTAATTTCCTAATACATATTATTTCATAAATGTTCAAGACAGCCACTCACAAGGTGGCACAGAGAAACAGCTTAATAGTGGCCAGCAGGCTTTCCTTTAACTTAATTTAGGTTAGTGAATGAAAAATATTGCACCCAGATGAAACATTAGATTAAATTGGTCAGAGCTAGAATTTTATTGCTTGGACTAAAATTTGATGAAACTTTCACTTAGATGTGGCCAGCTTGACACAAGAAACCACAAACTCACTTTTTGCTCAGGTTGCTGTTCATATCATCTAACTCAGACAAATAAGAATTTCAGACAACTAAGTCTAACTTAGTCATCATGAGCTCATGAAAGGTAGTTCTTTTCATCCTAAAGTAGATGTATGAAGTAGACAAGATTGATCTCTATAGGGATCTATTTCATTAGAAATGGCCTACAGAGACATTAGATTTGAAGGTTTAAATTACATCAAACTCACCAAATTTCCAAATGACAAAATGTTTCTTTACTATGGAATTTCCACGAGTAGGAAAGCTATATTTGGGTTTTGTTTGATTACCTATTAAATGGGTGTTTCCAATAAAATTGTTGTACTCTTATTTTCTCCATTTGTCACTAAGTGTTTGTGTTTTAGTGACATCGTAGCAGCTTCTGTCTTAAGTGCACCAGAGGGCCTTAGGGAACATGACGCGTGCTACTGAGCTATAAAATTGGGGCTAGATTGTGTCTCTGGACAAATTCTCAATCAGAGGACAAAGCTTGGCATGAGTGCAATGCAGAATGAAGGAATTAAGAACTTTTAAATACATGCAATGGATAAGAAACCATACAATTCTCTGAGAAAAAGGTATTTTGCTGGAAGTTTGCAAATGATCTGTCAAACCTGATTTATGATGGCAACTGATTTTACAGGACTATAAAATCCTTTTCAGTAGTTCTAAGGTGTCTTTAGGTCATTGTGCATATTTGATTTGTTAGCAGGAGATTTTTTTCCTTTTTTTTTCATATTAACTTTAAATACAGAGAGTTATAGCCTGTTACCTCTAAAATATGGATAAATTATGTGTGAATTAGGGAGGTGAAACATAATGCTACCCTTAATTTCAAATTTTATTTGCTTTACACAAGTTTAAGGTTCATTTAATGGCAAGCAGCTGTCAAATTACATATAATTTTAATAAAATCTTTGTACAGTATGTCACCTTTGCAATCTGCAAAGGCCTTAATTTTATCTGCAAAATGTGGTGCCACAGTAAAAGGAGTTCAGCTGCAGAGTTCTTAAAAAACTGGAGAAAAATGATAAAGCTACTCAAAACACTATTATTGTATAGAGCAAAGTCACAGTATCAAACTTCATTTTCTTAGGCAGGGAAGAGAAGTATTGAATCTTCCTAGAGGCTTGAGAAACCATCCATTATATTTATAAATAACTTCTGTCTCAAATTTTTGTTTTTCTCAACAAGTTGCAATACCTCTGGTTGCAGGGAAACTACTGCTGGTAAAGAATGAATTGTTGTTCATTACTGAGATTTTGTTGACCTCTTAAAAAATTACCTGTCAAACCAGTTTATCTCTAAAGTTAGATTTTCCATTGTAGAAGCCATCTTGACTCTTCTTAATATTTATGCAAATGTCCATTAAACCTATTCTTTGGCATAATTCCCGCTGCTCAGACCAGTGCCCGTGTCAGTCTCACAGACTTGCCATTCCCTGGATCTTCTTCAGAACCCTTTTCTTTTAAGGGAAATGGCCTGACATTTGCCACACATGCCTATTCAGCTATTTTATTCTTAAGATCTCATAGAACTCAAGGGGTAACCATTAAATCCTGGGTGTAGCATTTAAACCTGCTGATGTTCTGCTGCTGATTTTGTCAGCTTATTCTGTAATCTCTTCGACAGTCACTTTAGTTTTAGATGGATTCTCTGATGAACCCCTGTGCAAAAAATGGTATTGAGGTGGGAATCTCCACAGTTTTTTCAAAGCGAACACTGATGCCAAGAAGTCATTTAGTTCCTGTGCCATTGCATGTCCTTTCTAAGGGTTCATTTTAGACCCTGCTCATTAAGAGGACCTGCAGGCTCTTTGCCAGGCTTTCTGATCTTGATTTGTTTGAAAAAAAAAGGCTTATTATTACCTCTGAGACTTATTATTACCTCTGAAACTCTTTTACTAGCTTTTTCTCAAACTTTTTTTTTGGTCTGCCATACCCGCCAGAGTTATTTTCTTCATTTAAACTCAGGTTCAGCTTTTTTGAAATGCCTTTCTATATCTAATAGCCTTCTTTACCCTGCTAGTTAGCTGGCCTTTTCAGTCCTTTTGTGCCTTTTCAGTCTGTTCTGAAGAGATGGTGTGCATTGGCACTATGTTTCCAATGCAGTTTCTTTATGAAAAGTCCATGCTGTCAGGAAAGGTTTAATTCTCCAGGTTGCCACTTCTTTTTGATGAGCTTTCTCTTTTCTAAGCATTAAATTAAATACAATCCTAGAATTCCTAGACTTGTTCTGCATGTGCATTTATACAGCGTCTAAGTACATTAATTACTTTCCTTAATACATTTTTCCATTAGTACTTACTAATTACATTCATGTAGACACTTATGATGCTAGCAAACCAATGTATTTTAACTCAGAGCCACAGAATCCTAGAATGGTTTGGGTTGAAGAGAACCTAAAATATCATCTATTTTCAAGTCTCCTGGCCATGGGCAGGGACAACTTCCACTACACCAGATTGCTCAAAGCCCCATCCAGCCTGTTCTTGAACACTTAAAGGAACAAGGCATCCACAACTTTATTGTCAAGAACCCTCTGTTTGGCATCCCTTCCTCCAGCATGCCAACTACACTGCATGGTTTTGTGTCATCAGCAAACTTGCTGAGGATTCACTCAATCCCACTGTCCATGTCACTGAAAATAATGTTGAACAGCACCAGTCCCAGTACTGAACCCTGAGGAACACCACTCATCACTGCTTTCCACTTGGGCATTGCATCATGGACCACAACTCTTTGAGTGCAACTATACAGCCAGCTCCTTATCCATTAAATCCTTGTCTCTCCACTTTAGAGGCAAGGCTGTTGAGTGGGACAGTGTCTAATGCTTTGCACAAGTCCAGGTAGATGGCTTCAGTTGCTCTTCCTGCATCCACTAGCACTGCAAACACAGACACCAATCTTTTTCAGACACAACCTGCCCTTACTGAAGCCATGCTAGCTCTCACCAGTCACCTCCTGCATAAATTCCATTGAGAAATAGCAATATAGTTAATTACACAGCTTCGCCTTTTTTTCTCATCTGACACAGAGGATTCCATAACTGCAGCCTTTCTTTCATGTGTCAGGTGGAATAACATACTATTGTGTCTTTTTGTTTAATTCTTTCACATTATAACCTCCTGTCACTGATGATTACTGCCTGATTGATTGATGTATTGATTAATGGTCAATTTCAGATTTTTCCAGCAGACCAGAGGAGATGAGGAAACAGTCTTGACACGGTGACTGTTATCCTCCTGTCTTTTCCTCTCTGAGATTGATTACATCTCTACTTCAAAAATCACAGTTTCTAAGTCCTCTGATCCCCCTCTTCCACTTCTGATTATAGTTTTCAATTTAGTTTTAGCTTAACAGCCTGTCAACCAAATTCACTGGCTTGTTCTTGAAGCTTAAAGCATTTTCAGCTTTTGGCTCAGGTTATCTACTGAAATGGTCAGCAAATAACTGAAATAAATAGAACACCACCACCATGCAAATGCATGAACTAAAAGATATGTGATTGAAAAACCTGAGCACCCTTTCAGTCACCTGAACACTGGTGTTTGTGAGTATTAGAACAAATTACAGCACAGTGCTAAAAAAGCAGCAAGTAAATTGCCTTGAAAAAAAATAGTGTTTCCAATAATCCGTTTTTCATAGCATTTTAGAAAATGAGGGGTAAAGGTCTCTTGTATATTAACTATAGCACCATGTGACTGGTATTCTTTATCAGTTGCTGAGCAACGGTCATACTCTGAATTTTTAAACTCATTAGCAAGCTGAACAGGCTGGCATTTGGCAGATGTTATTTGATTTTGTTTGGAGGCAAGTCAATGGGGGAGACAGAAGAGACACTGAGCTCATTGTGTTATCTTGCTTCTCTTATTAAATTCTCATGATATTTTAAACTCATCTAAGGAGACCGAAAGGAACTTCTAAACTTTCAGGTTATTCACAGAACTTTTATGTGATTTATGTAGTAATATAAATGAAACACGTGAGCCAAATTTTATTAGGTTCAAACACATTTTTTATTCTGTACCTAACATTTTCCTGAAGTGTTTCGGTCATTAGTGATGGCTGAAATAGCTTTATTTGAATCCTCCAATCATGCAAGAATTTCTTAAATGGTTTTGCCAGCATACCTCATCCTTGACCAGGAATATTTCATTTTTGTGTTCCAATTGAACCCTTTTTTAATAGAAGAACCGTCAATTGTTATAAATCTTTTTGTACTGTGTGACGGTGATGTGATGTGACCATGCATCCACAAAGAACTCTCTTTGCTTGGGTTTTGTGATAGTGATGGCCAAAGCTTACAATCCCTGGCAATGTGCCTAAGTAAGCTTAAACCACTAAAACTTTGAACTAATGAGTTATAAACCAGCAGGGGACCTCTGCAAAGCATAAGGGAAGTCAGATACTTTCAGACTTGTAACACTAATTCAGAAGCACAGATCTCCCACTCAAATACCGGATGTCAGTGTGTTGTTTTGTTGACTCATTAATGGCAGTTTTAGCATGGCTGTTTTTCTGACTGAAGCTGATTAATGAACCAGTGAAAAGAGAGTAACACTCTTCCTTAGTTTCTAAGGGCTTTCTTGAGTATCTTTGCCTAAGGAATCTTTACCCAAACCATTTCCTTCCATGTGATTCGAAGAATCATTATGAATTGCTGCATTATTATTATTACTATTATTTTTGCTTTTCACCTCAGTGGCAGACACAGGGCCCAGCTCAGGTTTTTCACACTTGGAATTACAGACAAATGAACATAAGAAATTACTCATTCTGGAATATGGAGTATGTGTTTTTTAACTCCTCCAACATTATTTAAATTACAAATATCTGATAGTCTTGCAAGTAGTTGCTGAGCAGTTCTGGAAACTAATATTGCCTGACTTCTGGGTATTTTGGACTTTTTCCAATCTTTTTCCTGGTCACAGATAGTGTCTACATATTCATCTCAACAACAGGTACTAATAATTTTGCAGAAAATAAGGTCTGTCAAATCTATAGGGCTTGTTTCTAAGACGAAAAAAAAAACCCAAACATCTGGGTATATTAGCATGCTTTGGTCAGTAACATAAGTCAACTAAAAAGGGAACATTAGAGTATGATCCATAAATTGCAGCTAGAAAGAAAAAGGAAAAAAGGTACATAGGGAAGGTTGGATCGAGTGAAATCACCTGCTTTGCTAGAAGTATTTAGGGAACACAGACCAGACTTACAAGGGAAATCAAAGTTTATAAGTCACAGAAAGGCTGTTTTGCATACAATATGTAACTGCTAAGTTAACTTCTTGCTGAAGGAGATGCTAAAAATTTGCATAAGCTCAAAGGAAGACAGAGTTGATGGAAGAGAAATCCATTAGGGTCTTTGGATGAATGAACTTCTGAAGTACAAGTTATTGGGGTGGAGAAAGTGTTACATACTGAGGAAATGCTACTACCTGCTTTCTCTTGTTTTGTACCTGTCCTAGGTATTGGTCACACATCCTTTCAGTCTTTACAATAATTTCTTATGCAGCTATTTATAGTTAATTCTACATACGTTAATCTAATAGTATCACAGAATTTGTTGTGGTTTTTTTGTTGGTTGGTTGGTTGGTTTGAGTGGGGCTTTTTTGTTTGTTTGATTTTGGGGTTTTTTTTGGTAGTTTGGTGGGGGGGTTGTTTGCTTGGGTTTTTTGTTTGTTTGTTTTCCTTTTGTTTTGTTTTGGGTTTGTTTTTTTTCTTTTTCTTTTTTTCTTCTTTTTTTTTTTTTTTAAATCTGTGGTTCTCCTCTGTACATTCTTTCTTCTTTGAGCCAGATTGGAGGGCAAAAACATCAAATGCTGCAGGGTGAATCATGTAGAAGGTGTATCTACACAAGTACGCTTCCCACTGTCTCCTTCCTGCACTGTGGAGTCACTGGTAATGATCTACTACTGTTGTACTGAAACCATTTTTTTTTAGTGCATAGTTGACAGGGAAGGAATTCTAAAATCTTCCTGCTTGGTGAAATTTTTGAGCCTACTTATGCAGGTTCAAAGTTAGGTTTCAAAAGGTTTTGTGTTCCAAATAATATCAGCACAATTTTCACCAAGACTTAAAAAGGTCTCTCTAGCACAGAGAGGGTCTTTGACTCCTGAAGATGCAGCTTCTTAAGGTAGAACAGATACTACCAGGTAATTCTAAAGCTTGGGATCTACTTCTAGCTGAAACACATTATAAATTCACATCATGAATGGAACTGGAATTGTTACTTTGTGATTGAAAGCAGGAAAAAATAGTAAAGACTGTCTTCCTAGTTTTCTTCACCATTATCACTCACAAATTACATCAGTATAGAAAATAACTCTTATTTGGTACATTACACCTTTAATAAACATCTGTTCGCAGAGCAGCTGAGGTTGCAAGGGATCTTTGGAAGTCACCCAGTCCAATCCCCCTGCTCAGGCAGGGCCACCTAGAGCCAGTTGCTCACAATCATGTCTGGAGGGGGTTAGAAGGAGGGAGAGTCCATGACCTCACTGGGCAACCTCTGGGAGTGGAATCTCCACTATAGTAAAAAGAGTTTTACTATAGTGAAGTCTCCACTTCACTATAGTAAAAAGAGTTTCCTGATGTTCAGATGACAATTCTTGTGCTTCTGTTTGTGCCCATTACATTTCATCCATTACAGGGCCCCACTAAATAGAGACTCTCTCTGTCATCTTTGCACCCTTACTTCAGATATTTATTTACTGATAATATCACCCTGAGACTTCTTTTCTACAGATTGAACAGTCACAGCATTCTTGATGTTTTCTAATAATGAGATGCTCTAGTCTCCTAATCATCTTAAGTTGCTTTCTCCAGTGTGTTCATGTCTCTCTAGCAAGGGACATCACAGAGCTGGACCCAGGACTCTGGGTGTGGTCTTCCCAGTGCTGAATAAAGGGGAAGAATCACCAAGTGGGTAAGGCTGGAAGGGACCACTGGAGATAATCTAGTTCAACCTCCCTGCCCAATCAGGGTCCCCTAGAGCATGTTGCTAAGGAGTGTGTCTAGAGACATTTTGAATATCTCCAGTGAAGGAGATTCCACAACCTCTCTGGGCAATCTGTTCCAGTGTGTGGTCACCCACTCAGTGAAGAAGTTCTTCTACTTGTTCCAGTGGAACTTTCTGTGCATCACTTTATGTTTGTTACCCATTGCCTATTGCTTCGCACCACCAAGGCGCCATCGTCTTGGCACCCTCCCTTTAGATACTGATAGACATTGATGAGATCCCCTCTCAGTCATCTCTGCTCAGGCTGACAGGCCCAGCTCCCTCTTTCCTAGTGCTCCAGTCACTCAATCATCTTTGTAATCCTCCACTGGAACCACTTCAGGACCTTCATGTCTCTCTTATACTGTGGAGCCCAGAACTGGACACAGCACTTCAGATACGGCCTCACCAGGGTGTAGTAGAGGGGCAGGATCAGCTCCATTGACCTGCTGGCAATGCTTTTTCAAATGCACACCAGGACACCATTGGCCTTCTTGATCACAAGGGCACACTGCTGGTTCATGGGTAGTACCTTGTTCACCAGGATCTCTCACCAGCAGAGCAGCTCCCAGCCTGGCCTGGTGAATGAGGTTATTCTTCCCCAGGTGCAGGCCTTGACACTTCTTTCTGTTGAGCTCTGTGAGACAGTCAAGGTCTCTCTGGATGACAATGTTGATCCTCTGTCAAATCAGCCCCTTGTCTAACATTGCAAATTTGTTAGGAGTAGCCTTTGCTGGATTATCCACATCCTTGAAGATGTTAAACAGGACTGGACCTGGTATTGACCCCCTGGCTGGCTTTCAAGTAGAATTTGCATGGCATATCATCACACCCTGAGCCTGGAGATTGAGACAATTTTCACTCCACCTCACTGTTGAGTCAGCCTGTGCTTCATAGTTATGATTAAGTATGCACAGGAAAGAATTTTCTGAATGGTGTTGGTTTAGAGACCCTGATTCCTAGGACAGCATTAGAATTTTTTTTGAGTAAACGTGACAAGCAGTATCCCAAGAAATTAATTATCTTTTTTGTGTTCATTCCTGTCATCTGAATTCTGAAATCTAGGGCTGGCTGAACATTCTTGAGAGCACTACAATTTAGGGGTCTTTCAAAAAGGAGTTGTGGCTGTAACAGAGCATTGGTGGTTATGATCCTGATATGAGTGGGAGAGCCTACTTGGTACATCAAGTGACAGGAGAGACAGCAAACCTTTCCTGTGCCTTAGGACACGAGCTTTCTTGGTTGGGTTGCAGAAAAGAAGAGATGTGCGTAGTTTCCTGAGTCTGGTTTCGTGGACAGGAAGGGGCCTAGAGGAGCTTTGTACTCTTGGCTAAATCATGCAATGCTGATTGCCAGCACTACCCAGATTATGAGAGATGAAAACTTAGGCTTCAGGGCTAGAACCATCTCACTCAGTACTTAGCTTGATGGGCAGAATAAGTTGGATAGCAGATTTATGATTTCTGTTTTATGGCATCTGCTTTATCTTAGGTAATCCCTTCCCGTTCATAAATATTTAAAAAAGGAACATTTTGGGCAGTGTGCATAATATTCAAATAGGCACAGACATACTATCAGCATGCTACTGACTGAAAGCTTCAATAATTAAACATAGCTGTTGAAATTGCTGTTGAACAATTTAGGTGTCTAGAAAGCCTTAGGGGAAAAAAAGATAAAAAGAAGTATCATAATAATCTGTATTTTCTTTGAAAGATGCTTTAAATTTTTTTTTTTTTTGGGGGGGGATGGAAATTCTATAAAGAAGACATCTGGAATTTGAATGAAAAGTTCATGGGAACTTGTTATCATTTCAGAAGATTGTGGAGCCAATTAAAATTTCATTTTTTTTTCACAGGAGACCCAGCAGCAAAAATTAGTTGGGTAGTCTCACCTCATCTTGATTTTTTCCCCAGCCTGTAAAAAACACTGATAATGTGATATGATTGGCAGTCTCTGCACCAGAGAGGCCAAGGATTAGAATAACAAGATAGTTTGCAGGTCAAGAGAAAAGGGTGAATTAGTAGAGTTGGAGTAAGAAACTTGCACAGCCTGGATCCACTGTTTAACTCGGTCAGTGCTGTTAGTCTTGTACCTTGATGAGCTCTAAATTCACTGAGAAAAGACAGAAAAGAAGTAATAGTAGGGCTGAATGAACCCAGGAGCAGAAACATGTTAAAGAACCTTTCACCTTCACTGGTATTTCACAATGAAGCAGAAGAAAGCCAAACCTTTCAAAAGTAGTTAAAGGGAGTTTCTGAAATGAATCTAGCCAAGGTCAGAAATTCTTATATATCTTATTATCTCTTGACTCTTCAGTGATGTCTGAAGAATATAGTCTTGGTCCCACTTTGTGATGGGCAGGTGCAAAATGACAAGCCTTTAACACTTTTAGTAAACTTAGAGAAAAGTGAAAAAAAAAAGTAAATAGATAAATAAATGTAGATTAGATGAAATAAATAAAATAGTGAGTCTCGCAGCTGAGTTTAATTATATGCCATTGTCTCTTCAATACTAAGGTAATTTAATGTAAAGTTTAATACTTTCTAGTGTGTTCCATCCAATTTTTCTTTAAAATATTATTCCTCTATTAACCATATTTCCTTCCCAGGGAAGTCCAAATAAGCACACAGTTCAGATCAAAAATCTGTATTCATTTTCTCATGGCAGCTTATTAAGCAGCAGAAGACAAGATGTTCAAAATAATTTTAAACAGGAATTTTCTTTGTGAGGGAAGGAGAATGAAATACCATTTTCTTCTTCCTGTGTTCTGAGCCCTTTCTCCTCACTCACTGCTACATTTCATTATCAACTCTTTACTTTCTTCTGTGGCTTCTTTGGCTCAAAATACCTACAGTCCAGTTTTGAGACAGTGCTCATAAAATCGGTCTTCCTATTTCTGTGGGGTTTTTTTGTGTTAGCAGTGTGGTGGATAGTAAAGACAAATTAAGACACAGTGCTAATTTATTAGCATTTGGAAAGATCTTGCTTTCCAAATAATGTCCCAAACTATTTCAATATATGTTGAGTAACAACATAAATAGGGGTTTTATTGCACTAAGTTAATGAAATGTTTCCACTGGGTCTGTTTATTGCAAGAAGCTAATACTGGAGTATCTCAAGGCTATTTCTAATACTTGACTTTTTAAATGATTATTTTAGAGATAGAGCTCTATTTTTAATGAAATAGTTATTCTGCTTGACCTTATATAGCTTTAAAGTTTGTGTTTCCTTTTTATCAATTCATCTGTATTAGTGAAGTGAATTTCAAGATTTCAAAAAACATATGGTCCTAGTACAATGTTAACGAACAAAACCATAAGCTAGAGAAATAGCAACCTAACCAACCTCACAAAAATCAAAAAAAAACCTAAAAAAACTAGAAGGCCAGTGATCTTCAAAAATAAGCCTGTACAATAACAAGACCAGTTGTGAAGGTCTTTCTAATATGTAACAGGTTATACAGAACAGCACTAGCATAGTTTAAAAGTAATTAATTTCTGTGTTAATTTCACAATATAAGCAGTAGCACTTGAAAAGCATTGAAGTAATTTGCATTACACAGTTTTTGTTGAGAAAACACACTTTTTGTAGTACTATAGCTTATTGTTGCTATCTCTCTTGCAGAATTAATGTGTAACTTTTGAATACATAAGTAACTAAATGGAAATTTATAAGGTCAGGTATAGAACACTTTACTCTGCCATGGGGCTATTTCCTTAAGTTCATATGGATGTAGTACTTTAAAGGATTTACTGTCATTAAATTCAATTAAAATTTTTAGTTCTAGGAAGTGAACTAAGAAAAAAATTGCATAATGAACAATGGCAAAAAGTCTAAACAGGAGGCACTGTAAGAATTTCAGCAAACACATGGAGGTATGAGGTAGCCAAACATCATTCAAATAATAAGCTTAGCAATAAACTTTACTTTTTAAACTTTACTTTTTCCTATTTTAGAGCTTGTATAGGTAGGTATAGAAATGTCTTTTGCTGAGTTCATTCCCGCAAATGGACTGATTACACATGTTCTAGTGAGGAAGCTGAGAATCTTGGTCATTGGGAAGGGAGTCCATGGTTTAGTGAACAGGTAAGTGCTGTTCACACTACCTGCAGCACACGCATAACAGCCTTGTTTGCCTCCTTCCCGTTTTACGTGCTGGAGCGTTCTGAGCATTGCTTACTCACACAGTTCCCTGGGTACCGTGGGCTTTCCTCACCTGAATGCTCAAACCACTTATTATTTCTTCACTTACATTTCCATTAACTTTAATAAGCAAGAAGAAACCAAGGTGCTCATTTGATCACTGAGCACTTGATTACATCCTGCCATGTTTTTATGCTGGATTTTGAATTTTATACTGATTTTCCCAAAAGTTTATTATCTGACTCTCCTTTTAGTGTGAAGACTGAAGCAGCTATAACTGAACCAAAGAAAAGAAGAATAATGTCTGTTGCCTTTGGAAGTTTCTAGGGCTTCTTTTAGTTCTTAGGAGTTATGTCATCTGCTATAAATATTTTGAATTAAATGTAACAGATACTGTTAATGTCAAAGATTTAATCCCCTTGATGGTGTTTTTTTTTTTTTTTTTTTTTTTGAGTGGTTATAGACTGATACACACTGAAAAGCTTACAGTGCCTTATATTCATAATTATTTCTGTGCCCTCTTTTTAATGCCTAAAGCTTCTTCTATTCTTAGAAGAGGACTTATAACCTGGAGGCTAATTTAGCATAATTTTAATATTAGAATCACATAGACTATTAAGGTCCTTTGAATTTCACTGTAATTTTTCACTTCATAGTGATATGGCTAAATTCTGATTGTCTTCACAGTGATCTAAATCAAGATAACATCATCAAGAGGCTTGGACTTGGTAACTTCTTTTTTTTCATAGTTTTTGTGCTACATGCAGGACAGGGCTGCTACTAAAACAATACATTTTCTGTGTGTTTCTTAGCTAGAAAGCAACAATATTATTGGAGTTTGTTAGAATTTTATCTCCAGAATTGTGCACCTGTATCTAAATATAATACCTGTACTAAATTGCAGGGGTTTTTTTTCTCCTATCAAATTTCTCAAGCAATTTTTAAACAAGCTAGGTACAAACCTGCATGAATGAAATCAGAGTTGAGAACAGGATCTGACCTAGTCACTTCAAATAAAATGCACTTGAGAGGTCTTAAAACTTAAATCAGTTAAACTGTTTCTGTACTAAAAATACCAAGTATGTAAAAACTTCATGATAAATGCAACCATTACTCTGCAAAGAACATGGGTAATTCTTCAAAAGTACCATAATTGCAGCTCCCAAAAAGGTTTCAAAAATATTTCACAGTAGTAAAAGTAATGATTATTCAGTCAGAGTAAACTAAAGACACGCCAGCACAGTGGCAGCAGTAAGATGTCTTTTGCAACAGTCAGACACACCAGTCCTGTGACTCTTCTTGCTCATTCTAGTTCAAATCCTTTTATCTTCAGCCCAGAAAGACTGAGTCTACTGAGAACACATTGCTCACTCACAAAGGTCATAGGGCTTTTAGGTCCTTGGCGTACACAATAGCTGTATGGCATTGGGATAAGAATTTTTTCAAAGGATTTACATCGAGATAAAGAAAAAATATGTTCAAACAATCCAGATGCACTAATTTGGTCTTAACACCGCATGTCCTGATTCTGTTCAGGACAGAGTTAATTTTTGCAATAGCTGTGAGGAGGCAGATCCTGGAGCCATGTTCGACATGGCTGGGATGTTATACTCTACCACCTCACATCAGTTGCCAGGAGTGGAGATAAGGGACTCTCTGGCTTCTGAGAAGAAAGGCATGGTTTTCCAGTGGAGCAAAGTGCAGCACTGTATTGCCTGGGTCTGTGGTGTGCACTTTTGCATGTGAATCACCCTCTTTTTGTATACTTTTGTCCTAATATTGCTGTTACTGTTTGTTTTTCTTATCTCATTGCTGTTTCCAGTAAATTGTTCTTATTTCAACCCGTGATCTTTGTCTTCTGTGCTTCCCACTTGGGGGGAGGGGAGAGGTGCATGATCTTTTTAGTGGGAGTACTAAACTGGGGAATAACATTTCTTAGCCATGACACTGCAGATGTCTCCTGAGGTCACCTTTGGACAACTTGAGTGTGTTGTGCATCTGCAGGTACTAGGGGGGGTGTGCATGTTTTCTGTCTTCACTTCTGTGGGCACCTGTCTAGTTATCAGAGCACTGGGAAACTTGAACCACTGTACTAGGAACAGCCAGGCCAGATGTCAAGAAATAGCTGGGAACCTGACCTGCAATCTGTAGAGGAGGATTATGTAGGAGTTCCGGGTTTATCTGGCCAGCTGGGGAGCAATAAAGGATTTTCTAGTCCTTTTCATTAAAGAAACCTAGGAATATAAGTCCATGGAAAGAAAGCGGGACTAATTACTTATCTGTATGAGAGTTGAGTGTGATGTACACAAAACCTAAAGGATGATTTTATAGGGGCTTGTTTTTTTAAGATATTTAGCAGTATGGGATAGCTCTTATGCTGTGGAGCATTCAAGCTGAAGTGTTACATAGACATGACCTGTCCACTCAAAAGCCTAGAGGCTACATATCTTCAATCCAGGCCATAAAGTTTGCCAGCAGCAACTGGAGTAGTCCAGGTTGTTGGGGTACTGTCTAGTAAGGCTGCATGAGATAGTGTGGAAACATCTAGTTTTGTTTTTAAGCAGCCAAACTGCAGACTTCATCCGCTCTTTCAAGGGGATTAAATTAATTTCTGTGAGAGAATCCGTACATGACCTGTATGGCCTGTATACCACATGGGTCCTACTTAGCATCTCTACTTGTGTCCAAGTAGTTCACCGTGCCACAGTATATATAACTTGATGGAATCAGTATGACATCTCATCCCCAAACACTTCCTAGTGTCGGAAAATTACTGCATGAAACTTTAGTAGGCCTATTTTGCCCTTTTCACTGTTACTTTTAGATACAAAATTATCACATATCTTCTCAAAGGAGAATAATGAGGAATAACAGTCTTTTGAATTCTTTGTGAGGAATTTTATTCTACTAATTAGTAATCCTTTTTCTACCCAGCCATATAAAGAGCAAGTGTGTGAAAAATTGTATCATATGGATGAAGAACAGACAATGTTCAACTCATAAATTTGTAATACTTGCAAAAAGGTTGCCATTCTTTATGCATCCTGCAGAATGTGAAAACACATGTAGCTTCTTCAAAAAGAGTATGATTATTATTAGGAGAATTTTCTGAACCAGTCTTATGTTTCTAGTAGGCTGTAATCCATCCTGAGTTTAAAAATTCTGAAATACTTTTAAAAAACCCAAAAAACCCCAAACCAACCAAAAAAAAAAAAAAAAAAAAAAAAAAAAAAAAAAAAAAAAAAAAAAAAAAAAAAGAGAGAAAAAGAAAAAAAAGTAAGTGGATGACAATTGAGTATTCTTCCCATAAATGGGGAATCCAAAACATACTTGTAAGGATGCTTGTATACTTTTAAAAATATTACAGACTTAAAAAATTAGTTTCACAATGCGTCTGATGAAGCTGATGACAAAGCACATAGTTTCAAAAGGCCTTGTGAATAGTTTTGTAGAATGCAGGCTTTAGAAAGACCTCTGTTAATGCTTGCTAAATGATCTGTAAAGGTAAAGCGTATCAATCACAAATGTATTGAAAATCTCATACCTCTTTTCAGTGAGTTCAATTTTAGTTTGGATCAGGAGCACACTTCTGAGGTGATTCTTCCTATTGTCCACAAGTACAGACCTTTCCTTTGCTTCTTGAAGTTGTCATTAAGCATGCAAAATATTTTCAGATGCTAACCAGATTAAATTGCTGATCAACTGTTCATAAGTATTTCTTCCACCAAAATAGGATAGAGTTAGTCTTGAGAAAATCTCTGCAAAAGCCTGTAGTGGTAATGCAATGGTTTCCTCAGGTCTGTGAAGGATCCTCTTTCCAGGTCACCAGAAGGAGGGTGCCGCGTCATCATTCACCTCCCTGTGCTCCCTCGTTGTGTATACAGACATTCCATGTATAAGGGACAACTTAGCTGATGTAATGTAATTATAAAATAACCTTGTAGGTTTCTGCTTTTGTTTTTTCATAATCCTGTCCTATTTGCAATGTCTTTTTGTAAGGAGTGCAAAATAAACCAACACATTGCTGCTGTCATAGTGCTTAAGCTGATGATTCTGTTGATAAATCAATATTAAGGCAACATATTTAACTATTTCTGACACTTTATTAAATACACATTTCTAGAGGGTCTCCCTTTAAATCTCTGTTGGTTTACTTTTCAAATATCACATTTTATTTAAATAATTATTGGATTAAAATCTGATATTTAAACTAATTTGGGTGCAACAAGAGCATGGTAAGGCAAATCTAGGGCAGGATGATTGTCTTCCATTCAAACCAGAGTTTATTCTAATTTCTCTGAAGTTACAGTCTTTTAGCTATAACCAGAATAAATCCTTTAGTTAAAAACTAGTTTCATTACTATATTTTTTTTTAAAAAACCTGATCTTAAATTATTTGATTGAATTTTTTCTTAATTTCTCTTTAGTAAGCTCTTCACTATGCATGATATCTTTCTTCTGTTTTCAATGACATTGATGAAGTTGCATTCCCTTTGTAATCATAGAATCAAATGTAACTTCTAAGTAAAAGCTAAATGATCTAGCTGAACATCATATTTGGAATTGGGTATCTTTCTATTTGCCATTGTCTGTAAGTGTTAGACATTTATGTATTTGTATGAATACATACAAGCTTGTGTAAGTACCAATAAGCTCAAAATAAGAGGATCAAAATAAGTAGTACTAGAAGTGTGTGAGTTTTGTAAAAGGGAACAGGTTATCATGTTACCTCCTTAAGAGTTTTGCTTCAAAAAGATGGTGCCTTTACAATGAACTTGAGAAGTGATGTGCATTTTCATTTCACGAACACAGAAATGAAAAAATGAACAATGATGGAGCTTCAAGAGCCACATGATGTGGTTCACAGGTAGAATCATAAGTTTCTTTTAAAGACTGGTGAGATGCATCCATTCCCAAGTGTACTGCAGAATGACCTGTTCTGCACAGAGATTTGTTAACTGGTGGTGTTATGCATAGTAGATTAAATGAATCTAAGGAAAGGAAACAGAGTAACTATTGTTCAGCCTTCTTTATTGCCTTTGTAACTCAATCTACCGAAGACCACCTGACTTTTATTTTGCTAAAACTGTTTAATTCAACAGGCATATTCTCCTTTCTTTTTGTTAGAATGATATGTGACCCTTTCATAAAGTTTTTTTTCAAATAATTAAGACTCTTTTTGATATACAGATTTTTTATTAAAAAGTAGGAATAATGCCGCCTTCTGAATATGAGCTGTGATACAAGCGTGTGAACAGTGTGTGATAGAAGCCAAGCTAGAAAGGAAGATGAGATGCTGAAAAAGAATCCAATTTCTTGGTCTCTCAGAGATTCAGACTTGTAACACATAAGGCAGATGAACATTCCTGTGTATGCATATGTTTTGATTCTGGATCCTCCTGGGATACTTAAGACAAGGAAAACCAAACTTCATATTTCATTGATGTCCTTAAACTTTCTTTTCTGCCTGAAAAATAAAGGTATTACTTATAATTGCTTATTGTTTTATTAACTGTGCAAAAAATGAATATTAAATGGATTTTTTCTTTTCTTAGTTATCAGTTTAGTAAGTAGCATAGGACATATTTTCTTTTGGAAATCAAGTTCAGAGAGATTCTCCTGGTTTGCATCCATGACAGTATGTATTTCATGAGCTTTCATATTTCATACTGAGATAAAAGTATTACTGACTACTTTTTTTTTTTTTTTTTT